>SJYQ01006055.1:339965-459783 GCA_006410935.1 Redunca redunca | reverse complement strand
ACTTCCACTGTATAATCATAAGGGATTTGATTGAGGTCATACCTGAATGGTCTAGCAGTTTTCCCTACTTTCTTCAATTTGAGTCTGAATTTGGTAATAAGGAGTTCATGATCTGAGCCACAGTCAGCTCCTCGTCTTGTTTTCATTGACTGTATAGAGCTTCTCCATCTTTGGCTGCAAAGAATATAATCAATCTGATTTTGGTGTTGACCATCTGGTGATGTCCATGTGTACAGTCTTCTCTTGTGTTGTTGGAAGAGGGTGTTTGCTATGACCAGTGCATTTTCTTGGCAAAACTCTGTTAATCTTTGCCCTCATTCATTCTGCATTCCAAGGCCAAATTTGCCTGTTACTCCAGGTGTTTCTTGACTTCCTACTTTTGCATTCCAGTCCCCTATAATGAAAAGGACATCTTTTTTGGGTGTTAGTTCTAAAAGGTCTTGTAGGTCTTCATAGAACCGTTCAACTTCAGCTTCTTCAGCGTTACTGGTTGGGGCATAGACTTGGATTACTGTGATATGGTGATGTACCAAAGATGCTTAATGGAAAGATAAGAGTCTGATAGCACTGTAGATTTTCTTTGCCAACTTTGAAATACCTTCCAGTTGATTTTTTTTTGCCAAAGAAAAATAAGCCTTTACTTATCTAATCTGCTATTGTAATGGACTTTTGTTATACTGTGTTATGGACTGATAAATTCCTTATTGATAAATCAGATAATCATCCAATTTTAGTAACACTGTCTTTCCTTCTTTGAGACACATTCTTAGTGCCTGAGAGTAGTTGTGAAGATTAAATGAGTTAGTACAAATGAGATGTCTGGCATAGAGACTAATAATTAGTAACTGTTGGCTACCATTAGAGTAAGTGGGTACAAGTTCCAAGGAAAATCTCAAGTCCTTCTCAGTATTTTAATCTAGGAAAAATTAGGTGACAGTAATTATAATTAGTCTTTTTAGAATTAGGCAATTCTTATCAGACTTACTAGAATGTTTCTGTTGGTAGTAGCAAATAACTCATTCTTAATAATAAAAATTATTTTATGCTCTGTTCAACACTTGATTTAAGGTGACCTGTAGGTGAAAAACACGCAATAAAATAATCAAAGATAAAAACATATGTCAGGGGGAATTAATATTAAAATAGGAAGTAAGGACAATGAGAAAAATAGAGAACTGAACACCATTCAACCTAGTACCACAGTAGTGGTAAGTTATACATTTAGCCCAGAGTTTCCTGGTGACGACATGAAAAAGAAATATCATTCAAGAGCATTAATTCAGTAGCAGCTTATTAAGTATCTATTAGATACCAAGCACTGTACTAAGTTCTAAGGATATAATGAGCAGATACATTCTCTACACCATGAAACTGATAGTCAAGAGGGAGGAAAAGCATAAACAATCACACATGTGTTTTTCAGTTTGGACAAGAAAATGTATACTTCTTAAGGAAAGCAAAGTTTTTTCTGAACTTCACTCCAGATAGATTTTTTAATGTGGAGTATTTCCAACCCAGTTTTGGTGACCAAGTGTGACCATGAGACTGTGACTCTCCATTTCTAACCCGGTTCCAATGTAGCCACTTCCTCCTCTACTGACAGGTTCTGATATTTTGGTTGGAAAGAGGGATATAATATATAGCCATCAGCTTTCTGTAACTGAAGGTCTGTTCTGATTACTTCACAAACTGCTAAGATATTAGACATTTGTATTTGTTATATGAAAGCTCAGGAGAGGATGCCATTATCAAACAAAATTTTTATTGCAGGTTCTGTTGACAAAGATTAAAACAAATCCCTTTGGTTTTACTCAAGTAAGCCAGAAAGAAAAACACCAATACAGTATACTAACGCATATATATGGAATTTAGAAAGATGGTAACAATAACCCTGTATGCGAGACAGTAAGAGAGACACAGATGTATAGAACAGTCTTTTGGACTCTGTGGGAGAGGGAGAGGGTGGGATGATTTGGGAGAATGGCATTGAAACATGTATATTATCATATGTGAAATGAATCACCAGTCCAGGTTCAATGCATGATACAGGATGCTCGGGGCTGGTGCACTGGGATGACCCAGAGGGATGGGATGGGGAGGGAGGTGGGAGGGGGGGTTCAGAATGAGGAACACGTGTACACCCGTGGCAGATTCATGTCGATGTATGGCAAAACCAATACAATATTGTAAAGTAATTAGCCTCCAACTAAAATTAATAAATTTATATTAAAAAAGAAGGTCTTTTCCAGGCCATAGAAGTTTGCCATTAGCATTGCCACTGAATTAAGGTCAAACGGAACTTAACCTACCTGTTTATCTGACATCACAAAGGGTGAAATATTACACGTATTTCTAGATAATACATGTGCACTCTAGCAAGTACCAGGACTTCATATTTGAGAAATATGTCTAGAATGCCTTTTGAATGATACGGAAGTCATAATTACAAACATCTGCTTTGATACTAACTAAACATAATTCTGATTTTCACTTTTTGGTTTTTCTTTGTTATTCTTTCAGTTCAGTTCAGTTCAATTCAGTCGCTCAGTCGTGTCCGACTCTTTGCGACCCCGTGAATCGCAGCACGCCAGGCCTCCCTGTCCATCACCAACTCCTGGAGTTCACTCAGACTCATGTCCATCGAGTCAGTGATGCCATCCAGCCATCTCATCCTCTGTCTCCCCTTTTCCTCCTGCCCCCAATCCCTCCCAGCATCAGAGTCTTTTCCAATGAGTCAACTCTTCGCATGAGGTGGCCAAAGTACTGGAGTTTCAGCTTTAGCATCATTCTTTCCAAAGAACATCCAAGGCTGATCTCCATAATTTCATGGCTGCAGTCATCATCTTTCTTTAAGGTCAAGCAACTTTCTTTCTCCTGCTGCTCTTGTGTCTATCTCTATTAACACCTCTTTTTAGTTTGTCACTACTTTTAATTTACTTAAGACTCTGAAATAACCATGTGTCCTATAAAACTGTGTGCCAAATGAGATCCAATAAGCTCTGAGTGAGGGCCCACACTTTGGGACAAGCTGTTTTCCCCTGCAGGTTCTAAGATGCTACCTGCTTGTTCCTAAATTTAAGATTATCTTCCAGAAGGATGAGGTTTCCAAAAGTCTTATCTCCAGTTGCTAGAATTATACTGCATCTTGAGGACTATGAGAGTTAGTGTAAAGGGCTGGTCTCACTTCACAGGATGTGTGTGACTTTTGCCTCATTGTGTGCAACACTGATAAGTAAAACTTGGTTTGTTACAATATGCAAAGGTGTTGGCAGGAGCTGAATATAGACAAAAATCATGGACAACAAACGAAATGGGAATATTTATGTATTTATGTAGCATCAGTTGTGTGTACAGCTTGGTTTTGGTCCTGTGATCTGGGGTAACTTTTGTCAACAAGAAGGACAAGGTTTAATGGGGTTTTGAATAAAAGAGAAACAGCCATCAAGACTCAAAGCAGCACGAAAGCATTTACTTTGGAAGCGTGTGTATCACAACTGAAAAGACAAGAAGCAGCTCAACATAGTGCTTGCCCAAAGGGACATGCTAATTCATGAAACAGGTCATATTTTTAAGCAAATTTAAAAAATGAAGTAATTATTAACTCCAGGAGAGATAAAAAATTACATCAGGAATGTAATCATAGTATATACTGTGTGGCTTATCAGTAAGCAGTATTTGCTTAATCATAGTGGCTAAAATACTCAAAATACATTAATACCCATACATTATCATGTAACTAATGGAGAGGATGAGGGAGGAGAAGGATATGAAAGAGAGAGCTAAGCCTTCCTGTACTATAATAAGAAGCCAATAGACAATATCCATAATTGAATTAAGTAACAATATATGTATGTTATGTAACAATTTGGGGGTCAATTAGAGGGAAAAAAATCAGTAAAAGATGCAATTGCATGTGGGTGAAGTGGGAAAGGCAAGGAACTGCTCTTTCTAGTGACAAACACTTTAGAGTCTTTGACTTTTGATAAGTGTTTAAGCTAAAAGATTAATTGAAAACTACATTTTGAACCAAACAAAAAAAGGGACTGTAGAGTGAAAGATCAAGAGGGAATAATTCCTTGGGGGAGGCAGTTGACAAAGCAAATTACAGAATATACCCAATGAGAATCAGATGAAACACGGAAGATAAAAGGCTTGGGACCAAGAGGTCCCAGCGAGGCATTCAGAGGAGAAAGGCTGCAACCAGGAAGTCCACACACTCACAGCTGCTTCCAGGCCCCGGTGCTCACCCAACAACAAAGCCGCTTTTGTTTGGGAAAACCACAGCAAGGCCAGGCAGGGAGCAGAGCATCTTTAATTGGGGTGGCGAATGAGTGGCCCTGTGAACTCCAAAGGCCTCTAGCAGGCTGGGACATGCTTTTCCGTTCTTCCCTTTCTTGCCCACCAGTTGATGGCCTTGCCTTGTAGCGCTGTAGGTCTTTGGCTTCTCCCTCAGCTCTGAGTCCTGAGCTGTCTTTCCATCCTGAGCACCCTGCAGACCAGTGTTCCATTGTCTCACCTCACTCTGACCTCACTCATGTCAAAATGCTTCCCTTTGGGTCCCATTCCTTCAGAACCAGCTGACTGGTCAACGAATCTAATAATCCAATTAAATCATTGGCGGTAACAAAACAACTTAACACGTTAATCTTGTCTATTAACATTGCTAATTAAATAGCACCCTTCAGCACTTCAACTCAGAGGAATTATTTATCTGGGAAAGTTGGGCAGGCAGTATGCTCACTAAGTGAAATAAGTCAGAAATAGACAAATACTGTATTCTATATGTAGAATCTAAAAAATACAGCAAGGACTTCCTGGTGGTCCAGTGGCTAAGACTGTGCTCCCAATGCAGGTGGCCTGGGTTTGATCATTGCTCAGGTAACTAGATTCTATATGCAGCAACTAAGAGTTAGCATGCAGCAACTAAAGAGTTCGAATGCCCCAACTAAAAGATTCCACATGCTGCAAAAAAAAAAAAAGGATCTGCATGCCCCAATGAAGATCAAAGATCCTATGTCCTGCAGCTAAGACCCAGTGCAGTAAATAAATAAATACATGCTTAAAAATAAAGTTAAAAGCAAACTAGTGAATGTAACAAACAAGGAAGCAGACTCACAGAAACAGAGAGCAAAGCATTGGTTACTAGAGCAGGGGAATGGCAGCAGAGGAGTGGGGAAAGAAGGGGGTATAAACGATTGGGTGTGAGAATACAAGGATGGATTGTATAACACAGGAAACATTGCCAATGTTTTGTAATAACTATAAATGGAGCATAATCTTTAAAAATTGTATTTAAAAAAAAAGTATCCAGAGGAGAGGGACATGGAGTAAACATCTGTTTCCCTGAAATTGTTTTATGGAAAAAACATCTGTGCATAAAGCCAGCTTCAATGTCCCCAGTTAAAGTTTTTTGGTATTGCGCCTTTACACCTTTATTTTGTCTCCCTCGGTGTTTTGAAAATGTAGTCCATTCTACACCCTACTTTGTGCTTGTTGATACGTTCTTAAGACAGGTCACAAGGGTGTCCTTTGTCTTTCTTAATTGGTCTGTGACCTCCTTGAGGGCTGGCATCCTGTTGTCAAATGACATAATATCTTTATTGTCCTTTATTATCTATTCATGTCCTCATTAATTTCTGAGGCCTTGATTAAAGTGGTATAGCAGGGTCCTTTGGCTGAGAAACTTCTTTCAGTCATGAGATGAATCTCATAAAGGAGAAGAAGATACCAGTCTATTCTGTATGGAGAGGCCTGAGAGAAAAGAAGAGAACCTCTCCTGGAATAGAGAGGAGGAGGCAGACCACAGAGGCCGAGAACTGAGGTCCTCGAAAAGAGCTGCTCCACAGCAGAGAGGATTTTCTTCAATGTGGATATCACACTGGGCTTCTGGGAGGTTAGGAACCCATGTGGAACTCTGGGGACTTGGTCATTTTAAAAGATTCCTCTTTGCTTTGACTGTCCAGTCTAGTCTCATAAGAAGCATCAAATATTGGGAAATGACATATTATACTTGTAATTCTCAATATCTCATTATGTACACGGAACAGAGATGTTAAGATACTATGGAAAAATCCACCTAAATATTTTTTGACCTGTGTCTATCTGATGATTTCAAAATGCCAGAAATGGTGAAGGCTTGACGCCCTAAAGGGATCTAGGTATAAAAATGGTTAAGTTATTTACTTGCAAGGAAGGACTATGAATGAATTAGAAATAGGTAGGAATGGAAATTATAGAAAAATAAAAAGGTTTTTACTAATTTAACAAAAAAAGTATCCTTACATTAAAAAATGTTTTTCAATTTTTATTCCCACAGGTTTTAAAGAAAATATAATGAATTCTGAATGTTCTTAAAAATTGAAAGTACAGGTGAGAATGTAAATGTTTTCTCATTCGTTTCCATTTCTGCTGTGAAAGCCTGAATGCCGTGTCTATTGTTTCATTACTTCTTAATCCTCAACAAGCAGCAGTTTCTAGAGAAGCAAGTAAGGTCAGTAGGAAAGAGTTTAGGACCTCTAAAATGTAACCTGAAATTTGAAATAACAAAGGGACAAACAAAAACAACAAACATGGGTAAATTCACAAACTGGATACAGTCCACAAAGTTCCACAATTATGCTGTCCATTATGGTAACAACTAGACATATGTGGCTAGGGTGACTTAGGAAGTGNCAAAGTTCCACAATTATGCTAACCATTATGGTCCATTATGGTAACCACTAGACATATGTGGCTAGGATGACTTAGGAAGTGAATGTTTAAGTGATTGTTTGGTTTTAATTAGCTTTAATTTTTAAAATGAAGCAGTGCAAAATACTTTTGTTTTGGTAGGACTTTATTCTACTTTCTTGTATCATGTATTAACTGTGTTATAGTGGATGTGTTGAGCACATGTGTCCTCCCTAGTGTTATACATAAATGCATAATCAAAGGATTGATTAAAGTTATTTTTTCTATGCATCAATGTAACACAATAACACATTTCTTTGATTATTGTATTCAGACTGCACATTACAGGGATACAAACTGAAATGCTTACTATTTTAATGTAATATAGCTAAATTAATTTTCTAGGTGAAAATATCAACTTCAGAAATGCAAATGACACCACACTTAGGGCAGAAAGTGAAGAGGAATTAAAGAGCCTCTTGATAAAGGTGAAAGAGGAGACTGAAAAAATTGGCTTACAACTCAACACTGGAAAAATGAAGATCATGGCATCTGGTCCCATCACTTCATGGCAAATAGATCAAACAAATGGGAAAACAATGATAACAGTGACAGACTTTATTTTTCTGGGCTCCAAAGTCACTGTGGATGGTGACTGTAGCCATGAAATCAAAAGATGTTTACTCCTTGGAAGAAAAGCTATAATAAACCTAGACAGCATGTTAAAAAGCAGAGACATTACTTTGCCGACAAAGATCCATCTAGTCAAAGGTCTGGTTTTTCCAGTAGTCATGCATGGATGTGAGGAGAGTTGGACTATAAAGAAGGCTGAATGCCAAAGAACTGATGCTTTTGAACTGTGGTGCTGGAGAAGACTCTTGAGAGTCCCTTGGACTGCAAGGAGATCCAACCAGTCAATCTTAAAGGAAACCAACCTCAAGCATTCATTGGAAGGACTGATGCTGAAGCTGAAGCTCCAATACTTTGGCCATCTGGTGAGAACAGCTGACTGACTAGAAAAGACCCTGATGCTGGGAAAGACTGAGGGCTGGAGGAGAAGGGGGCAACTGAGGATGAGATGGTTGGATAGGATCACTGACTCAATGGACGTGAGTTTGAGCAAACTCCGGGACATGGCGAAGGACAGGTAAACCTGGCGTGCTGCAGTCCACAGGGTTGCAAAGAGTCCGACACGACTGAGCAACTGAACAACAACAATTAATAAATGCGGACGAACTTTAAAATTAAGGCATAGTACTGGGGAACTGAGGGAGATGTAGGAGCAGTACAACAGTGAAGGGGAAAAAAAAGACTGGAAGAAGGTATGTTACATATTTTCACAGTGAAAGGCATTTGCTATTTGCTCTGGCAAAGCAAAGTCCAAAAGCTGTGGTTGTATAAAAAGTTACTTTTTAAGATTATAAAATGGACAGTATTCAGAGATATTTTTAGCAAACTGTAGTGAAATTGATAAGAAGTTTCCTCTTAACAGTCAAATAGCTTGATGAAATAAGTTGCCTGATAAAGTTTTTTTAAACCTGAGCTTTAACTTTGCTGCTAAGCTGCTAAGTCACTTCAGTCATGTCCGACTCTGTGTGACCCCATAGACGGCAGCCCACCAGGCTCCTCCGTCCATGGGATTCTCCAGGCAGGAGTACTGGAGTGGGGTGCCATTGCCGCCAGCTATAAAACTGCTTAGATTCTTGAACACATTCAAGTGCACATGCATACACACACACACAATAGATCAATAGTAAAAGAAATTATTATTTTAGTTATGGGGACTTTGATAGGAGACTATAATGAAAAGACTAAAAATGATATTTTACAAAAGGTGAGAGATCTTTAATTATGATGCCAAACAGATGCCCAAATGTGAACATTCTAACAATAAGATCATTTGATTCAAACTTTGAAAAACTGCAAATGTTTTCCTTTAACTTCAAATACCATGCTACATGAGAGATACTGCCCAGTTAATTCTGCAGTTACATTTTTCTTAAGGAATGTTGTCAGTTTGTGACCTAAAATCAAACTCATGATGTACATCTTTGGTGTTGTATATCTGTCAAAGAGGAGTTTCAGATCTGTCAAAGAGGAGTTTCAGCTAGATTTAGAAAAAAAAATTACATTTTAATCATAGTGGATGGTGCTCCAATTGCATTAGGTAAAAAATTCAAATTTATTGGAATTTTAAAACAAGTGACTAAAATTTTCCTTACACGACATGTAAGATATCTATTGAAAATTCATGTACTCGGTTTACTGAGGCAGACTCTATGACTGTTACTGATATAGTTGTTAAAATCTTTTAATATATGTGCAAATGCTATGAATCATCAGAGGTTTATGGAACTGTTGAAAGAAATAGAAGACAATGAGTTTAATGATCTTATGTTCTTTGCCAATGCTCACTGGTTGAGTTGTGGATGAGCTTTACACATTTACTGTATTAACTCTGATTGTCTTGGAAAAAAGGAATGCTTTCCAAGTATTCAATAATCAAAGATAAAAATGACCAGTGGGATTTACATTTTCTCCCTGTTATTACAGTGCATATGAATGAGTTAAATCTGAAACTCTAAGAAAAAGGAAAATTCAAGCTAGACAGAACAATTTATGTTGAAATGAAAACTTTTCATAATACAAATTAATGATGATTTTTAATAACATGAATCAATATGTATTTTCATGAAAATTGGCTTCCAAAAGTAAAAAAAAAATTTAAACACATGATAAATTTAAAGTTGTATTTCAATTTATTAAATACTTTTTTGAATGGGATGTTAATAATCCTGAAAGGATATAGGAGGGAGTCAATTTATTCATCTTGGACAGATGTACCTTTGAAGCTGATATGCTTTGGCTTCAAAGTCAAATTAAATCTTCTTAAAAAACAGTTTTGTCAATGTAGATGCAAAATATTAAAGGAAATGATTTTAGATAATTGATTAAGTTGTTGGAAAGCTTTTAAGTACATTTGGAACAGCTTGGGTACAGGAATCTTTTTTAACTGTAAATATTATGTATACATTGAGATGATGTTCTGTAAATATAAAATCTATACTAGATTTTGAAGATAGTATGAATATAAGAATATCTCAATAACTTTTATGTTGATTACATGTTGAAATTATAACATTTTGGACATAATGGGTTAAACAAAATTTATTATTAATATTAATTCATCTATTTCCTATAAAAATAATAAAAACTATTTTTTTATGTGGCAACTAACACATTTTAAATTATGTGTTGCCTGCACTATATTTCTGTTGCCCATCACTTGTCCCAAAGTCCTGGCAATATGCATTTTGCCAAAATGCCACAGGGTATCAGTATCTAGTTATATATGGCAGCACTCGAATCAATGCCAATTAACATCAAGTTGTTTGTAAGTCACTGATCCCCTCACACCCTCCCCACATTGTAGAGTAGGCCATCTCTTTGTGTGATGCCTGGTGAGAGTTCAAAGTCCAGTCTGTGGCCACGAAACAAAATACAGCCTGTCGTAGAGGAATGGCACTGGTGACCCCAGACTGGTTATAATTTGCTTGAACCAACCGAGGTAAATCATGACTGGAAGGATAACCAGAAATCAAATCCTGTCGATTATGTCAGTCAGTATCTATAGGCTCACCTGTACCTGAAAACAAATGGATTTATAGTGCCAAGATCTTAATGAGAAAAAATAACAGCTGAAGTCATTGTCTAAATTCCTGAAAAAGAACAGATGAGCCAGAATCAGTACATTCCTGAGCTGATTAGGGAGAGATTGCTATGGAGGGAAAAACAATGTGGATATCTCTCCCTGTGTCCCCTTGCCAACTTTTCCACACTATCTTCATGTCTGGGTTCATGCCAGATTCAAGGTGTTCATGGCAACGACGTCTTAGAAGATCTGGGTAAGGGGTTCCATCTTGCTGTCTACTGAATAAATGACTTTGGGTAAATCAGTCTCTCAGTTTTCCATTCTGGATTAGATTAGGTGCTTGTTAAGACACTTGTAGAACCAAGTTTTGGAGAAGGCAACGGCAACCCACTCCAGTACTCTTGCCTGGAGAATCCCATGGACGGAGGAGCCTGGTGGGCTATAGTCCATGGGGTTGCGAAGAGGCAGACACGACTGAGCGACTTCACTTTCACTTTTCACTTTTATGCATTGGAGAAGGAAGTGGCAACCCACTCCAGTGTTCTTGGCTGGAGAATCCCAGGAGCCTGTCGGGCTGCCGTCTGTGGGGTCGCACAGAGTCGGACACAACTGATGCAACTTAGCAGCAGCAGCAGCACCAAGTTTGCTTTTCTAAGTTATTCTGGCAGTAGGTGAGACATGAAGGCTAAACTACATTAAACTCACTTAAGAATTTCAATCCCATTCTAAGAATTGGAATTGAAAAGCCACCATTTTCTTTCTTAATCAGTGGAAGAAGAGTGGAATGATTTCCTTATTTGATTTTTTTAATTTATAGAGTCCTTATTATATTGTTTTATAAGACCTGTAGATATTTTCCCCTTATCAAGAACAAAGTAGCAAGAAAGAAGAGTTAGGTGTTCTGTTACATTTCTAATCTTGCTCTTAATTAGTGTGGAACCCTAAAAATGAAAGGCTGTATTAATAACAGCATTATGAGAAAAATGGCCAAGGAATCATTTCTTTATTTCACTCATTTGATAAAGCTTTCAAATGTTAGTCTGAACCAAATTTTAGTGGTATTAGAAGTGGAAACTAGCTCTCCAGGGTAGATAATTTTATGCTAATTTCCTGCACCTCAATGTACACAATTATTATAGGGCACACGAATGATCCATTCACTCACTGAATGAAGAAAAATTATTCCAAATGATTATTGATGAGTTAATCAAGATCACCATGTCAACTTTTTTTTACCCATTAGTGGTAACATCTACAGTATTTCACAATCATAATAATAAAAGAGCCAAATGCTAATGGGCGAGGTAATCAGACCTTAATGAAGAACAGTGAAAAATCTGCTTTTTAAAATAGTTTACAGTCTTCATAATCACTGAAGCGGTCAGTTAGTCCCAGGATTCTTCATATTTCATAATGTGTGCTTGTAAATTTTTTGCTTCATTTCAAAAATAGTTGGATTTACTAATGTCAGAAAGAGTAGAAATAAATGGAGAGAGACTCCTTTTAAGTGAGTACATATTTTAAAAGCTATTCATGTTGCAATGATGACTTAAAGGGAGGAATCTCTATCCATTCAAAAACTTACAATTATACATCTATGCTTTTCCTCCCATTTTATCCTTTCACTCAAATTTGGTCATGTTAACCTAATCTAATCCAGAATGGAAAACTGAGAGACTGATTTACCCAAAGTCATTTATTCAGTAGACAGCAAGATGGAACCCCTTACCCAGATCTTCTAAGACGTCGTTGCCATGAACACCTTGAATCTGGCATGAACCCAGACATGAAGATAGTGTGGAAAAGTTGGCTAGGGGACACAGGGAGAGATGTCCACATTGTTTTTCCCTCCATAGCAATCTCTCAGATAAGTTTCTACAAGCAACTGTATTATAATTATTTTTATATATTCCAGCTTAAATTTGTATTTATTGATTGATTCTGATATTCCAATGTACTATCACAATAACCTGAGGATCCGCCATCATAATCCAGCTCTGAAAAAAGCAATTTAAAGTGATTCCCTATAAATATGTCGCTGTACTTTATATCTTATGACCTCATTACCCTGGCACCATTAACAAAATATTCTAGAGAGTGGCAAATGACTCAAAGATACTCACTTATCTATAATTTACACTTGACCTGTAACCCATAAGATAACTTGACGCAAGAGCTTGCCCCCAAAGACACACCATACTGAATGTTGACTGGGCAACACAATAAGATTCTTCGGGCATATGAACGTGAGAGAGACCCAGAGATACAGGAGAAGTGATATAGAGATCAACTATAGTCTAGTATAAAATGAAAAAATTTTTAAATAATTGGGAATTAAAAACACAACAACCATGTGAGTATAAAAAGAGAATTGTTTTTATTAAAATTTGTTTGAATGTTTGAACTGCCTTAAAGTCAAATGGATAAGCGAAGTGGAAAATTTTAGTTTTTCATAAAATTATAGGTTCTAAAAATTCTGTACTCATTAGACAGCTTTGCAAATGTCTAAATTCCTTAAAGAACCTATTTGCTTTAAAGAAAATGCAGTTTAACTTTTGTTGAGCACCATCTTAAAATGTGAGTTAAGAGGCTTATTTTTTCCTTCCAGGCTCTTTTTTCCCCTCTCTATGCAGTTTTGTTGTTGGTATTTTTTTTAAAGCACTAACATTTTATGATGAAATGTCAGTCATATATATCTGCAGTTCTTCTGCCATTTGTCCCACCAGGTAACTTTTAAAGCTACTCTTTGTCATTTATTCTTTTAAAAATTTTTTATTTTATGTTGGAACATAGTTAAGAATGTTGTGATAGTTTCAGAGATGCAGCAGAGAGACTGAGTTATACAAATACATGTACCTATTCTTTTTCAAATTCTTTCCCCATTTAGGTTGTTACATAATATTGAGCAGAGTTCTCTGTGCTATTCAATAGGTCCTGGTGGGTTATTCATTTTAAATAAAGCAGTATGTGTATATCAGTCCCACATTCCCCAACTATCCTATCCCCCCACTTCCTTCCCTGGTAACCAAAAATTCATTCTCTAAGTCTGTAAATGTGTTTCTGTAAATAAGTTCTTTATACGTAGGTTCATTTGTATCAATTCTGTTTAGATTTTGTACATAAGTGGAATATCATATGATACTGCCTTTGTCTGATTTACTTCACTCAATTTGTTGTCATTTATTCTTCAGTGCAATTGGGCAGCATCCCCCAAACATGGTTGGTATTGAGAATCATCTAGAAAGCTTTATAAATAGCAGATCTCTGGACCTTATCTTCCATCTAAAAACATACCTTTGGAGACTGGCTTCTGGAGAAGTCTTTATTTCTAAAGCTCCCCAGATAATTCTGATTCTCAATCTAGTTTTAACACCACTAAATTAGACCCTATAGTACTGATTGCCAATGGGAGCAGGGTTGGGGAGAGAAGCAGGCAGGTTAGATGAAGTGTGATTCTAAGAGGAAAGGAAAAATTCTCTTAATTTACAATTTGATTTAGAACTGGCCCAGGGAGAATCTGTTAAGTAGAAGTGTTCTTATTCTATGCTCTTAAAACTAGTGATTTGTGGGTGAAATTTAAAAGTGAGTAAGGAATAACAACAATACCTGTGGAAACTTTCACTATTTTATTTAAACTTCAGATATATAAACATGAATTGTTTAGTCAATCTTTTATGCAGTCATGGCCTCTTCTTGGACTCTGCACCTTTGCTTATGTGAGTTTTCTGTCATCCTTCTTGAAAAACCACACTTATAATACTTCATCTACTTTTCAAGTTTCATTAACTTTAGTGGGTTCTTTAAGGAATTTAGATATTTGCAAAACCGTCTGATGAGGACAGAATTCTTTTAGAATCTATAATTTTATGAAAAACTAAAATTTTCCACTTAGCTTATCTACTTGACTCAAAAGTAATTCATTGAACTAAGTTTTTATAAAAACAATCTCTTCTCGTACTCATAAGGACTTCTAAACTACTTGATTAAATTACATAACAAGGAACAAATAGAACCAGTGTAAATAGATTTGGGGAAAAATACAATTGAGTCTCAGTGCAGACTACTTAATTAGAAGTGCATACTGCGGAGTTGTCCTTCAGTGTGTTTTGTAGAGATCATGAGTTAGTTCGGTGAGCTGGTTAAAGTAGAGGTTGGTTAAAAACTCTTCTATTGCATATTACTCTATATATACAGTAGGGTTTTAGAAATTTAAAGTTACTATTACTCTGTGAAATATGTTACTCTTCAATGCCTCAAGCTCTGTTTCTGACATATTAAATTCTATATGTTTTTAAACTAAGCACAAAGCTATGATAATGTCCAATGAGTTGGGCAGAAAGAGTTCTTCCCTATGACTTAGCCAGAATTATGTTTTATTACATTAAGACTGCATCTTATGCAATCTTGTACATCAGAGCTCAAAAGTAATTGAAAGAATGGGAGAAAGCCAATTTGAGGTTATAAAATAAATGGATTTTTTAAAAATAAAGAAATGCCATTTTATTACTTCAAAGTGCATGAAATAGCTTATGCCAAATGTAAAAGTTTTGTTTCTAAGTGAGGATCTCAATGATCTGATGGTCACATATCAATTGTTGGTCTGTAAGCAGTTACTAGCGCATAAAGAAGCATCGTCTTGTCCTTTATATTCAATAAATATTTCATGAATGAATGACTGAAATATGTAGGTGCTTCCAGAGTGTTGAAAGTTATTTTAAAATCTTCATCTCTATAATTTAAAAATATTAAATTACTTAGTAAATAATCAGATGTCTTAAAAATGGTTTTGTGGGCATATGGTGTTTTGTTTTCCTAGAGAGCACATTATGACATATGGTGGAGTGATTAAGAGCATGGACTATGGGGTCAAATAGAGTTCATATCTCAGTTCCACCACTTACTTGTTTGAAATATTGGGCAAGTTAACTTGACCTCAGTTTCCTCATCTGAAAATGGGAATAATAATACCTCTGACCTCACAGATTTCTTAGGAGGATTGAATGTGATAGATAATACTATTTGTTGAAAAAAATACTGTTTGTTGAAAGCACTATCCTTTCTCCATTGAACTGTCTTTTCATCTTTGCTGAAAATTATGTATGGATGTGTTTCTACACTTTTAGTTCTATTCCACTGACCCTAAATGCCTGTCATTACGTCGATACCACTGTTTTGATTAGTATACATTTATAGCAAGTCTTGAAATCAGGTAGTGTCAGTTGTCCAACTTCGTCTTTTTTTCAAAATTTGTTTTGGCTATTCTAGATTTTTTAAATTCCATATGGACTTTAGTCAGCTTTTCCTTAGCAAAGGAAAACCGTCAACAAAATAGAAAACCAACAGCATGGGAGAAAATACTCTCAAACAAATCAATCAACAGGGGATTAAACTCCAAAATATGCAAACAGCACACACAGCTGTCAAAAAATAAAACAAAACAAACCAATGAAAAAATAGGCGGAAGATCTAAATAGACATTTCTCCAAAGGAGACATACAGATGGCCACAAAAGCACATGAAAATATGGTCAGCGTCACTAATTAGTAGAGAAATGCAAATCAAAACTATGAGATATCACCTCACACCAGTTAGAATGGTCATCATAAAAAATAAAAACTAAAAATAATCATAAAATGCTGGAGAGAGTGTGGGAAAAAGGGAACACTCCTACACTGTTGGCGAGAATGTGAATTGGTATAGTCACTATGGAGAATAGTATGGAGATTCCTGAAAAAACTATAAGTAGAACTACCTTATTGTCCAGCAATCCTACCTCTGGGCATATATCCAGAGGAAACCATAATTCGAAAGGATATATGCACCCTAATATTCACTGCAGCACAATTTACAATAGCCAAAACAAGGAAGCAACCTAGATATCAATCAACAGAGAAATAGATAAAGAAGATGTGGTATATACACAATGAAATACTGTGCGTGCAAGCATGCTAAATCATTTCAGTCATGTCTGGCTCTTCGTGACCCCAGGACTGTAGCCTAGCAGGCTTCTCTGTCCATGGGAATTTTCAGGCAAGAATACTGGAGTGATTTCCATGCCCTCCTCCAGGAGATATTCCCAGCCCAGGGATCAAACTCGTATCTCTTATATATCCTGCATTGGCAAGCAGATTCTTTACCACTAACACTACCTGGGAAGCCCAATGAAATATTACTACGCCATAAAAAAGAATGAAATAATGCCATTTAGAGTGACATGGATGGATTTAGAGATTACCATACTGAGTGAAGTAAGTCAGAGAAAGACAAATGTATGATATCACTTATATGTGAAACCTAAAGAAATGGTACAAATGAACCTGTTTACAAAATAGAAGTTGAGTCACAGATGTAGGAAACAAATTTGTGGTTACTAGAATGGAAAGGGAGGCAGGGATAAATTAGGATCGACGTATACACACCACCATACATAGAATAGACAACTGACAAGAACCTATTAAATAGCACAGGGAACTCTTTTCAATACTCTGAAATGACCTGCATGGGAATAGAATTTTAAGAAGAGTAGATATATGTGTGTGTATAGCTAACACAACATTGTAAATCAACTGTACTCCAACAAAAAATTAACTTAGAAGAATAAGAATCAGCTGGTAAATTTCTAAAAAGAAAGATAAAAGAAGCCTGCTGGGTTTCTTTGGTGTGTGGTTTTTTTTCTTACTGTGTTTGCATTTAATTTATAGATCAATTATATAAAAATTTATTTCAACAATATTAGGGTTTGTGCCTATGAACAAAGTATATTCCTCCATTTATTTGTCTTCTTTAATTTCCCTCAGTGATATATTTTTTATTTTTTTTTTAATTGGAGGATAATTGCTTTACTACATTGTGTTGGTTTCTGCCATATATCAACATGACTCAGCCATAGGTATAGGTATGTCCCCTCCCTCTTGAACCTCCTTCCCATCTCCCTATAGTTTTTGATGTTCAGGGCTTATACATCTTTTATTAGACTTCCATATTTTTAATGCTGTTGTAAATAATATTATTTTATTAAATACAATTTCTGATTGTTTGTTTCCAGTTTATAGAACTACAACTGATTTTGTGTATTCATCTTCCCTTCCATCACCTTGCAAAACTTACTGGTTTCAGGAGTTCTTTTACAGATTCCATACAATTTTCTATACATGATTATGCCATCTATGAATTAACACAGTTTTACTTCTTTTGCAATCTAGATGCTTTATTTCTTTCTCTGGCCTTATTGATCTGGCTAGCACCTCCAATACAATGTCATAAAGAAGTAAAGTGGATATCTTTAACTTATTCCTGATTTCAGCATGATGTTCAGTATGATTTAGCTGTATATTGTCATAAGTTCCCTTTATAAGACTAGAGAATTTCCCTTCTAATTCTAGTTTGTTAAAAATTTTTCAGTAGAAATTTATATCGAATTCTGTCAAATGCTTTTTCTGTATCTGTTGAGATGATAATATCATTTTACTTTTTTAGTTCATTAATATGGTGAACTATGGATTAATTTTTGAATGTTAAATCAATCTTACCTTTCTGGGATAAACTTCACTAAGTCAAATATATTGTTCTTTTTATATATCACTTATTGAATTTGTTAAACTTCTGTTTAGAATTTTTGTAATTATACTCATGAAGGATATTGGTCTGTAGATGTTGTTTTCCTTGTAATATTTTTGTCTGTTTTGGTGTCATCGTAAGACTAGTCTTGTAGAATGAATTAGGAAGTTAGTTCAGTTTTCTGGAAGAGCTTATATAGAATTGGTATTATTTCTTCCTTAAATATTTGATAGAATCCACAGAGAAGTCAATTGAGCCTGGAGTTTTCTTTGGGTAAAGTTTTAAACTANTTTATAAAAACTATTTTTTGATTTTGCATTTTATTTCTTTCTGTTCCAATCTTTCTTTCCATTTGATTTAGAATCAATTTAATATTCCTTTTTTGTAGCTCTTTAATGTGAAAGATGAGGTCATTGATTTAAGATCTTTAAAAATTTCTACTAAATTTTAATTTTTATTTCTATTAAGATAGTATTTTGTACAATATCTATTCTCCTAAGTATTGTATTAGTAGTAGCCTACCATTGTTTGTATTTTTGCATGTATTTAATTTGCATATTTAACTCAAAATATGTTCTAATTTTCCTTTTGATTCTTTGACTCATGAAATATTTGAAGTGAGCTTTTTAGTTTTCAAATATTTGGGAATTTCCCAGAGGTCTTTCTGTTATTGATTTGTAATTTACTTCCAATATACTTTGCATACTTGAATCCTTTAAAACTTATTGAGACTTGTTTTAGGGCTCAAATATGGTGTATCTTGTTTGATGTCCCATGTGTACTTGAAAAGAATGTATTTTCTTCTGTACCATGGAGTGCTCAACAAAAAGTCAATTATGACAAGTTGGTTGATAATATTATCTTGTACATCAAAGATCTAGAGGTTTATAAAGTTTTTCTGTAAAGAGCCAGATAGTAAATATTTCCAGTTCTGTGGACCATACATTCCTTTTCACAATTACTCAAATTTGAAGTTCTACTGGGTCAGAGCTTCAACAGATATGACTGTATTTGATGCACCATGAGCTTAATTTGGACCAAAGTTCAGAGTGTAGTGATCCCTGCTTTATATCCTTACTGATTTTCAGTCTACATGTTCTATCAATTATTGAGAGATGAATGTTATAATACCCAACTATAATTGTAGATTTGTCTATCTCCTTTCAATTCTGTCAGTTTTCACTTCATGTAAATTTAAAACTCTAGAGGTCCATCTAGTAGTCAAGGCTATGGTTTTTGCAGTAGTTATGTATGGATGTGAGAGTTGGACTATGAAGAGGGCTGAGCGCCGAAGAGTTGATGCTTTTGAACTGTGGAGTTGGAGAAGACTTTTGAGAGTCCACTGGACTGTAAGGAGATCCAATAAGTCCATCCTAAGGGAGATCAGTCCATTGGAATGACTGATGTTGAAGCTGAAACTCCAATACTTTGGCCACCTGATGTGAAGAACTGACTAATTTGAAAAGACCCTGATGCTGGGAAAGATTGAAGGTGGGAGGAGAAGAGGACGATGGAGGATGAGATGGTTGGATGGCATCACCGACTCAATGGACATGAGTCTGGGTAAGCTCCAAGGGTTAGTGATGGACAGGGAGGTCTGGTGTGCTGCAGTCCATGGGGTCACAAAGAGTCGGACACGACTGAGCGACTGAACTGAACTGAACTGATTAGGTACATAAATGTTTAGGATTGTTACATCCTCTGATGAACTGACCATTTTATACTTATGAAAGACCTTCTTTATCCCTGGAAATATTCCTTAACTCGATACCAGTTTTGTGATACAAATATAGCCACTTCAGTGTACTGTTAGGATGGTGTGTCGGAGAAGGCAATGGCACCCCACTCCAGTGCTCTTGCCTGAAATTCCCATGGATGGAGGAACCTGGTAGGCTGTAGTCCATGGGGTCACAAAGAGTCAGACACTTACTGAGTGACTTCACTTTCACTTTTCACTTTCATGCACTGGAGAAGGAAATGGCAACCCACTCCAGTGTTCTTGCCTGGAGAATCCCAGGGATGGCGGAGCCTGCTGGGCTGCCGTCTGTGGGGTCGCACAGAGTCGGACATGACTGAAGCGACTTAGCAGCAGCAGTAGCAGCAGGATGGTGCATCTTTTCCCTCACATTCTCAGAAAAGCCTGTCCTCAGGTCAAACTTGTTTTCTACTCTTCCGTGAGGTGAAGCACCTGACTCTGTCTGGGGCTATAAGCTTCAGGTTGTCCGGCTCCACAAGTGTCTGGGTGGATAAGTCTGAACCACTCAGGCATAAATTATAAAACCACTGTGGCTGTAGAGTTAATTCACAACCCCCAGACTAACTTTCATCCATAACAAAATAGACTTATGTCAATATATTTCCATCCATTCACAATCTGGGAAGAGAAGAAGGGCTTTTGACTGCCTTGCTAACGCTCCTGCAGGCAGGTGGTGTGGGGAAGGGACTGTTGCCTGGACATTGGGTTTTGTTGTCACAAAGTGCTGATTCTGAACACTGCTTTTATTTAATCAGTATTGTGTTCAAGTTGTATGGCATGAAGCAGAGCATTTTAATGGTGCCCTTTTGGCTGTAGCAAAAAATGAAAAAGCCTTGCTTTCTATTAGCAAGTTATTTTTGCAACAGACATCTCTATATTTTGTTACCAAATAAAAATACCACCCCATCCATAGCCTCATGTTACACATTATCACTGGTCCTATTTTGTCAGAATCTCACCACACTTAAGCCTTACCTAGGGATACAGGAAAGACGTGAGGGACAACGATGGGGTAAGGTTCAGGGAAGTGGTGAGCTTGAGGAATGGGATGAGGAGGTGTGTAGTACATCTTCCTTGGTAAGAAGACACACCAAAAAGTTTAATAGTTTGTTTTTGAGTCGTATTAGAATGAAGAATTCTTTAGTCAAAAAAACAAAAACAAAAACAGCTCTATCAGATATGTTAGATGATGTTGGCTGAACAACCTTCCTCATAACATGGTTAGGTCCTGGAACCTCACCTCACAGTCATATCTAGGTCCTGGAACCTCACCTCACAGTCATATCTAGGAGCCTGGATGATCATTTCCTGGAGATGATTCTAAAGACCATTTGTGGGTAAAACAGACCAAATGTCTAAAGATGGTAACAAGACCTCCAGACCTCCTGGAGAATACCAGTAACCCCAACCCAGCTCTCTCCACATGGCCCAGTAGTCTGAAAGATAATCATAACATATGCCTTAGATATTCACTACAGGATCTATCAAGGTCCATTTATTCCATACTTCTGTGGAATTTCTAAGAATTTGTACAACCTTTAAAATTATAAAAATTCTCATCTGGATGCTTTCATCTCAGCCCCATCACCCAAGTGGCCATTGTATGTTTTATATTTCTACTTCTTGGAAATTATTTAAATTTCTAGCCATGTAGGAATTCAACTCTCTCTTAATGAGGCAATCTGTAAGGACTTCTAAGCAGAGACTTCAGTGCCAGCTTCTTTTCAATTGCAAGAGATGTGAAAGGTTTCCTGAAAGAATGGCTGGCTTGATGGAAAGTGTCAACTTTAAGTTCCCTGCAAAGGAAAAGTCCTCCAAGCTTGTCCAAGGCCAAATGCACCCTACACCTTTACAGCATGAGGAATATCAACCTGTTCAACATATTTAAAGGGAAAACAGTAAAATATAAGTTGACAGGAGAAGAACACCCACAAAGAAGGATTGAGCACAGAGAGAAATCAGTCAGAATCTCAGAGGAAAGAGCTGTGCTGAGTAGTCACACTTTATAAATGTTAACTAGCTCTTCCTCTGACATTATGAATGTGATAAGATTTGGAGAGACAGTAGGGCAAAATGGACTGAAAACTTAGTCTAGCCTAACATTCTTCTTATTCCATATAGCAAATAAACTTATTATCAAAGTTTATTATGCCTCAAACATAATTTCTATGTGGCCAATTGTTTTATTGGGCCCTACAGTCCCTGACCTTGTTCTTAACGTTATTCTGTTCTCTGGCACTCAGGGACCAAAGGAGAGAGAACGGATGGTTCCAGGAAACAATAATGGATTAACTTCAGTAAAGAGCTCAAGGAAAGGGCTTGTGAAAATGGCTCTCTAGAGGATTTATCTTTCTTTGAGAAAAGTATTATTCATAGGATAGGTGTTGGCTACCCGTGTTTCCCAAAGCCAAATGGCATAACAGGACTATTTAAGGACAATGCTGAGCTCAACACCTTATCAAGGTCAGGGTCAGGCAGGTGAGACATCTGTAAAGAGAAGAAAGAGGATTGTACCGTCTTAGCATGTTGACGGCTCCTTCTTTAATTTCAGAGGCTACAGGTTTTTGCCCTTTGCCAGGGGGTGTTGAGAGATTTATGGGACCAGAGGGCTTTCAAGGGAAGAAAGCAAGGAGAACTACTTAGACTCATTCCAGAAAGGGACATGGTGAGATACTTTGTCTCTGATTTTCATTCCAGTGTACCCTGTGTCAGACTTAGGACAGTAGCCCAACTCAGGAATGAAGCGTGTAGATTTCACTCAACATGTGCCTGTGCCAAACCTTTTAGGAATGGCACATCTAACTAATGAGATCCCATCCTATATAATTAGGAGATGGAACACTCATGAATGAGAGTCCCCTACATAGGGGAACTCTAAAAACACTCCAAAATGTGAATTCCCTCCTTTCCACCCCCAGCAAGACTCAGCCCCAGGAAAATAACAAGGTATTAAGGTGTTGACTCTGGGCAGTTAACAAATCTACTAGTGTTTCTACATTACTCACTCTTAGTCACCAGGCATTCACTGAGAATCCACTGTGAGCTACAGGCTGTTAGTTTGTGTCATTCCCTGATATCCCTGCCTTCTTCAAGTGTTCCTACTTCCAGCGTCTATGTCATGTTCTTGTAGCTCCTGACAATGCAGCTGGGTTGGGTACTAACAAAGAAGGCCAGAATGAGCTCAAGGGTATTGCATTATTGCTGGAAGAGTGTTCCCATTAATAAAAGAGGGCATTGTGTAATGTCATTCACATATTACTGTACACGAGATGATGCAATGTAATACTGGCCCTCAGTTCACCCAGAGCTTAATGGGAGAAATGAGACTGGTCATTCCAAATCCTTGCATTTTTACCACTGAGAATCATAAACTATTAGAGCTGAAAGGGCCTGGAGAGAATATCTCACCCAACCTCCATTGTTTTACCGGTGGGGAATCTGAGGCTTATGTTATTCTTCATTGAATCTACCAGCTGGAATCTATCCAAAGGGCCTGTTTCCACTTACAAATGCAACGTCTGAAAACAGGCTGGGTCCTGTGCCATCTGCTACCACCCTTTGCAGACTGGAAGATGAGGAGTCTAGAATAGTTCTAAGCCATCTAATGTACCTCATCAGCATTATTATCTTGGTTCCAGAAATTCTTTCCCTGAGGGTAAAAGAGTGATGTGGGATAAATGTAGGGAAAATAAAAATCATTCTTATTTTCTTATAATTTCATCTGGTTCATTGCTGCATCAAGGTGAGCTCCCTAATGTTTTATCTCACCTCTTTTGGGCATTGGCCCAGTACTCCTGCTTGACACAGAGCTATGAAGATTGTCCAGCTTTGGTAGCAACCTCAAAGGCATGTTTGTGTTGGAACATTTTAAAAATGACATAGTCCTCATTGGAGTTTGCACCTATGTGTTTTTCTACCCTCAGCCTCTTCTCTTTCATATGGGAGGTGGGTAGGGATAGAACGAGTTCAGGCTACATATTCTATACAGCATCAAGACATGGATAATGTAGTTCTCAAGTCACATTTTGCCTGAATTATTGGTGTAATTTTGGAATGGGTTACAAGCAGCTTCCTTAAGAATTATTCTTGGCTTTGGCAGACTCTGTTCAAAGGAACAAACGGAAGCATGTTTGGCTTTGTGTGAAACAGCCTAAGAGAAAAGTCATGGGCAGTATCATTTTTTCTCTAGGAAAGTTTTCATCCAAGAGAGTACTGCAAATATCATGGGTACATGGAGTCAACTGAATATCTTGATCCACAGTTGGCCATTACAAGTGACTTGTAGCCACAGACATATTTCCTGCAGATCAAGGTGCTCAGAAGGACTCCTGAGAATGCCAGAAGGGAGACTGGAAACTAGCAGAGCTTGCTTCTGTTTTTGAGAAGGGCCCTCCTATGTTTACATAATACAAAGCTTTGGAAATAGAAAACCCTGGCCAGAGAGTTAGAGGCCAAGACAAGAAATAGAAATTAAATGAAATGCTTCCTCTTGCCTCCCCCTCAATCCTGTAAAAATAGACAGAAACTTCCTTTTCCACTTACAGATGGGGAGAGCGCTACTTTGTAGTTAGAGCTGAGTTGTGAGGATGGGGCAAGTAGGGTGAGTGTTGACAGCTCTGAGTTATAGTCTCCCTGAATTTAAACCCCATCCCCAAGAGGTTCTTTGGGTTGGGAAATAGCATGACCTCTTGGGCCACGCGTAAGAGTAGAAGACACTGGACTTAACACTAGGACATTATTTTTGGCAAGCACTGTATTTAGCTAGACCCTTCCACTCACTGGAAGTGGGGTACTGAAACATCTCTGCCACTTACCAGAGAGAGAGTAAAGAGTACTAGAATGATCTTTTGAAGCACCTATAGGTTCAAGAGAGAAGAATGTGGTTTTACTTCATTTATTCACTTGCTTAAGAAACATTTATTCAATCCCAGTATCTCCTAACCTGTGCAATTTGCCATGTTTGTGGAGAAACAGAACATTAAGTGATCAGTTCAAGGCCTTCCATGACCTTTCATACTTGTCATGGAAATCAGCAGACCCACAAATAATGATAATAAAAAATGGAATGTTACAACTAGGTATCATCATACTAAGTGAAATAGGTCAGAAAGAGAAAGACAAATACATGATATCACCTGTATGTGGAATCTAAAATATGACGGAAATGAACCTATCTATCGGAGAAGGCGATGGCGCCCACTCTAGTACTCCTGCCTGGAGAATCCCAGGGACAGGGGAGCCTGGTGGGCTGCAGTCCATGGGTTCGCTGAGAGTCGGACACGACTGAGGGAGTTCACTTTCACTTTTAACTGTCATGCATTGGAGGAGGAAATGGCAATCCACTCCAGTACTCTTGCCTGGAGAATCCCATGGACGGAAGAGCCTGGTGGGCCGCAGTCCATGGGGTCGCTAAGAGTCGGACACGACTGAGGGACTTCACTTTTCACTTTCATGCATTGGAGAAGGAAATGGCAACCCACTCCAGTGTTCTCGCCTGGAGAATCCCAGGGACACCAGAGCCTGGTGGGATGCCGTCTATGGGGTCGCACAGAGTCGGACACAACTGAAGCGACTTAGCAGCAGCAGCAGAACCTATCTATGAAACAGAAACAGATCATGGACATAGAGAACAGATTAGTGGTTGCCAAGGAGGGGGTCAGGGGAGAGATGGAGTTTGAGTTTGGGGTTAGAAGATATAAATAGAATAGAGACACAGTAAGATCTTACTGTATAGCACAGAGAATTATATTCAATGTTCCAAGATAAACCATAATGGAAAAGAATATTCTAAAAAAGAATGTGGTATGTGTATATACATATATGTGTGCGTATATAACTGAATCACGTTGCTGTAGAGTAGTAATTAACACAACACTGTTAATCAACTGTACTTCAATTTTTAAAAAGTGGAATGTAACAACCTCCTCTAGAAAGATAGGAATAAAAAGTTATAGGAATCTAGAGTTGAGCAGGATCTTGCTGAGCTGAGGGGAAAAGGGAAGGCTTCATGATGGAGGTGACAGCAGGAATGAAGATAGATCATTCCGATGGTGAACAGCATATGCTAAGGCCAAAAAGCACGGAACGATGTTTGCAAAACGGTGAATCTTCAGTTAAGCAGTGTAGAGAATGCCATGAGAGGAACAAGAGCTTAGGCTGAATGCAAGGTTATACACGCCAGGCAGGGAGGCTAGACCGAAGGACAGGACAGCAATGGGGAACCGCTGCAGAGATGAACCGCGCTGCAGAAGAATTGATCTGGCAGATGGGTTTAGAGGTGAAAGATAGGAAGGAGGAGGTGATTCAGGAAGCTAATACAACAGTGTAGACAACAGGAAACGAAAGCCCGAACTGGGGGGTGGGAGATGGGGGTGGGACAAGACGGAGGCAGTAGGAACCAAATGAGAACCATCTA
This sequence comes from Redunca redunca, assembly GCA_006410935.1. NCBI lineage: Eukaryota > Metazoa > Chordata > Mammalia > Artiodactyla > Bovidae > Redunca > Redunca redunca. The sequence continues at coordinate 433,734 of SJYQ01006055.1, read as the reverse complement.
ACCATAACTGGTTAGATGTGGACTAAGTAAGGCAGGACGCAGTGTCAGGCCACATCTGAGGATTTTTACCTTGGCTGTAATTCTCCCCGGGGCTGTGAGCAAACCATTTCTATTTAGGGAGGAGGGCTTAAGAGAAAACTGATTGCCATGAAGAATTTGTCAAGAGCTCATGCTTGCAAAAATAATGATTCCCCAAAGAAAGAATTCAGTGATGTCTGAGAAGTACCCTTAGAGAAAGTATTGAGGACTACGCTATGAAAGGACTTTCCCAAGACAGGTGGATACAGAGGAGGTACAAGACAACAGAAGACCTACCTTCAGAGGACTTACAGTTGGGGAGGCAAGAATAACACAAAAAATGGCATCAGATACTATAAGAACAAATTTAATTAACAGCTCAGTCGTGTAGTCCAGATGTCAAGGAAGACCTGGGGGCCTCACCCTGCAGCCCAGCTCCAGCCCCCACAGCGACAGAGGGACATGGGCTCCCTCTTACCTGGGGAGTCTGTGTTCCCCTCTGTGTAGTCCAGATTGCGTTTAGAACTCTGTTTAGTCCAGGCTGTTTAGAAGCAACCGAAATCAACAGGGGCGAGTGGGATTCAAGCTTCTTGGAGAAAATGGTCCATGAGGTGTCATTACAGTTGGAAGCTGAAAAGACAGAGAGAGGCAGCAGACCAATGCAAATTAAGGCAGCATTCTGGGAGTGGACAGTCATGTTTATGAGTTAATGGAGAGACTAAACTGGACATCTCTTTTCCAGGAATTTAGCAGAGTTCCCAAAGGCAGTCATATGAAGGGTGCACACTGGCATTAGCTCAAGGTACTGCTTGGATCAATGATAAGGCATGTTTGCACCATCAAAAGGGAACACTGACTCCTGACTGTTAAAGAAACAATATTATAGTATGGCTATCTGGGGGTGAGGGGAGAAAGAAAGTGGATATGTGTGTGTGTGTGTAAATAGCAATGTTCCCATCTTCTTTTTCAGGAATCCAATAAGTAATGCCAATAATGGTCTATCTAGCCAAAAATATGGTTTTTCCAGTAGTCATGTATGGATGTGAGAGTTGGACCATAAAGAACGCTGAATTGATGCTTTTGAACTGTGGTGCTGGAGAAGACTCTTGAGAGTCCCTTGAACTACAAGGAGATCAAACCAGTCAATCCTATAGGAAATCAGTCCTGAATATTCATTGGAAGGACTAATGCTGAAGCTGAAACTCCAATACTTTGGCCACCTGATGCGAAGAACTGACTCATTGGAAAAGACCCTGATGCTGGGAAAGATTGAAGGCAGGAGGAGAAGAGGGCGACAGAAGATGAGATGATTAGATGGCATCACCGACTTGATGGTTTGAGCAAGCTCTGAGAGCTGGCAAAGGACAGGGAAGCCTGGCATGCTGCAATCCATGGGGTCACAAAAAGTCAGACACGACTGAGCAACTGAACTGAACTGAATAAAAATGATGAGAGAATGAAGCTGAATCCAACTTAGCTCTTAAACTCATGGTTAGAGACTATAGTTCCTCACGTTTGCTCCTAATTCTTTGGCCTGAACTTGACTGCTCTGGTTTTATTCCAGATGACCCATTCAATCAGAGATAAAAGTAGACCCTGAACGGCACAATTAAGTGTCACCAGCAAATGATTTGCACTTTGGGGAATCCCAAATCAGGGAAATCTATGTAAGTGAAAACTAATTATTCTACAAAAGAATTATTCTTCTCTCTCCAGACTAAAAACGATCTTTAGAGTCCTGGGTTTATTTTGAACATGCCCCTATTTGGCTTCTTTCTTCCCTTCTACTCAGTTCCCCTCCAAAAAAAATAAAAGGAATAAGAAAGGTAGGTAACCTCTCCAGATCCGAGAGAAGACAGCAGCAAAGGTACATCAAACTGGCATACTGGAAATTCAGTTCCAGCTCTGCAGCTTTATTAAAAAACTGTATTATCAATCCAGGGAGGAAATCTGTAAAAGATGTTAGCATATCCTGATCCTCATCACTCCCCAACAGCCTTTTCCTTTATAAAGTCTCTGCTCTCAATACTAAGTTTCTACTGAGAAAAGCAAAAAGATTTTCTTTTCCTTTTCTCTCTCCCTGTTCCTTTGGCTTGCACCAACACAGCTCTAAGCCTGCGCTCTGGGGCATTACATTTACAAAGGACCTTTGTCTCAGTCTGAGCAGTCAGAAATGGGGCCCTCTGATAGGCTTGCTTGTTATTGATCGAAAGCCCCAGACACTCAGGTGGCCAAATGTCTTTACCTGGTTTTTTCATAGCCAACAATCAGTGATACATAGGACGCAAATATTCAGCAATAACTAATAATAAAAGTCCACACTTCTTTCTCTGTCTTTGCCCCCATTTCTTAATGGCATTCACTTTTATCTCAGAGAAGTACCAAGAGTTTAGGCACCAAACTACTGTGGGGCTCAGGCCTTACCTAGGGGCATTTCTCTGGCTCTGGTGTGTCATCCTGTGTTTCCCAAACCCACACATGGAAATTTGAGGGAATTAGGACTTAGTGTTCTCATCTGTCCCAGTTTGACAAGCATTTTTTTGCTTGTTTTTGTGGCTCTGTAGCAGAGTGAATGAAGGAAGTAGGGCAAAGGGTCCCAGCAGAATAGTCAGCCTGCCAGAGGCCTGCACCCTGCAAGAGGGAGCGAATGTATACGGGATGGGGGTAGCAGAAGAGGCGAGATTTTCTGGCTAGTTAGGCAGACTTTTCCTCTATCTTTCTCATCTATTCTGAGGCTGGTTGTTCTGGCAACACCAGAGCAGAGCAGTTCTGGCAACACTGAGCAGAGCAGTGGGACCAGAGCAAAACAGTGGGCACTTCCAGGAATATCCTTATCCATTTCTGGGTGTTGCATATCCAGTCACTGTACAAGCCACTGGTGGAGGCCTTGGGACAAAGCTTTAGAGACTGGAGTGAAATGCAGCCTGGGTCCTGGCCACCAACCTGCCACGAAGGGAGGGAGTGAGAAAGAGGGACAGGGAGTCTCCCCAGCAAAGATTCTTCTAAAAGATGGATCCACAGGGCAATGAGTACCTCTGTGGTTCTTTTCCTGGACCATTCAGTAGTCAGAAGGCCTTTTCAGGCTGGGCTGATACTTCTTCAGTGTGCGTGCTCTGAGATAATTTAATGAAGACAAGCTCGTCTGACCTCTGAGTCTGAGGAGAAGAATCGTTCACATACATTAGTTCTTCAATGACATGTTTTCCTTGTCTTGGCTGTTTATCACCCAGCTTTTCTCTTTTGTTCACATGTAGAGAGCCCTTCTGGGCTTCCCTGGTGGCTCAGCTGGTAAAGAATCCGCCTGCAGTGCAGGAGACCTGGGTTCAGTCCCTGGGTTGGGAAGATCCCCTGGAGAAGCAAACGGCTACCCTCTCCAGTATTCTGGCCAGGAGAATCCCATGGACAGAGGAGCCTGGCAGGCCACAGTCCATAAAGTTGCAGAGTCGGACATGACTGAGCGACTTTCACTTCAAAGAGCTCTTCTGCATGGGGCCCGTAAGACACTGGTTTTGGATAATTTTTAGTAATTGTGATCTCCTGGGAGCATTCTGAATCAGCTAAAATATATAAGTCAATGAGTCAAGTTTCTGTGACATAATGAGGAATAAATTAAATTCTAGCTACTCATTATTGTCACTACTATTTATGTGCTAAATATATGCTTTTTGGGTGAAGGGGACAGACAGATGGCTAGATGGAGGGGAATCACCATCTTCTGCAGGCAGACACTGAAATAAATTATAAAAGTATTTCCCCAACAATCTGGTCAACCAGGTCTCCAAACTGGAACTGGAAGTTGGGGAGTTCCATATTTTTAATTTTTTTTTTCCAATATTCAGTTTTGTTTTGTTCCGATATTCACTGGGATACCTGAGGTTTAGTTTAAGAACTGATACCCGAGTCTCCCTGACTCTCTTTTCCCAAGTGAAAGCCCAACTTCTGCTGATATATTATCACCAACAGTAATATTATTTCTAGAAATCCTTATCTTGATGGCTGATTTCTAACATAAATAGAGAAGAAAAAAATAAAAGAACACCAACTTCCACACCACACAGCAGAGAAATAAACAAAAAGATGACTAGTCACTACGGTGGCCGAGTGCTTTTGCATGCTCAATTAGCTGCCTGAGCTGTTGGCCTGCTTCCTGGCTGCTTTTCTCTGCATTGCTTGACCTTTAGACTAAAACCATTAGAATACATGCCCAGGATCACATAAATGGTTTTCAATGACTTGGCTGCTTAGGGAAAACTCATTGATGTGAAGTGTACAGTTACTTATGCATGGGAAAAGACAGATTAAGAGTCCTTTTTGACATCAGTTTGCTAGGATTGCATTTTGTTATGGCCCCTCTATAGATTAGTGACCTCCCTATGGATTGCTGGCCTAAATGACATTAGAGCAGCTGGCATCTCCTTCTCTAGCTACCAGGTAAGGAAGTGTATCCATGGCCGAGAAGTTCTCTGCCCTGAGTTCTGTCCTGAGCAAGCTGCTGTGTCACTGGTTGGTGGAAAGAGTGGCATTATATCCTTCTATCTTTCTGTGCTTGTTTGGATTCATCTGTGTCTTTCACCAACGTCCTAGCTTCATTTGATCTATATACCAGAGCTCCATGCTTTAAGAGTTTAGAAGTCTCTTTCCCACCTTACCCTCTTCTACCATTCTCTCCCTAGAAAGGGGAAAAAAAAAAGACTATAAATGTGATATAGATTCTGACCCTAAATCATCAGAGAAAGGCTCCAAATGGATAAGAATGCCTCCCCTCACCCCGCTGTGAGTCAAGCATTGTGGTATTCACAAAGCGATTCATCCAGTCATGTATATTTTAAACAAGTTCCCCTCATTCGTTTCATTTATGTCAAATATTAGGAGGAAACAAATGAATCCAAGACATGTCTTTGCTCCCTGAGCAGACAGATCAATCTAAGATGTCACGTAAAGAATATGAGAAAGATATAAAGAACATGACTCTGGAGAGCTGGAAAGATGATGTTTGAACTGCGACCTGACGCAAAGAGAAAGGGGGAATGCATAGGAATGGAGAAGACGGGCATTTACCCTAAAAGAAATGCGTCTGTCAACACGGCTTTTGAGAATCACTTCCTGCAAATCAGAGTTTCCTTTCCTCTCCTCCCCAGAGAGAGGGGACTCTGTGAACCTCAGAAAGTATTTATTGTATTACCTTATACAGAGCTGACCTTAGAGTCAGGTTACAACTCTTTCCTTTGGAAACCAATGTGTGATTATGCCAGACACATGGACATAGCAGATAGTTCTCCTCTCATTTTCAGCATAAGCCATGCGTGTAGCCAGAACATCCTGCCCATGCAAACCTATCTTCAGCCTAACTACAGATGAAAACATGTATCCATTATAAATTTTCACAATGTACACACAAGATTTATGTATATAACAGCTGTGTGCTGTGTTTAGTTGCTCAGTTGTGTCCGACTCTTTGCCACCCCCATGGATTGTAGCCCGCCAGGCTCCTCTGTCCATGGGGATTTTCCAGGCAAGAATACTGGAGTGGGTTGCCATGTCCTCCTCCAGTCCCAACCCAGGGATTGAACCCAGGTCTCCTGCATTGCAGGCAGATTCTTTACCGTCTGAGCCACCAGGGAAGCCCTATAACAGCTGACGTAGACATAAAAGTACGTAGATGTACTTGTGAATTTATCACATTATATTTACATTGCATATCACGTTATATATTATATGTTACTGTCTAGAGTGTGTATGTTTGTGTATGTACACCCACACATATGTTGTTTGCTGTTGTTTAGTGTCATATCCGACTCTTTTGCGACTCCATGGACTGTAGCCCACCAGGCTCTTCTGTCCATGATAATCCCGGCATGAATACTGGAGAGGGAGGTCATTTCCTTCTCCAGGGGATCTTCCTGACCCAGGGATCAAACCTACATCTGCACTGGCAGGTGGGTTCTTTATCACTGAGCCACCAGCCCATGTATATATATGAAGCCTACGATGCTGAAGCTGAAGCTCCAGTCCTTTGGCCACCTCATGCGAAGAGCTGACTCATGGAAAAGACTCTGATGCTGGGAGGGACTGGGGGCAGGAGGAGAAGGGGACGACAGAGGATGAGATGGCTGGATGGCATCACTGACTTGATGGACGGGAGTCTGAGTGAACTCTGGGAGTTGGTGATGGACAGGGAGGCCTGGCGTGCTGCGATTCATGGGGTCACAAAGNTTGAGATGGCTGGATGGCATCAAGGACTTGATGGATGTGAGTCTGAGTGAACTCTGGGAGTTGGTGATGGACAGGGAGGCCTGGCGTGCTGCGATTCATGGGGTCGCAAAGAGTCGGACACAACTGAGCGACTGAACTGAACTGAACTGACTGATATATGTATGTGTATATATTATATAACCAGCAATTTTCTGTTCTTTTCCTGTTATAGCGATACCATATTTTCCTCCTCATACTTAGAGCCTCATTATTATTGGTGCTGATGATTCTTTATGTGCTCTATTTCCCTTTTGGGATCCATTTCCTTTTCCCACTGTGCTCTGTACCCTGGAGGCTGACCTGACTCTGGACCATGTTATCTGAGCCCCTTTGCTGAGCAGCTTGCATTGGGTTCAGCAATAGGAGGCACTGCAGAGACCCTGGAGAGCTGGAGAGAGAGGTCTCAGGATATATCTTTCCTGCTCCTTCATAACTTCTTTCCTCCACAACTACTGCTTCTGTCCTGGGTACCAGAAGCACTGTTCCTTCTCCTCATCCCCTAAACCCTAGTCCCAGCAGAACTGCCTCCATTCTTTCTACTCCCTGGTAGTTTCAACATTTCTTGTTTATCCTTTCCCTTAACCCTGCCCTCAACTCTGTATATACTTCCATCATGCAAGTCTCTTCTTGTGAATTATCATGGGGTGAACTCTGGTTCTTGTTTAAAAATTTTATGGCAAAAAGGACTGGAAAAGTCCAGCATGTCCAGATACCTTTCTCTTTTTCTATGTATATACTTACTGGGCAATCATGCTTTGAGAAAAGTTGAGTTGTCATTCCGAGTTTGATCCTACTTTCTTCTACTCTTCACTAGAATAAAGTTGCTTAAGAGATGCTGTATTATTGCAACTCAATACCTTGAAACCAAATTTCTAAGCCACACTTGGACTTATGGAGGTTTTGCATGTCTTTACCACGGTAGCAACCCCAACACTAGTTTTACTATCATAAGACAGATAAATAATAATGTAGGTAAGAGATCATACCTTCAGTCCTGCAGTTTTCTATGCTACAGGGCTGTTCTTGGCATAAGCAAAGCTAAGAAAGCCTTTTGTCCAACCTCATACCATTAGGTAAAGATGGATCCCACCCTGGGGGGACATCATTTTGCCAACAGGCCAGGACACCTCTAGTGCTCCGAGTTGCATTTGTTCCAGAACTTTGCTCAGCTAGATGCTAGGGCAATAATTATAGGAAATGGAGAACGCTCTTCTCTGCGACTCCATACTCACCTCCTGCTAGTCTCTGACTTGCTCACTAGATTCTGGCCACACTGTTCTTTCTGATCTCTTTCATGCCAGAAGACCCATCTCAGGTCTTCATGTAGCTAGCTATTGGCTCTGCCTGAAAGACTTTTCCCCCCAGTTTTTGCTACGCAAACTCCTCCCATACTTCAAGTTTATAGGGATTGATGGGGGTCGATGAGACTAAGTATGATTGCTTTTGTGGTGCCTATTCTACTCCTTCATAGCAGAACTGCAATTAAAGTGTTTAAATGTTAAAATATTTCTTTAATATATATTTCCCCTATTAGACTATACGATTCATGAAATCAGTGTTTACCTCAGTTTCCCTAAAGCCTAGCCCAGGGCTTAGTATACAGTAGGTACATAACAAACTTAGTTAAATGTTGAAATGAATTCATTCATTTGAAGAACTTATAATCATGAGAAGTAGTCAAACCATGTGCAGAATGAATAAGTGAAGACGTAAATGAACAAATTTATTACTGAGACATTTCAAATTTGGTGTAAAAACTCACATCACTGTCATGTTCACGTTAAAAAGATTGTGATGATGTTTACAGAGGTCTTTGCACTTGTTCCCCTAGGTATTGGGGTTCCCCTAACTGTCTTAATGGTAAAAAATTTGCCTGCCAATGCAAGAGATGTTGGTTCAATCCCTGGGTCAGGAAGATCCCCTGGAGGAGGAAATGGCAACCCACTCCAGTATCCTTGCCTGGAAAATTCCATAGACAGAGGAGCCTGGTGGGCTACAGTCTATGGGATCACAAAGAGTTGGACACGACTGAGAACTGAGCACACATGTGCACTCTAAGTATTCTCATGGCTATTTGACCATACCTCTGTTCAGAAAACATAGTCTCAACTTTTATTCCTCTTTATATACCTGTTATAGAAAACACTCAGAAATTTTCCGATTGTTAAATTGAATTAACTAAATGATGCCTTAAGAAGCAATGTCCCCCACCTCCACCACCCTCTGGGGTTCTACGATTCAATCAGGAAAACTATATGTCTTAAATGAGCTTTGTTTTTCTCTAGATGTTCTGGCAGCTGGGGAAACTTGGAAAATAAAAAATAACACCTATCCAGGAAGAATCATGGAAATGGAGGTTTGAGGTAAAGAAGAAGGAAGTCAATGAATGAAATCAGATCCATTAAACCTTTGAGGTACCTGCCCTCCTGCTTGTTGTATCACTGTGACAACACAGCAACAACCTGCTTTCCTTGCCAACAAGGCCTGACAACTCTACCTTTCATGTTGGAAAACAGCAGCTGTAGCACAACCTGAGAACAACACCACTTCTGTATTGAGAGCCCAGTTCTTAGGAGTTCTAATCATTCCAAGATAGCATCTCCCCAATTCTCAGAATAACCCTCGGAGGGAGGGAGGAGGCTTATATTGTTATAGGCTCTGTTTTGCATACAGTAAAAACAAGCCAAACTGAGGTTAAATGATTTGTTCTTGGTCAGGTGTGAGTCAGAGACTGAACCACCAGGAAAATATTCCTAGGCCATTGTTCTACCCTCTTGATATTGTCTTTGGGGTTTCAGAAGGCTATAGAAATTGCTTGATCCCGAAAGGTTTAAAATGGGGAGAATACGTTGTATTCTGGGTTAGGTTCCATGGAACTGATGCAGAAACAGAAATATGAATGTAGAACTCTACCCACTATTCTTATAACTGGTGGGGGAAAACTATAGGGGTGGGGATGGTGGAGGGGAGAATGCCAGGTAAGCTATCCTTACTTCCCAAAATAGAAATGTTGGCCAGTGACTCTGAGAGCCTGCATTTGACAAGTGTAAGGCGAGTTGCATGTCTGTATTTGTTGTGTTCGCATCCATCAGTAACTGTTATATCTGCAGGACCTTTGTAAGCCAGGCACTCTGTTAGTCACCTAGGCTATGGTGCTGAGTGATAAGGCATTGTCCCTGCCTTCATGGGGCATCTACTCTAGTGAGATTGAACATATTAAACAGAGAAAGAAACTAATAACAATTGTCATGGTGGAACAGATGTCTTCTTTTAAGTAGACTGGACCCGTGTGTTAGAAAAGTTCCTGGCCCTTTTTGTTCTCTGCCTCTCAGCAGGACATCCAAGACCCACCACAGGGACTTCCCTGGCAGTGCAGTGGTTAAGATTGTGGAACTTGGGTTAGATCCCTTCTTGGGGAATTAAGATCCCATATACCACATGCAGCATGGCCAAAAGACTGAAAAAAAAAAAAAAAAAAAAAGACCCATTGCAATGTACCCTCAAAATACCTTTCCTCTCCAACAGTTCCATTACCTCCTTCCATAAACACACTGTACTCCAGCCCCACTCAACTCTGTGATCACCATTCCTGGCCTCCTCATATTTCTGTTTTTGTGGCTTTGCTGAAATGAGCTGAGAGACCCTTGGTTTCTCAGCTGACAGACTGCAGACTGGAGATAAGGGTGTGGAAAGGGTGAAGTGTCAGGGATGAGAGGCAGGAGTCACGTTGAGGGAGAGTTCAGGCCATTGAAACGCCTGGCTGTGATCACAGGTGCTAAGTGGAGAGAGTGGGAGAGCGGCTATTACTACTGGGGTTAAAACCTTTGTCTGGCATTTCAGCTTGTGCAGCAGGAAGAGTAGTAGGTTAGGAGACTGGGTGGCTGGGCGGTGGTCTTGCCTCCATCTTACGTAAGTCACAGAAGTCTCTAACCTCAATTTTCTCTTTGGTTACTTAAGCAGGTATGATTCAGTGTTCTCTGACTGTACCTATCATTCTTCAACCTGATTTCACGTGTATAAAATGTATATGTATGTGCGTGGGTCTGTGTATGTGTGTATGAGCACTGGGTGATAAGATAGGGGACTGTAGTTTTGAAAACTGGATCAGCCTTTGGAAACTACTGGTTTCTTCCAGCTCTGCTTAAAACCAATACTGACAGTTTAGTCTGCTGGATCTTATTGCTAGATTTGCTTGACTGAAAATCTCTTTCTCAGTATCCCACACAATTTCACAAAATAGTCCCTAGACTTGGATGATCAGGATGATGGCAGTACCCGATAGGGCTTGGTTGTTAAGTCTGAATGTATGACCAAACTGTTGGTGAAAGCGTTTTGTATTCCTAGTTGATCCATATCAGATTACCTTTTACTTTTTTTGTTAGGATGTTATCACTGTCTTTGGGCAAAATGCTAATAAAGAAGTATTTTTCTTAAAAAAAAACAAACAAACAGTGCTAAGGTACAGTTCTATATTCATATTTTTGGTTTTTTTTTATCAGTTATATGGAACTCAACCCCAAATAAAGTATATACCCCTCCACTGTATACACTTTGGGATCAAGCAACTTTTATAGTCTTCCTAAACCCGAAGAACACTTTTCTGCTCCCTCTTTCTTGACCCCCAATTCTACCTGGGAGGCAAGGTCACAATAATGTCCATCTACCCCTAAGAGGCCTAAGAGTCTGTCCTCCAGGAATGTTCAAAGTGCCTGGCCTCCTGGAACTGGTACAGGGAGCTTCTCCAAAATAAGACAGCGCTGGCTTGCAGATAACTTAATCAGACCTTGCTCTTACTCTTTGCTCATTTCTGGCCTAGAGAATCAATTCCCTGAGCTTTTCCAGTTTTCAAGCATACACATACTGAGTCTTCAGTACTGTTCCTAAGACACAAGACTATTTCACAACACTAGTGGCCTAACACAGTATGATTTCTAAACAAAAGAGACATGTTGCGCACTTGCCAAGACCAGGTCCTCACAACTAGTTGAGTAACAGTCTCTCGGAGTGACTCCTCCGAACAAATGCTTGGGGGTTTCAAATAATGGGAGAAGTTTTACACAAACTGTATTGTAGCCAAAGTTGACATGTTTTCTTAGCAGCATCAGCAGCAGGTATTTAAAATCTACTCTTTCCAAATGGAGGAGATCTTTCAAGCTTTTCTTTCCGACTGTCATTTATTTCTTTTAACGATTTAAAAAGCTATGTCCTCAGTAGATCTGAACCAGGCAGAAAAAGTCTGTCAAAAACAACTTATTGTCCAGTAGATGACAAGATAGGGTTTAAGCTACAGAGGTTCCCAACTATGGAGCCCCAGAAACTAATTCATCCTTCTCCAGGCTCTGCCAGGGTCATTTCCAGAGCCAGGAAAAGAATGACTCAGAAGTGTGCTGGTTTCGGTAGCACATGTATTACCTTCAGGCCCAGAAATCTAAATCTCATCTCTAGAATGTTGTTCACTTTGCTTTGTTTTTGTAGGCAGGGAGAGTAGTTTTGGGGGGAATGGCACCTTTTATCCATCTGTTGGGCTGTACCCTGCAGGTCTGCAAGCCCTGTACTTGCCCGACTTTGAGACCGAAGAACCCAGACAGCAACAGAGACATCAGTAGTTTAATGGCGAGGGGGATCTTGCACGTCTGAGACAGGTACTGGAGCAAGATCCTACTGCATGGGATAGACAGTGGGCAGGCGATGGTTACCAAAATCTCGAGGAACCACTTTGGATAGACATCCCCAAAATTATTTTCCTATAGAGTTTACTTAAAGGCTCTTATTTACTTAAAATTTCATCTTATCAAGTTATTTTCGCTGCTGACAAATTCGCAGCAGGTATAATAAGGTCTTATTTGGGTCTCAGATAAGCCTAGGTACAATAGATATATTTAACACTGATGACTAAAGACATGTCTGTATTAATCAAACTAACAAGCTGAAGCTAGTTTCAATACCAGATATGGATTTAATTCTAATATTTCCCAGATCACATGAACCTGAATTTCATTCTGGAGCTTCTTTTATGTTTCTGAGAATTTACTTGAGTGCTTAATTTTTAAAGCCAATTAAATAGAACTCATCCACAAACCGATTTTGGCAAAGTCATTTGGAAGGAAAGACACCCCACATTTATAAAGTCACATGAACATATGTACATACATAGACACAGATCTCACAGTTTTCCTACTAAAGTTTAAAAAGGCTTTTTTCCCCTCACTCTCAGGAATCACAGGTGACTAAAGTTCCAGAAAGCCCAGGTAGATCATTCATATCTCAAAGGAAATATCAATTCCTTCTATTAATAGAAAGCTAGCTTCCTCTAACCACACGTGCAAAAACCAGTTTTAAAACATCGAGTCCCATTCTGGACACTTTCAGGAATTTCTTCAGTTTATAAACAGCCGATTCTGTTTAAATGACTAACAGTAATAGACAATAATATGTATCATTCACTTACATTCACATGCCTCACTTTCTGAGGAACATGAATCACCATTCGAGTTACTAGGACACCCCAAAGAGGGTTAAAACCAGGAAGAGAACACAGGATTTGGTCTCAGGTACTGAGACACTCAGACGCACACCCAAGATAAAATCCCAACCATTTCCACTTTGGCTCCCTTTGATACAGTATCAGAAGCGTTAGGAGGCGTTGCTCTCTTATACATCTTCCATGGTTTGCTAATGAGGACTGATCACATCCTCTTCCTTGACAGGCAGGTGGCTACTAACCAAGAGAGCAGGGAAAGAAGCCTGCCCTTGTAGACGGCCCCATGTAAGTGCTGCTGGAGGGCTGGGTGGCTGGTCACAGAGGCCGTCTTTGACACTTCCTGGCCAGTTAACATAACGTCTTCCCATGCCTGGGCCCCTAACCCCCATCTCCACTGTCAGCTTGGTGTCTGTGGCCTTTCTTAATATAAAACCAGGGGCCAGCCCAGAGCTGAGGCCACTGCCTTATGGTCTAGCCTCTTTTTCCCACTGCAATGGTGGCCAGAATCTCCACCACAGCCTCAGGGCCATCTGTGAGTTCTCTGTACTCTCTGGCCAGCCCCCACTCTTCAAGGACAGCCATCATGGGGCTCCACAGACTAATGGCAGCCACCCTGGGATTTCCTCTGTGACTTTTGGGATTATCCCCAGAAACTTTTGAGTCCCACATGCTAGTGGAGGCCCCACAACTTCCCACCCCCGTCCTTACTTCCCAGCTCCTCGGCACTCATGGGAGTTGCCTCAGCCTGCGCCCTGCAGGTCTGCAAGCTCTGGACTTGCTCAGCCTCTGGACTAAAGAAAGAGCCCGGAATGAGCCACAGAGACATCAGTGGCCTAGTGGGTGGGGGTAGCTTACCTGTCGGAAGCAAGGTCCTAAAGGGACAAGCCACAGCGTGTGGTCATGACGGGTGGGGCACGGCAGCCATCTTTGTTCCCAGTGGGAGGGGGCGGGTACAAGTTATATGGGGAACCAACCTCAGAGTGACTCGGTGGTTACCAGGGAAACAGGCAGAGGGGCATGCCCCTCATCACCCCTTTGATAGTTACAGGTGATGTTCTGCTCTACAGATTAGAACAATCAATAGTTGGAGCTGGGGGAAAGTATTTCAGTTATTTGAGTAGGTGTAGGTAAAGCAGGCGCTGGTCAAGCAGGGGATGTACCTTGAGTGGCCTGACCTTATCCCATCAGAGAGGGCTTTGTCTTCTGTGTTTGTCCCTTGGTCCCCTCCACTGGTTGCCTTGCACAGGAGCCAAGACACAGGAGCCAGGCTCCGTGGGACCTTCAGTGGCTCACCTTTAAATATAGATTTCTGCTCCTTGTGAACAGATCTGGAATGAAATTTGCTTCAGAGGAAAAGCAAAACTGCTGATTGATACAAAGTTTTGGATTATTTGTGGTTGGAAACTTCTCCATACCACCTCCAAACATTTATTATCATATAGAGTTTTGAAGTCTGGGTGACTTGTCTTGCTGCCCAATAAAGAGCAGAGAGAAAAAATCTTGGCCAGCAGTAGCCAACAAAAAGCATTTTGGTTTTGGGTTCTTAATTGTTAAGAGTCTAATATGCCAAGGTTGACTTTGTTAGCGTGTCTCTTAACCTTTAGGAAAAAGTTTTGAAACAGTCTACCCAAAGGTTTTCCTATCGCAGTTTCTAGAGATGACTTGTGTTTGAATTTGGCCAATTATCATGACAATGTCCATGGCAGATTCTTTTCCAGGGGAAAAGAGTTGTTCTTTGAAGGGCAGTGTCTGAAGGTGTCCAGACCGAGAGGCATCTTCTCCTCTGGGACTGTTTGGATTGTATGTTCCTGAGCCAAAAAAAACATTCTTTAGCATTGGCTGACAAAATGGGCTTCAGAACAGGAGTTTCTAAAGCTGCAGTGGGAAATTTAATTATTCAGGTCCTGTCAAAATCCATCTGCTTAATTCAACTGTTTCTGGGTAAGGTACTTTCTATTTTTTCCAGCAGTATTACTTTATGGCTCTCTGATAGGAATATGAAATTAGCTTTCTTTATAAGCAAGCTTTTCTTTTTATTTTTCTCAGCCTTGGGAGTATTTGTGTTAGATATCTTCCTAGAGTTTATTTGCTTTATAGATAATTTGATAGAGACACTTAAGCGACTTTTAGAGCTGAGAGGTAGATGGTGTCATTAAAGGAATTCCTGCCAGAGATTTCAACGTGATAATGACTTAGTGACTGACTAGTCCCCACAACTTATAAGTAAAGCCTTTCTGTAATTTTATAGGGAGAAGAGCACCAGAAGATTTTTGGGTTTGCACAAGACCCACATATGTGACATGTTTGTGAGCATGTCTGGGGTCTTGACTGTTTCAGGGTGCCTCATCTGAACAGTTGGAAAACCTGTACTAGACAATAGTTACATTTATGATAAGCATTCATAAATTTGCTTTTGGGGAGTGGGTGGGGGAAGGCTTTGAGTTGCTAAATGAATAAATAATGAATGTGCCAATATCTGGGCTTTTTCAGCTGAAATATCAGACAGAGAGCCTTATGCAAGCCACTGAGTTAGTGAAACTAGTTGTTATTTTAGGGTGCATGCCTGGATAATAAGCTATAGGACAGAAACGGAATTTTCAAAATCAATGATGGCATGTGCGTTTTAAATAGAAATTAAGAAAAAGTTATACTGATGATTCTCAGTGAAAATATGTATATAAGAAAACCTCAGTGAAAATATATATAAGAAAGTGGACTTGTTAGTAATAACAGCCTTACATCTGTATGGGGTCTGCAGCCAAATGGACTTTCAAAAACCAACTCCTCTTTTCCAATTTAAATAAAGAACTCTACTAATTTCAGTAGGTCTTCAAATCAAGAATGTGTCATGCGAATTTTTTTTTTTTATGTTTTAAAAAAGCATTTATTTGTCTGTACTGGGTCTTAGATGTGGCACGTGGGATCCTTAGTTGTAGTGTGGGGGATCTAGTTATCTGACCAGGGCTCAAACCCAGAAGCCTTGCACTGGGAGTTCAGAGTCTTAGCTACTGGTCCACTGGGGAAAGTCCCTATTGTGGCGATTTTGGAAAACAGCTTTCTGGGGCCTTGGAACTGGGGAGGAAAATAAAAATATTTTGCTGGGCTACTTCTGAATAATGAACATTCCTATGATACAGTCAGAGGCTTGCTGATCTGGGCCTGGCCGAGGATCATTTTTAGTTAAGAGCACTACTTGCTTTTCCGTTTTCCCAGCCTTTCAAACCCTGACTTGTATCAGTCCAATCCTGCAGGACCAACCCTGCGCATTCCACTTTTTCCTGCAGTCTGGAGGCCACGCCTACTTCGAAGGCTTGCAGGATGTAAGGCTGCTTCTTGTTACAAAGCTCCTACTCCTTCCTCACCAGACAGGGTTTGGGGCTTTTCCAGGCCTACTAGACACACCTTGCAGACTATTCTAGTTCTCCGCCTACCTCCTCACTTTAAGTCTTCAGGTCCTTTAAGACAATAGGAAATAATCCATTTATTTTCTTCTGGGAACAACTCTGGTTTTACTTTGAGATGTTGGGGAACTGAATGAACCTTCCTGTGCCTGAATTCTGCTTCTTTGTTGTTCCAATCTCAAGGGCATACAGCCTCTTTGGGGTTGTTTCTGGATCTTTGGCGTGCATGTTAACAATTTATGGCGCTTTACTAAGAATTCATGTTCTTGGGTTCCCCTTGAATTCTATTAATATGATGGGGTCCAAGTACCTTCATGTTAAACAGCCTTCTTTGCTGATTTTAATGCTTATGGTCTGAGGACAAAGTCTGAGAATCATTAATGCTTTAGAATTTTAATGTGAAAAGAACTAAATGGGGTAATGAGCCCAAACTTCCTTATTTTTCAAATGAAGAAATTGAGCTTAAATGAGATGATAAACTCACAGCTAACTGGTAACACATCTGGGACTAGAAACTGGGTTCTCCTACCTTTTAGTTTATGAGGCTATGAGGCATAAGGTGAGACATGACTACATAGAAGTAAAATAGCTCAGGGTTTATGGGACTGAGCCATGTGGCTGCCTCAAACATGTAAATTTGAGAATGTTACTGAAATGCAGAAATATGAGGACTATAGATTCTTTCCTGAATTATCTGGAAAGGTCTTTGTGTACGTTATCAACTCTAAACTTGCATTCAGTTCTTAAAATGCCAAGTGGGCATCCATTTGGTTGAAGATTTGTTTGAAGATTTCTAGGGATAAATATGCCCCCAACCACCCTGAACCCCTCTCCCTGTCCACTTTCAAACAGCTTATTTCCGTTTATAATTACTTTCCTTTTGAGCTGGAAATCTCTCCTCCCTGCCTTAAGCTTCTATTGCCGAGGCTAGTCCTACTTTCTTTCTTTTCAATATTTGTTATTTTTTAGTTTTTAATCAAAGGATAATTGCTTTACAATATTACTTTGGTTTCTGCCATACATCAACATGAATCAGCCATAGGTATACATATGCCTCCTCCTCCTTGAAACTGCTGCTGCTAAGTCGCTTCAGTCGTGTCTGACTCTGTGCGACCCCATAGACAGCAGCCCACCAGGCTCCCCCATCCCTGGGATCCTCCAGGCAAGAATACTGGAGTGGCTTGCCATTTCCTTCTCCAATGCATGAAAGGGAGAAGGGAAAGTGAAGTCGCTCAGTCGTGTGTGACTCTTAGAGACCCCATGGACTGCAGCCCACCAGGCTCCTCCGTCCATGGGATTTTCCAGGCAAGAGTACTGGAGTGGGGTGCCAGTGCCTTCTCCATTCTTGAAACTACTTATTTTTATTTATTTATTTGGATGTGCTGGGTCTTAGTTGTGGCACAAGGATCTTTTCGTTGAGACCTGCAAACTCTTGGTTGTGGCACGTGGGGTCTAGTTCCCTGACCAAGGATCGAACTCTGCCTCCCATCCCCTCCCACCCCGCCCCCCGTCATTGGGAGCACGGAGTCTTAGCTACTGGACCACCAAGGAAGTCCCTGATCCTATTTTCAAGAGAGATTCGGAACAAGTCCAATTTGCCTTCCACCTGACAACAATCATGCTATCTAAATTGTTCTTATTTAGCCTGAACAACCCAAGGTACTTTGCCATTCTTTGTGTAATTTGACTTTCAATTTTCTTCATTCTGATTCTTTTCTTCTAAGTGAAGTCTGTTTGGTCATTTTTTTGTGTTAAAAAATGACACCTGAAATAGTCATAGTACTCAGTGTGGTTTGACCAACTCAGAACTCATTATTTCTAGGTATTTTTCTCCTCACTACAAGGACTGTGGGCTTCCCAGGTGGCACCAGAGGTAAAGAACCTGCCTATGAAGGCAGGAGACACAAGAGATGTGAGTTTGCTCTCTGGGTCAGGAAGATCCCCTGGAGGAGGGCATGGCAACCCACTCCAGTGTTCTTGCCTGGAGAACCCCATGGACAGAGGAGCCTGGCAGGCTACACAGCCCATAGGGTCACAAAGTGTCAGACATGACTGAAGCGACTTAGCAACCACACAAGCATAAGGACTGAAAATACATCTCTTTTAGGGTGGCCCAGTCACATTCAACTCATAGTCATTTAAAACTCCCATTTTTTTTTTTAACATGTGCTGTTAAAATCACGTGTCCTCACATAGTTTGGTTTTTTTTACAGCCACGTGTTTTACTTCATGGGGCTGCCCATGTGGTGCTAGTGGTAAAGAACCTGCCTGTCAACGAAACTAACAAACATACTGTAAATCAACTACACTCCAATACAATCTTTTAAAATATTAAAAAAAAAAAAAGTGTTCCAGCCTGAGAAATCACGTGAGTCAAAGACCAAAGATGAAAGAAAGTAAAGCTTGGGGTGTGGGTGGAGGGTACCCGTAGATGGGTCTGGCAGAGACAGGTACCAGGAGAAGGGCAGTGGAAGCAGCTGTGGGATGGGTGAGTATCTGGGTGGTTGATAGAAATGTTGGTCAGCGGTGTCTGAGACTGACACCAATCCATTAATTGATCTTCTTTAGGGAAGACAGTTTCCCACAACTCTAATCACTACATTTTCCATCCTGTCTACCAAAATATCCTGAGAGATTTGGCCAAATATCTAGCTGAAAACCAGACACATCATGTTCCCTGATTAAGCAGACTAATAACCTTAATTAAAAAGAAAATGTATTGACCTTCATCTGGCCTAACTTGGCCCCTGCGAACCTGTGCCAGTCACCTGTGACTGATATCTGATTTTTTAAAAAAAATATTTATTTATTTGTTTGGCTGCACCGGGTGTTAGTTGCAGCATGCAGGATCTTCGATATTCATTGCCACATGCAGGAATTTTTATTTTGCAGCCATGCAGGTGATGTCTGATTTCTCATCCACACGACTCCCCCTGAGTTGGTCCCTAGGGAGAGAGCCAGGAGAAAGCCTCTTGGAAGACTGACCTCATAAAATGTAACGGTGGGTAATTGTGAAATATGATATAGAAAAGGTTTTCTCTTGCTCGAGAGATGTCAGCTGGGTTAAAAGGAACCCTCATGGGGCACTGTCTGGCTGTTACAGCAGAGTGGTTATGAGCCAGGCCTGGGAGTCAGATTACCTAGATGCAAACCCTGCCTTTCTCAGTTACTATCTTCGTGACTTTGAACAAAAGGTTGGCTTTCCTCAACTATAAAAGGGAGATCAAATGCCTACATCTCGGGGCAATATGTATTTGAAGTAAATGAAATAATGTATGTCCAGTGCTTTGGCACATAGTATGCATTTGATAAGTGTTATTATTTTTCTAGAACAAATTGTTTTCGTCATAAAGACTCTCACACCTTCTAATTTTTTGCTCTCATGTGGTCTTGTCATTTTCTCTCATACTTCGTGGAGCAGCCCCCTGCTTTTTTTCCTGTTACAGCAACTGTGAAGCGCAAAGGGAGTAAAGTATCCGGAAGCAGCACTATGAATTCTTTTGATTAAAGCGATACTTTTTTTCCTCCCATTTTTGGAGGCCTGGAGTCAGCTAGCCAGACTGATGTGAAGAAAGACTTGTGGCGTGAGTGAGCTGGTACACGGCTCCATGCCTGCAAATTCACCCCACCCCCAAGTCTGCAGTGAAGGCTGTGGGTGGACCGGTGACAGGAGGCATTCTTTCTCGGTGC
Organism: Redunca redunca; assembly: GCA_006410935.1. Classification (NCBI taxonomy): domain Eukaryota; kingdom Metazoa; phylum Chordata; class Mammalia; order Artiodactyla; family Bovidae; genus Redunca; species Redunca redunca. The sequence goes on along the minus strand of SJYQ01006055.1, from coordinate 413,892 downwards.
TGTACGTGACATCCCAGGCAAATGGACAGCGTGAGCCTTTGTGATTTTGCAACGTTTCATTGTTACTTAGCACTTTAGATTAGCAACCGTCCAAAGCTGATGCAGCGGCTAATGTTCGGAAAGAGATATTATTTTGTCAGCTTGTATAAGTTACCAGTGGACCAAAATTTGCACTTCATTTGTAAATTAGGAAAGTAGAATGAGTCCCTGAGCCCTCTGAATTTGGAAATCTTTCCTACCGTCCCAGCCATTCATCATACACCATGATATCTAAAATTCCGTTTGGTAATCCAGGGTCACTGGAGATACCCATTAGATTTTCCCACACGTTTGGATCAGTGTAGGTATGAATAGATCAGGGCTAAGGCTAAGAGTTGCCCTCAAGACATTTTGGGGGCTTTCTGAAGGTTTCTAGTAAGCAGTCATGTATTAATGTTCATTTGTGTCTTTCCTCTTTTGTAAGTATTCTTCTGGGAGATGGAGTGGTCAAGACATTGCCTGCCTCAGTCCCTATTCTCCTGTCTGAAACAAGGAGAGCCTGTTTCAGGAAGAGATGTGGAGATAGTGCATTCTTAATGAGAATAACATGCCCTCTGCGGCCTCCTCAGGCGTGGAGCTGGGCCTTGAGCTGGGAACACCTGCTCTTACGTGCTGTATGTTTCAATCCATTGAAAGATCTTAGTGCAAAATCAAGCATGGAATGATGTTCTGTGGTTTTCAAAGAGGTTCCTACGGGGTTTGAGTTGGATAGGCCAGGCCAAGAACAAACTCATTCATCTGTGACAGATATAACTAGACTCCAGTGTCTGGTCTGGGAAAACTGGACGTGTTTTACAGAACGCACAATGCTTGGGATCCTCATTTAGAACATTTATAACATTAGTCTGGCCCCAAATCGAGCTGACCTCACAACTGTCAAGAGGGTAAGTGCGTTTGGGTCTGTGTGTTTATGCCATCTAGTGAAATCATCAAGTTTGTTCTCTAGAAAAACTGCAGATCAATTTGCTGCATCTCTAAGTCATTTCCACTGTAAGGCCAACCCAGTAACCTCATAAAAAAAAACAGCTCATGTCTCCAAGCCTAACTTTTCTCAGTTCCTCTGGATAAATAAAGTTTCTCTGTGAATTAGTTAGAGGAATCTCCATTTTTTTTTAAATATCAAAAAATTGGATTAAAATGGATTGCACAGGAAATGCTGTCACAAAAAAGGCCAACAAAAAGAAGACATGCTTAATTATTGAGTGGAATATTCATAATTTTTCATATCTATCAGCTCAGTGTGTCCCTAACATGTTTTTAAGATGTACAAAAGGAACACATATTATAGCTCTTCTTTTTTTTTTTTTGAGGAAAGCAAAACAAATGCCAATATAATCCTTGTTTTTGAATACTTCATTTCTCTTCAGTTGAACAAAATAACACCATTTCTTTTTCAATTCTCTCTTTTAGGGCTACCCTCCACCCAACCATTGTGTAAAGAAGTTCATTTAAAGGTAATCCCTGCAAGACCTTGAGAAAAGTTTTGCTACTATACTATTGTAGTTAATCATAAATGATTACTAGTTCCTGCCTTCTCTGCAGTTAATCATGGATTTCTGGTTTTTCAGTCAGGATAAAGAAAGTTTAAATGTCTCCAGGAGCTCTCAGAGACCAGCAGGCTTACCATATTTTCCTCGGAGTGCTCTCTCCTAGTCAGGACGTTTCTGAGAGCCACCTGCAAGTACACCCGTTGTTGACCTGAGTGAAAACTAGATGTGCGAGTGTTGGAGTAGGAAGTTAATAGGTATGTCCAAACCCATTATTTCCAATAAGCCTTTATGAGGCCTTTCTTCTGAGTTAAGATAGCTGGAGGCTTGAATTTGGCTAGTAGTAGGAAACGGACTTGCCATGGTAGTGTCAGACATCCTGGTTTTTAAAAGAAGATGGATCAGAGAATGAAGGCTGGACTCTGAAATACCCATGCCCTTCCTTCCTGTCATCTGTCTCTCTTTCCACCTTACCTTTTCCTCTTGTCTTTCTAGCACAGTTTCTCCTCTGCCTCCCTTCTCCATGTCTCTGTCACTGTCTCTCACTTTCTCCTCCTGAAAGTTATCTTGACTATTTTCTCCCAGATCAAAGGTAGAAGTGGACCATTTGATTAATTGCCATGCAGCAGAACCCTTTGCCTCCTTGACACACAAGCCAAGGAGACAAAGGGCACTCTTTAGAAGTCTTGAGCTGTGTGGGTGCAGGGTGTAGAATTCACAAGCCTGAGAGCATGGGGCCCTCCCAGCAGGGATGTGAAGGTCCCTAGACCCTGCCAAAGAATAAAGTTGCTACTGCCCACATTGTGTTGAGCCATATTTGCATTTGAGGAAAAAGCATACAACCCCAGCTATTAAGCCATGTGGACTATACAAGTTTGATTTAAAGTTTGAAAAAAAATCTTTTAATTTCCATGTGTGGAAATCAGTAGCATGATGGTTGACAGTCAGGAATGATGACTGACAGTTTAATCTTTTCTTTCCCGTGCTGTGAAAAGTCCTCAGAATTGCATTGTCCCATCCAGGCATCACTAGTCCTGTGTAGCTATTTTCATTCAAATTAGTTAAAATGAAGTAAAATTTAATATTTTGTTCCTTAGTCACATTAGTCTCATTTTAAGTATCCAGTAGCTATACGGTGGCATCAGTTACTCTATCAGACTGTGTAGGTAACATAACATTTCCATCTTTGCAGAAAGTTCCTCAGGACAGAACTGTGCCTAATCCTTTGTTCTCTTAAGCCAGGTAGGTTAGAGGAGGCCATGGAGTGCTCCACAATAGAAAGGATTTCAGTAGGATTTCAGAACGGGCTGAACACAAAGAAAAAGAAAACAGGATGCTATGTTAAAATAAAGAGAGGTGGAATGGGTTGATACAAATGAGATGCTGTTTGGAAAGTTGTTTTAGAAGTTGAGAAGATATACCTGTACATATATTTATATATACATAGATACACTGATACAATTATAGATGGAATTATGACAGTTATTGTGATTATTTCTAAGAGAAGAATGCTCAGCTGATGGTGAAAGCTTAGCCAGTGGCCGTGTGCTTTCTCTACTCATCAGAACTAAAATTCAGGGTTCAACCCTCCTAACCTAGGCTAGGTCTCAAATGAGGAACCCCGCCTTCTTTGTAAGGCTAACAGTTGCTTTGGGTAATTGAGATGTGCTTAAATTCCCAAAGGGAATTTTGTTCCCACAGATCATCTTCCCTAGATCCTAACAGGGGTCCAGGGTCACTTACTACCTTCAGGTAGTGGAAATGATTTTAAAGCAAAGATCTTCTTTAGCCTAACCAATAATCTTCCTCTTGAATTGAACACAGATCCCATCAGACCTTTCTCTCCAGTTAACTCATGGTTCAAGCCTGATTTGGATGTTTGTCAGTCATGCAGAAAAGACCCTTTGGCTACTCTGCCCGTGTCATGATTACAAAGACACAGACTAAGACAATGGATTCTAGTCTCCTGGCTTGCACAAGGCAGGCTTTTCCAAGCCAGGTGGCAATATCATTGAGATCCAGTGTCCCTCAAAGCAAGAACATTGGGTTCTTCAGAGACGTCAGCTTTGGCCGCTGTACTGTGACTTCCTAAATGTGCTAATGATCCTGCCCTTCCTCTCCTCCCCCCCAGGCACTTTCATTTACTTTTCAACCCTTTTGGCTCTGACCTCTTGGTGGTTACAAAACTAAATGGGTAAGAGGGCTGGGGAATAATCCACCAAACCCTCATCACGTCTTAAGGATTTAGGTATTGGTGTCTGTGTGCTGGATCCTTCTACCCTGTTCCTCCGTGAAACATGTGGGAAGGCAGTCTGAGCATCACATGTTCTGGTAAAATCTCTCTGAGCTAAAAGTTAAGGGGGTCTCACTGCCTTGTTGGAGGATGAATGGAGTTTGTGATGAACCCAGGAGAAGCGATCAGAGGTTTAATCAGCACATATGTGAGTCTGATTCTTCGCTGGCAATGATTAGAACTTTTCATCAACACATTTGTTACTAATCAACAAATATTTATTGAGTGCATCTTCATCAGATGTTGAGGTATAACGAGGGAACCTATCATCTATTTGTCAAGTTTTGAACAGATCGATGATACGTTATGATTCACAAACTTTGGAAGTCTCAAATGTTTTGTGTTGAGTATTTTAAAGGTTTTATTTTTATCACCAAATGTGAAAAGTGGAATGTGAAGAAAGATTGTGGAAGGGGAACGGTCCCTCCTTATCTCTGTTTCCTGGGTCTGGGATGAACTGTGGGGGAAAATATAGGTCATTTAAACAAAAATTGAAATGGTTTTTAACTACCTGGCTGTTTCTGCATTGATTAGTTGTTTGCTGAAATAGGAAGGCCATGCCAGAGCTTTCTCTCACATTCCTGGGATCTGAATTTACATGTCTGGTGTCTGCTTTCAGAGCATCGTCAAAACTTGCTTGTCATTTGCCTCATCACTTCATTGCCAGCAACTGGTGTAGCTGAGGGAAGAATCTCTTTCAGAGAGGCGAGGGACCTTGGAAGTCATCTGTTTTCACTTCTTTACCTTCCGAGTGAGACATCTGAGGTCCAGAGAGGTGAAGCACCTCCCTGTAGGTGCATAGCTTCTTGGGCTAGAAGCTGGATGACTGACATTCTGCTTTCCTCTCTCTCTGTCTTAAATCTGGCTGTGCCAGGTCTTAGTTGCAGCATTCGGGATCTAGTTCCCAGACCAGGGATTGAACCCAGGCCCCCTGCACTGGGAGCGCGAGTCCTAACCACTGGACCCCCAGGGAAGTCCATGCCTCTCTTAACTAGGTTCTCCACTAGCTTGATTCGCCCTGTGTTTAAAACCATCCCGCTGTTGATCTGTGAAGAAGTGTTGGTTACGGAAATGTTAAGGCACATCTTTTGGATAGCTTTTCAGGCCAAAGCAGAGAATTGTTTCTTGAATCTGAGACAGCAACATTTCTAAACAGAGACTTCAAGCTTCTGGATTCTGAGTAGTTTCCCAGTGTGATAAAGTGGGCTCTCCTAGCTTTACCTCCTTGAAGAAAGGCTGCTCTATCAGGAACAGTTTGGATAACACAATTTAAAAGCAATACAGCACAGTGATGAAAGTATGGATTCCAGAGCCAAGCTGGGTTCATGATCCTGGCTCTGACATGTACAAGCTGTATGACCTTGGACAAACCACTTAATTGCTCTGAGCCTCAGTTTACCCCTGTGTAAACTGGGGATAATGATAACACTAGTATATTCCTCAGTCGAATCAGTATATTGTAAAGCATTTAGAGTGGTGCCCTGGCACATTACTTAAGTGTTCGCTATTTTTATTGTGCATGTATGCTAAGTTGCTTCAGTCATATCCAACTCATCGTGACCCCATGGACCATAGCCCATCAGGCTCCTCTGTCCATGGGATTCTCCAGGCAAGAACATTAGAGTGGGTTGTCACGCCCTCCTCCAGGGGATCTTCCTGACCCAGGGATCAAATGTGGGTCTCCTGCATTGCAGGCGGATTCTTTATCATCAGTGCTACCCAGGAAGCACCCCACCCCCCACCAACACACACACACTTTTTTCTTTATTTACTTGGCTAAATGCAATGTACTATATCCCCTATTTATTTCCTACATAAAACTATAAGAAACAAAGCAGGAAAAGCATAAGAAATCAAGGGAGTGATGTGATTTGAAAGTGTCAGTTCATCATCCCTTTAATTGGCCTGACACATCACTAGAATAATCTACTATGGCCTAAACCATGGGGTATTAGAATTATCAGAGGCTTGAGAGGTCACCTGACCCATCTTGCTGGCTTAGGAAAGAGCCTGAGGCCTAGAGAAGGACCCACAGTCTTAACGGTCAGGTTCAAGTGCCTGCTGTCCACCGGTAGCCTGGCCATGGTGGCCTGAAAACAAGACTTGCCTGAAAAGGGGGGAGGTGGCTGAGACATTTAGTGGATCCTAGAAAGGAAAAGGCAGGACTTATTCCAGTTGTTAGAAAGACTTGCCACTGGGGACTGGCTCAGTGAAAGGAGGAAATGGACTATGCTTTCCTGAGTCACACTGTTCCCCTCCTCCTGCCCTGTTTCTGAGCCTGCCTATTGGTTTATATTTCAATTGCATCTGGTGGTGGCAGTGATAGAATTTCTGACTCAGGTCCCCACGAAGCATAAACAAAGTTCCTCTTAGTTGAATGGGGTTCCCTCATGTCTCCTCAAGTTTGCACCCACCAGCTTCAAAGAAAATTAGATGTTCTTCACCAAGCATCTGGTGCTTCCCTACTGTCTCAGATGGTAAAGAATCTGCCTGCGGTGCAGGAGACTTGGGTTTGATCCCTTGGTCGGGAAGATCCGCTGGAGGAGGGCATGGCACCTGACTCCTGTATTCTTGCCTGAAAAATTCCATGGATACAGGAGCCTGGCAGGCTACAGTCTGTGGCGTCACCAAGGGTTAGACATGACTGAGTGACTAACACTTTCATCAAGCATCCAGCTGACATCCCAACAGAGCCAAGTTCTCAGCCAGGTTCCCAGTGGGTCAGGACCCCACTTTTCAAGACAGTGACATGGATGAGCAAGATAATGACATGGATGAGCTATCATAATGAGATGACACATTTTAGTGATTAACTTCATTTGGGCTTGTATTGCCATTTTTATTGTGAAATAAATAATACATTCAAAAGAGTATATGCCATATATTTGTAATTAAAGGCAAATAAAAAATGAATACTCAGTATCTACCATTCAGGTTTTAAATTAGAACATGTTAATATTTCTTAAACGGGCTAGACCAAAAACTCCATGAGGTCATGTGTATATAGTATATAATATGTCTTTATACATGTATATAATCATATNGGGCTAGACCAAAAACTCCATGAGGTCATGTGTATATAGTATATAATATGTCTTTACACATGTATATAATCATATATATATATATTTAGTATTTGGCACTTTCATGTGTGTGTATATATATGTTTTATATATATATATACACATATATATATATATATGCTTAAAGAGGTTAAGCAATTTGACCAAAGTTCAGTTCAGTTCAGTTCATTCACTCAGTCGTGTCCGACTCTTTGCGACCCCATGAATCGCAGCACGCCAGGCCTCCCTGTTCATCACCAACATTTTTCTTCAGTTTCCTTGTTGTATATCACAAAGCCGGAAGATTTTAATTTCTATTGAATGCCTGATCCAGCACTCATTGGAGAGTCATTTGGGTAAAATACAGGTTATTAGAAGTACAAATTTATTCAGTTCAGTTCAGTTCAGTCTCTCAGTCATGTCTGACTCTTTGCGACCCCATGAATCCCAGCACGCCAGGCCTCCCTGTCCATCACCAACTCCTGGAGTTCACTCAAACTCACATCCATCGAGTTGGTGATGNCTAACTGTTGCTTCCTGACCTGCATATAGTTTTCTCAAGAGGCAGGTCAGGTGGTCTGGTATTCCCATCTCTTTCAGAATTTTCCACAGTTTATTGTGATCCATAGAGTCAAAGGCTTTGGCATAGTCAATAAAGCAGAAATCGATGTTTTTCTGGAACTCTCTTGCTTTTTCCATGATCCAACAGATGTTGGCAATTTGATCTCTGGTTCCTCTGCCTTTTCTAAAACCAGCTTGAACATCAGGAAGTTCACAGTTCACGTATTGCTGAAGCCTGGCTTGGGGAATTTTGAGCATTACTTTACTAGCATGTGAGATGAGTGCAATTGTACGGTAGTTTGAGCACTCTTTGGGATTGCCTTTCTTTGGGATTGGAGTGAAGACTGACCTTTTCCAGTCCTGTGGCCACTGCTGACTTTTCCAAATTTGCTGGCATATTGAGTGCAACACTTTCACAGCATCGTCTTTCAGGATTTGAAATAGCTCAACTGGAATTCCATGACCTCCACTAGCTTTGTTTGTAGTGATGCTTCCTAAGGCCCACTTGACTTCACATTCCAGAATGTCTGGCTCTAGGTGATTGATCACACCATCGTGATTATCTGGGTCATGAAGATCTTTTTTGTACAGTTCTTCTGTGTATTCTTGCCATCTCCTCTTAATATCTTCTGCTTCTGTTAGGTCCATACCATTTCTGTCCTTTATTGAGCCCGTCTTTGCATGAAATGTTCCCTTGGTATCTCTAATTTTCTTGAAGAGATCTCTAGTCTTTCCCATTCTATTGTTTTCCTCTATTTCTTTGCACTGATTGCTGAGGAAGGCTTTCTTATCTCTCCTTGCTATTGTTTGGAACTGTGCTTTCAGATGGTTATATCTTTCATTTTCTTCTTTGCTTTTTGCTTCTCTTCTTTTCACAGCTATTTGTAAGGCCTCCTCAGACAGCCATTTTTGCTTTTTTTGCATTTCTTTTCCATGGGGATGGTCTTGCTCCCTGTCTCCTGTACAATGTCAGGAACCTCCATCCATCGTTCATCAGGCACTCCATGTATCAGATCTAGTCCCTTAAATCTATTTCTCACTTTCACTGTATAATCATAAGGGATTTGATTTAGGTCATACCTGAATGGTGTAGTGGTTTTCCCTACTTTCTTCAATTTAAGTCTGAATTTGACAATAAGGAGTTCATAACTGTGGTTCATCTGAGCCACAGTCAGCTCCCAGTCTTGTTTTTGCTGATTGTATGGAGCTTCTCTATCTTTGGCTGTGAAGAATATAATCAATCTGATTTCGGTGTTGACCATCTGGTGATGTCCATGTGTAGATTCTTCTCTTGTGTTGTTGGAAGAGGGTGTTTGCTATGACCAGTGCATTCTCTTGGCAAAACTCTGTGAGCCTTTGCCCTGTTACACAGTTAGAAGAGAGATCTGGAGTTGAAACCAGGCCTGTCTTAAGGCCTGAAGGCTTAATCACTCTACCCTGTTGCCTAATCTTTTATGCCCCTTTGCATCCTCGCTAACCTTTAGTAGAGTACTCAGTGCATGACTGGCATGTCAATCAGGACCAAAGCCAGGCTTGGCTCACTGAGAATCCGCAGGTACAACAAGGGCCGAGGACTCTGGTGTGCTGCAGCCCACGCCTAGTAAGGAACTGAGTGTGCCCATCTGTCCCCAGTTCTGTGTTCAGAGACATCTCAGTGTGTGCTTGAAATCCTCCGTGATGGCCGTATTTCCACGAGGCAGCTGCTCTAAATCATGGGTCTCCCTTCCTCTCCCTGAGAGTGGATATGCCGGCACACCGGCCTGGGACTCCTGACTTGAAAGATACAAGCTGCTTGGGTCTCTGGGGCCAGGGAGAGGCTGTAAGGTGAGGTGAAAACAGAATGTTCAGTGAGGTATGGGGTGAGAGGGCAGAGGCCATGCAGTGTTCCTCAAAGCGAGGCCCTGGGGAGCGCATTAAAAAATGCTGAGTCCCAGTGAGAACTTATTGGATAGCACAGGGAAATCTACTTAATGCCCTGTGGTGACCTGAACAGGAAGGAAATCCAAAAGGGAAGGGATATATGCAGATGTACGGCTGATTCATTTTGCTGTACAGTAGAAACTAACACAGCATTGTAAAGTAATAAAACTCCAATAAAAATTAATTTTAAAAAATGCTGAGCCCCAGCCTCCCTGCCCAGAGATTTCTGTCAATTGATCTGTGCTGGGGCCTAAATATCTGCATTTAAAAAATTTTTTTAAAAGTTTTTTTAACAGAATTCTTTGTTGGTCATCTTTTAAAAATATAGCAGTGTATACAGGTCAGTCCCAAACTCCCAGTCTGTCCCTCCTGTCACCCTTGCCTCTTGGTAACCATATGGTCAGTCTCAAAGTCTGTGAATCTGTTTCTGTTTTGTAGATAAGTTCATTTGTATCTATTTAAAAAAAATTCCATGTATAAGAGAATATTAGCATTTTTAAGCACCCCTGGTGATTTTTATGCACACTAACCTTTGAGAAGTAGTCCAGTGCTTCTCAGACTTTAACAAGCATACAAATCATCTCAGGAAATCTTGTTAAAAAGGAGGCTCTGATTCAGTAGGTATGGCGGGGCCTGAAATTTCACAGTTCAAACAGGCTTCCAGATGGTGTCAGTGCGGCTGGTCTAGGGATCATGCTTGGCAGAAGAAGCGGGTCCAACTCGCTTTTTTACAGATGAGGAACCTAAGAAAGTCTTCCTTGGGCTAAGAGACTTCAGCTGGGGAGGGTGAGGGATGATCTGGAGATTGCAATCGACACATATGCACTATTGATACTTCGTATTAAACAGATAACTAATGAGGACCTACTGTGTAGCTCAGGGGACTCTGCTCAGTGCTGTGTGGTGACCCATGTTGCTGTTGTGCTCCGTCGAAGCCAACTCTTTGTGACCCCATGGACTGTAGCCCACCACACTCCTCTGCCCTTGGAATTTCCCAGGCAAGAATACTGGAGTGGGTTGCCATTTCCTCCTCCAGGGGATCTTCCTGACCCAGGGATTGAACCCAAGTCTCTTGTGTCTCCTGCACCAGCAGGCAGATTCTTTACCACCAGTGCCACCCGAGGTGACCTAAATAGGAAAGAAATCCAAAACAGAGTGAATATATGTATAGTTATAGCTGATTCACTTTGCTGTACAATAGAAACTAATGCATCATTATAAAACAACTATCCTCCAAATAAAAATTAATTTTAAAAAAAATCAGAGAGAGACTTACCCAGTTAATCATTGGACAGCTGTTTCCCGAATACAGTGAGGGAGATACCAAAGAGCGTTCCTTTTCAATGTAACAATAAAAACAGGGGTTTTTATTAGATACCTGCTATGTGAGAGATGCTGAGTTACGAATATTAGTAATGCATGAAGCATGGCCTCAAATTGCTTCTAGTCTGATGCAGGAAATAAGGTGTTTCGTATCTGAAGTAAACAAAGGACAGAAGGAAGTAGGGTGTGGTGAAGAAAGGACAGGAGAAGTGGAGCTGATTTTCTGGAGAAGTGATTTAAACTTTTTGGAACTCCAGCTTTTTCTGAAAACATTTCAAAGACAGGGTTACCAAAGAACACGTCTAGAGTTACGATACTATGAACTGTAAGAGGTGTTTTTTTTTGGTTTGTTTTTAAATCAAAAGCTGAAAACTGGTGACCCATGGACCAGATTTGCCCGTGAATTGTTTTTTTTTTTTTGTTTTTTTTTTTTAGTTTTTAAGAAAAAAGTTAAAGTTTACTGACTTCATTATTTTAAGTAAAATTTAAATGTTAAAATAGGCCACAACACATCATTAGAACCCTTTACTACAAGACTGAACCAGCAAGTATTAAAGCTGCAGGAGGCCTAAGAGGTCCCCTGACCGACCCTGATATTGTCTTTAAAAATCCTGAACCAACTTTGAGAAACTGGGACATCTTACAGAGAAATCATTATTTTGGCCTTCTCTTGAAAATAAGAACACCTGGCGATTTTGGACTTGTAATGATGTCCATCAAAAACTGGCTGGAGCTGAGTGAGTTTCCTCCTTTTTTGGGGGCCTGAATGTTCCACGTGCACTACTGTTCCCATCTCCCACACAATGCGTATACATCTGAGCTCATCCAGTTCCTTCATTTTCCATTGCCTGTCTGGCTCCTCCTCGAGGCAGTGGGTTTACCTTAAATGTGTGGTAAGACTGGGAAAAGAAGCCAGTGGAACGGGAGTTGTCCCACACTTGTCTTGTGCCACAAAGCAGCGGTTCCCAAAGTGTGGGAGCACCATCAGCATCTCCCGGTAACGTGTTAGAAATGCACACTCTTGGCACTGCAGACCTACTGGAATCGGAAACTCTAAAGGTGAGGTCTGTTTATTCTGTTGTTCCGTCAGCCATGTGGGTGGGACCAATTGGCACTAAAATTGGAGAACCACTGCAGATGCAGGCAGCATGGAGAGGAGCAGAGCCCGGTGCTTCAGCTGCATCACCTGCACCTTGGTGATGGGGAGCCGGGGGTGAATGTGGACCATTTCATGGGTTCCCAAGTCAGTGGGTTCTGGGGTCAGAGCCAGGGCTTGGTGTGAGCTTTTAGGCCTGTGGAACTCTTGCTTTGCTTCCAGCAGTTTCTGCTTCTCTGTGTCAGATTCGGGGTCACTGCAGTCTGCCTGAGTTGAGGCTCAGGATTCCGTGTCTTTCCTCTCCCATGCTGCCTTCATTCCGTTCAGTTCAGTCGCTCAGTCGTGTCTGACTCTTTGCAACCCCATGAATCCCAGCACGCCAGGCCTCCCTGTCCATCACCAACTCCCAGAGTTCACTCAGACTCATGTCCATCGAGTCAGTGATGCCATCCAGCCATCTCATCCTCTGTCGTCCCCTTCTCCTCCTGCCCCCAGTCCCTCCCAGCATCAGAGTCTTTTCCAATGAGTCAACTCTTCGCATGAGGTGGCCAAGGTACTGGAGTTTCAGCTTTAGCATAATTCCTTCCAAAGCTGTCTACAATCTTTGAATCCTCAAAAATCTCAACAACGTGGACTTAGTAAGAAGTGAGTGAGCACAACATATATACTGCCCATCTTTTTTACCATGTCTATTTTTAAGGATCTAGCTTTCTCCTCTCTGTGTTGTGTGATTCCTCAAGGTCTCACAATGCTGCTTTTCTGCCATTCTGATCCCAAGGGATCCTTCAGTAACCTCCTTCCTTCTCAGGGCCCCTCTCCACTCACTGCCTAATTCTTATCCTTAAGGTCTCTGGTTACACCTCATCGTTTCCTGGAGCCCTTGCTGATGCCCAGGGAATGGGACCGTTTGTTACAGTCTGCTGGAACGTCTCTGGACAGGTTTGTGTCTTCATTTCTGCTCAGCCCCCAGCACATACCTGGCACATAGGAGGTGCTCAGTTAACACTTGCCGAATGAATAAGCTGCTTGCGAACCCCATGCACAGCATGGCCCTGTGGTTAAGCACCCTGGCTCTGAAATTGGTCAGCCTAGGTCTGAACTCTGGCTCCACCTACCTGCATGTACGCCCTTGAAAGAAGCGCCCAACATCTCTGGGCTTCCTATAAAGAGCACACTGTCAGTACTGTTTGCAAGGTGTTTTGTGTTACCAGAGTGCCTGGTAGAGCTCAGTATATGTTAGCATAATTAGGCCCCTCGTGATGATTTATTCAACTGGATTTATGACAATTCCAAGTTCAAATTTTACCTGAAAAGAATTCTATTTCTTTAAGGGGAGAGATTTGTGACCTGACCAGAATAAAGCACTGGAGGTGTGCCTACCTGCTCAACAAGAAGTGCTTCTGCTGTATCTTTCTCTTCTCTTTCCAAGGGAGCCACAAGCTGGGATTGATCAGGTTCAATCAGACAGACTTGGGGTAGATACATTCTGAGGGGAAACCAAAGTTCAGAAGCATTTCTGCTGTTTAGACCCACTCCATGAGTATTTCTTCCAAACAGCTTAAAAGGTGTTAAATCCAGTCGCTCACTAGATACGTATGTATATGACTATATGAGCCTGTTTGTATCTGGGAGAAAGATGCTGAATGCAATCTAATTCCTGTGCATTTTACCTATTTTATCTCGAGTTGGCTGCCTTCTGTGACAGGGTTGTAATTAATATTGTTGTAGAACAGGAGGCTCATTAAATCGGTCTCATTATGACTGTTCAGGTTCTAGGGCTCAGCTGAAAAGGATTTCCCTATTATCAGCGCCTGACATATACTCCTAATCAAGCAGGCCAATTCTCTTCTGTCAAAGACTGTCTTCCAAATGGAGATGGTATTTATTCTGACTTGTACTATTAGTGTGAAAAATGCTGGCCCTGCTGACAGACAGATAGGCCCGTGTCACAGGTGGGGCTCCCTTGGGAGACACGCAGAATATAAGAATTTATAAGGCCTTATGATTGCAGTGGCTGGAATGACCGTTGGACTCATTCTTTATATATGTATAATTTTGGCTGCGCTGGGTCTTTGTTGCTATGCAGGTTATTCTCAGTTGTGGCGCTCAGGCTTTTCATAACAGTGGCTTTTCTCGTGGAGCACAGGCCCTAGTGCACGGCTTCAGTAGCCGTGGTTCCCGGGCTCTAGTGCGCGGGCTCAGTAGCCGTGGCACACGGGTTTGGTTGCTCCACAGCACGTGGGATCTTCTTGGAACAGGAATTGAACCCTTGTCTCCCAGGTTTTCAGGTGGATTCTTTACCACTGAGCCATCAGGGGAGGCCTGGGTTCATTCTTTGACTGAAATTTGGCTCAGTGAGAAATTTTGAAAAGGAGAAGAAACCTCATATTTATAAATCTGCAGAATCTTTAAGTCAGAGGAGGCGTGAGTAGTCAGTTAATCTTCTGCCCAACACGTGAGTTCCCTCTCAGGACGCATGATTCCTGACTGTTTTTGCTTGATTGCTTCCTCTGACAGTGTGCTCACTATCTTCACTATCTTCAATGAGGCCAACTTCATTTTCAGAAAGATCTAAGGAAAATCATATGTGATGTTGATTAACTTTGTCTCCCTCTTACTTTCCCACTGAACCTAGTTCTGCCACCCAGAGTTGCACAGAACAAACTTGGTCATTCTTCTTTGAGAGAGCTGAATATTTGGGATAGCTTTCCCCTTCTAATTTTCTCTTCTTTACCTCAAATGTCCTCATCTTCCTTTTGAGTTATCTAGGTCCTTCATCCTCCTATTCATTGGCTCAAGGTGAGATACCTTTAAGCTCTCAGAAGATGTGGCATCGAGAAGGGAATGAACCTTCCAGGTGTGTTCAGTCCACCCCAGGGCCCAGGGAGAACTGTTCCAACAGAGACAGGGTTTCTGGGATTTTCTGTGAAGGACTGTGCCACTTGGACCCTCCCAGAAATGAAGATGTTGTCCTTTCTTCCTGCAGGCTGCAGGTGCCTGCACCTACCTTACTTCAACCACACTGGCTCAGGCCATAGTCTTTGGGAGACATGATTGCATCTTGTGCTCAGAGATTCGGCAGTCAGGCTGCCTGGATTCAAAGCCCAGCCTTGCTACCTGTGATCTGGTGTGATACTGGGAAAATTGCTGCACCTCTCTAAGCCTTGGTGTAGGGATGCTCACAGGGCCTACTTCCTAGCCTATTGAGAGAATTCATGAGATTATGCATGCGAGAGTTAAGCATAGCTCCTGAAAAGTGCTCAGTAGAGTGTTGATTATTGACGAGAACTCAACACCAATCATCTATACCTCCCTGCTTCCCTTACTCTGGGCTTTGCCTCTCCCAATTTTGATCTTTTGGGGATAATGCCAATCCTGTGAATGGGGTGGGCTAGGCAATTTTTGGTCATTTCAAGTGAATTTGTTTTTTGATTGAATTCTTTTCTTGTGTCAAGTCCAATACAAACACTCATTGAGAGGCTTTTCCACTCAGAATACTTTTTATATATAACCTCATTTCAAGAGGGAGAGAGACTATGTACTCTGTGTTCTTTCAAATGTTTTAGCTGAATGATCTTCCCTCTTCTCCCCTTCCCTTTCCTTCCCTCCTCTTTTCCCTGCCCTGTACTCCCCACCTCTACACACACACACACACACACACACACACACACACACCCTTGTCTCTTGCCTTCAAATGAGGTCTTACTCAGAACCCCAGGATGTAGGGCAGATAATAGATAAACAGATCCCTCTGGCAATTTTAAGCTCTCCTTGGCAGAAAACACCTCATTGTTTGGGAAACCCCTGGAGGTTGTCTGCGAAATCCTGGGATTCTGAGCTCCAGGTTTGAAACCATCTGTGTAAACTGGTTCCCCCGCCAGTTTTCTGATATCTGGCCCCAATCCTTCCACCTGCCTGCTCCTCTCTTCCTATAGGCTCATTTCCCCTTGGCCTTAGTTTAGAGTTCCACCCCCACCCCACCCCTCATGTACATTGCTCCACCTCAATCCAACTTCTGTGAGCATCTTCCCAGCTCAGTTCTCCAAATGGTTTTTTATTTTATTTTCTTCCAACCTCCCTGTAAGTTGATAGTCACTCCCACCCCCCATCCTAAGAAGGACCCCAGGGTTTAGGGGTGGAGTCGTGGAGGGGAAATGATGAAGGAGGCAAATAAAAGCCACCCTCCGAGGGACGGGCACCATCTGGGAGAAAGAAGGGGCAGAAGTGCCTCAGAGCTAGAGAGTTAGCCATTCAAGCCACAAGCCTCCTTGTAGTCTTTATTCTCTTTGACCTTTCTGTGATATTCATCCATCCATCCATCCATTCATTCACCCACTCATTCATTCAACAAGTGTTCACTGAATGTCTGTGATCTGACATCATGCCCTGTTCTGAATGGCTCCAGGAAGGAAGACATCACAGCCCAGCCCGAGGGGCTGACAGTCCAGTGAAGGAAACTAAGTCAATATTGCTGACCCTCAGGTGCCCCAAGAGTCCTTGATCCCTAGTTCATTTGGCTCAAGGGTTACAGCAAAGCATCCCTCATTTTCCTAACCTGATTTCCTCTCAGAGCTTAGTTTGTGCAATACTGTGTTCTTCAATTCCAGAGACTGACAAGTATGAGGAAAAAAAACCCACATACACTCATAATGCAAATTTTTATATTGCACACCTGTGGCCAGAGGGAATCGTCATTAACTCCACCTCTGTCACAGCATTCCCTTTTCAAAAGACTTCCCAGGAAGTACTGATTCCTTAGCTCCTCCTCGGAGCTCCCCAGCCCCCAGTTCTTCCTTTTCTAAGCTCCCAGCCATTAGTGCAGATGCTAACCCCAGGACAGTAAATCCATTCTGCTCTGTGATGTCACTTTGATTGTTATTGCAGTTATTGATAAACTCATTACTTAGCTTCTCATGTATTTAGGCAGTACATTCCTAATTACTTTAAAAAATGAGAGTAATTATAGAAAAAACAAAAGCCCTCTTTCATCTAGGTCTGTCTCTGTTTCTTCCCGTCTCCCTCTGTACCATTTACAAAACACACTTTTAGATTCTAATGCAGATTCTAATGCATTCATAGAATATGTAGAGTATTATTTTCATTATGTGTGTTCTTGCATGAATTTTATTCTGTGATATTCTACAATCTGTCTTTTTCACGCTCTGTATTTTCAAGATCTATTCGTGTTGCCATACAATCCCTAGTTAGTTCCATTAAAGTACTCTATTGTATTCTAGGAAGCCAGCACAATACATTTTATTGGTCCTTCTCATGATGGATATTCAGATTGTTTCTTTTTTTTTTTTTTCTTGTTTTGAACAATGCTTCAGTGAACTTCCCATACATGCTGACAAACTGCTTACAGACCCTTTGGGAGGCAGAAATGGTGAACTCTAGCTTTTGAATCTTCTGTCCCGCTCAGCACAAGGTCCTGCCTATGGTGCTTGCTGTGCTGTGCTTAGTCACTCAGTCGTGTCCGACTCTGCGGTCACATGAACTGTAGTCCGCCAGGCTCCTCTCTCCACGGGGCTTCTTCAGGCAAGAACACTGGAGTGGGCCACCATGCCCTCCTCCAGGGGATCTTCCCAACCCAGAAATTGAACCAGGGTCTCCTGCACTGTAGGCAGATTTTTTTTTTTCTTTTTTTTTCTTTTTTTTTTACCATCTGAGCTACCAGGGAATTCCCTACCTATGGTAGACAATCAATATATTTAAATATACTTATTCATACCTACTTCATGCAACATATGAATTTGTAAGCTAACACAAAAAGTCGTGTTCTGAAGTGGTGCTCTGAAATGGAAGTGCAAACCTAGAGTTGACAACTTTTTGGGTATCAGGGTCGATACCTTGAAATTGGGTCCGCTCTCACATTTGAAACATACATGGTAAGAACCTGTCCCCTGGATGAAGAAGTGACCCACCACCCCCACAGAGACCTTAGGGAAAAGGAAAAAGATTAGACCCCAAGAGGGACCACCTGCCTGAGCAGGAGTATTTGCTCACTTCCCTGTCTTCTTCCTCCCCCAACACCGCCCCCCGCCAACCTTTTTTTTTCTTTTGAGATCTCTGGAGATACGCTTGGAGCACTGAAGGCCTTAACAAATCTTTGCATTCAAAGTGAAAGTGAAAAGTGTTAGTCACTCAGTCATGTCCAGCTCTTTGTGACCCCATGGACTGTAGCCCTCCATGCTCCTCCTGGGAGGAGGGAAATCCATGGGAATTCCCAGGCAAGAATGCTGGAGTAGGTTGCCATTCCCTTCTCCAGGGGATCTTCCCAATCCCTCATGCAAACCAGAGGCATGATCTCAGAGCAGGGAGGGTTGTGGTGTAATGGTTATGGGGTTTTTGCTTCTTCTGTGGGCTCCTGAACAATGAAGCAGGCAGAGACCAAGCTGGGCAGCCCAGGAAGCTTTTCAGGTGTTTCCCCCTTTTGTTTCTTTGGTCTTTCAATTCAGCAGGTGTTCATGGAGCAGAGGTGAATCAGAGATGAGTCTTGTGTTTATGAGGAAAGGTCAGGCAGGAGGCACAGATCTCCCAAAACAGGAGGCCCCAAGAGGTGCACACAGGATTGCAGTGTGGAGCACCGTCACCCCAGATGAGACAGCCCAGTGCGTGCACGCTGAGTCACGTCCAGCTCTTTGCCACATTATGGACTGTAGCTTACCAGGCTCCTCTGTCTAGGGCATTCTCCAGGCAAGAATACTAGGTGGGTTGTCATGCTCTCCTCCAGGAGATCTTCCCAACCCAGGGATTGTACCCACGTCTCCTGCATTGCAGGCAGATTCTTTACCCACTGAGCCACTTGGCAAGCCCCGAAAAGGCTCCATTCAGGAGCTAATCTTATTTTTGAGCCTCGCAGAAGAATTTCCCGAGTGGGACTGGGAGTAGAAAGAGGTAGTGATGGGAGCGAGGCCCATGTAAGGTTTTGGAGGGAGCCGCGATGGTAAAGGGATGTGTTTGGCACAGCAGCTAATAGTCTCGTTGTGTTTGTTCAGAAGAATATAAGTCTGAAAGGCAAGTGTGGGAAGGAGTGGGTTGCAGGTCTTTCACCCCTGAATCCCTACCACACTGTGGGTACTTGAAAAATACTTGCTAAATGAAGGCAGATTTAGTCCACTTTATTTTTTTACTTCCTGATTAAGCCTTAACATATACAAAGGCAAGGATCTTAAGTGTAAAACTCTATTTTTTTTTTTTCTTTTTTGGCTGAGCAGCCGGTGGGATCTTAGTTCTCTGACCAGGGATTGAATCTGTAACCCCTGCATTGGGAATGTAGAGTCTTAACCACTGGACTACCAAGGAAGTCCCTTCTATGAACTTTTGTATATGCAGTGAGCACACAGATGAAAATATAGAGCATTCCAAACATCCCAGAGGTCCCCTCATGCTTCCTCCTAGACAATTCTGAATCCCCTGTCTACACACACAAGTAACCACTGTTTTGGACTTTTGACACCTAGGTTAGTTTTGTCTGTTCTTACCCTTCATGGAAATGGACTCATACAGAGTCCATACTTTAGGGAGTTTCTTCAGCAGCACTGCAGAGAAAAGTTTAAGTGAGGAAAAGCTAGATTATTACAAGATCCCAGGTGAGATGTGAAATGAGGGCTTTGAGCCAGGGCAGTGGCCTTGAGAATGGAAAGGAGGCAACAGACGCTGAAGATGGTAGGAATGGCTAGTTCCTCAGGAACTGGCTGTCTGTAGTGGGTGCACACCTTCCAGAGCTCCATCTTGCCGCACAGCTGCAGCCGAGTAGGATGCCTCCCAGCCTACTGGGTTCCGAAAAGGCTCTGCAGAGGCCCCGGATGAAGCGGGGTTTGGGGCTGCAGGGCCACAGCAGCCTCTTTTCTTAGGATCACGCTTCGGAAGCCACTCTTCACTTACCAGTCGCCAGAGCCATGTTGAGAATAAGGACACCTCAACCCTCCTGTGGCTCTTGGCCAGAGGTTTCTGGCAAAATGCCACTGCTCCAGGTGATGGAGTCAGATGGGGATAAAATAGGATTCCAGAATGAATCAGGAGCATTGGCGTCTGCCCTGTGTGTGTAGCCCAGTGCTTGCTGCCAAAGTGTCGCCTGCTTCCCCTACAGAAAAGAGTTCCAGAGCTGTTCCTAGGGGCTAGAGACAAATGCTTCCCAATCTGAGGGCTTTCATCTGGATGAACTGAGGATCAGGGAGAAAGTGGAGGAGTTAGGGGTGGGGCCTTGAAGCAGAAGAGGCCAGGTGCCATCTAGGGAGAAAGAGGGGGATTTCTCTGGGTACTGATTAGAGAGATGAATCCCAAGTCTTTGGAGGTACCATCGACTCCCTCCACTCCTGTTCCCTTAGCAATGGCCACCTGGAGACCCAGGTGGAATCATCCACTTAATACACCTGATATTGTCCCAACTTGGAAACAGTTCTACTAGTTTTTGTGGCCCCATGGGCTGTAGCCCACCAGGCTCCTCTGTCCATGGAATTTTCCAGGTAAGAATAATACTAGGGGCAAATTGCCATTTCCTTCTTCAGGGGATCTTCCCATCTTAAGGATCAAACCTGAGTCTCTTACATCTTCTGCAATGACAGGTGGATTCTTTACCACTGAGCCACCTGAGAAGCCCATAGTTTCTTGCTACTTGATGCCTTATTGTGGCTTTGTTAAGGGCTGAATCTTTAATTTGCTGCATAAACCAGTAGTGTTGGAACCAACCAGTGTTGGAACAGGTGTGAGAAGAGATTCCTAAACCAAGTAAACAATGAAGAAATTTTCCGTCCCCCTTTCACAGACTGCCAAGGTGTGCAAGAGGTGAGGCAGAGATTGAGGTGGGAACCTGGTGGAGAGAGCCTGTGAATGAGAATCCAGCAGCCCCTCCCTTTTTGGAACACACCTTCCAGCTGGGAAAAGATATGTAAACAAATGATTATCAAACAAAGTAATCTGTTTAGCATGGAGATACAGGTGCTGTGGGAGCTCAGGAAAGGGAGAGGTTAAAGCAAAAGGCAAAGGAGAAAAGGAAAGATATACCCATTTGAATGTAGAGTTCCAAAGAACAGTTAGGAGAGATAAGAAAGCCTTCCTCAGTGATCAGTGCAAAGAAATGGAGGAAAACAATAGAATGGGAAAGACTAGAGATCTCTTCAAGAAAATTAGAGATACCAAGGGAACATTTCATGCAAAGATGGGCTCGATAAAGGACAGAAATGTATGGACCTAACAGAAGCAGAAGATATTAAGAAGAGGTGGCAAGAATACACAGAAGAACTATGCAAAAAAGATCTTCATGACTCAGATAATCACAATGGTATGATTACTCACCTAGAGCCAGACATTCTGGAATAAGAAGTCAAGTGAGCTTTAGGAAGCAGCACTATGAACAAAGCTATTGGAAGTGATGGAATTCCAGAGGAGCTATTTCAAATCCTGAAAGATGATACTGTGAAAGTGCTGCACTCAATATGCCAGAAAATTTGGAAAACTCAGCAGTGGCCACAGGACTGGAAAAAGTTTTCATTCCAATCCCAAAGAAAGGCAATGCCAAAGAATGCTCAAACTACCGCACAATTGCACTCATCTCACATGCTAGTAAAGTAATGCTCAAAATTCTCCAAGCCAGGCTTCAACAATACATGAACCATGAAATTCTACATGTTCAAGCTGGATTTAGAAAAGTCAGAGGAACCAGAGATCAAATTGCCAACATCTGTTGGATCCTGGAAAAAGCAAGAGAGTTCCAGAAAAACATTTATTTCTGCTTTATTGACTATGCCAAAGCCTTTGACTCTATGGATCACAACAAACTGTGGAAAATTCTGAAAGAGATGGGAATACCAGACGACCTGACCTGCCTCTTGAGAAATCTGTATGCAGGTCAGGAAGCAACAGTTAGAACTGGACATGGAACAACAGACTGGTTCCAAATAGGAAAAGGAGTACATCAAGGCTGTCACCCTGCCCATTTAACTTATATGCAGAGCACATCATGAGAAACGCTGGGCTGGATGAAGCACAAGCTGGAATCAAGACTGCTGGCAGAAATATCAATAACCTCAGATATGCAGGTGACACCACCCTTATGGCAGAAAGTGAAGAAGAACTAAAGAGCCTCTTGATGAAAATGAAAGAGGAGAGTGAAAAAGTTGACTTAAAGTTCAACATTCAGAAAACTAAGATCATGGCATCTGGTCCCATCACTTCATGGCAAATGGATGTAGAAGCAATGGAAACAGTGACAACCTTTATTTTCTCGGGCTCCAAAATCACTGCAGATGGTGACTGCAGCCATGAAATTAAAAGACGCTTGCTCCTTGGAAGAAAAGTTATGACCAACCTAGACAGCATATTAAAAAGCAGAGACATTTACTTTGCCAACAAAGATTCATCTAGTCAAAGCTATGGTTTTTTCAGTAGTCATGTATGAGTGTTAGAGTTGGACTATAAAGAAAGCTGAGTGCCAGAGAATTGATGCTTTTGAATTGTGGTGTTGGACAAGACTCTTGAGAGTCCCTTCGACAACAAGGACATCCAACCAGTCCATCCTAAAGGAAATCAGTCCTGGGTGTTCATTGGAAGGACTGATGCTAAAGCTGAAACTCCAATACTTTGGCCATCTGATGCAAAGAACTGAGTCACTGGAAAAGACCCTGATGCTGGGAAAGACTGAAGGCAAGAGGAGAAGGGGATGACAGAATGAGATGGTTAGATAGCATTACCGACTCAATGGACGTAAGTTTGAGTGAACTCTGGGAGTTGGTGATGGACGGGGAGGCCTGGCGTGCTGCAGTCCATGGGATCACAAAGAGTCGGACATGACTGTGTGACTGAACTGAACTGAACTGATCTTGCTGAAGCAGTTGCAGAAGGAGGAGCCATCAGGGCTGAGTTTTGTAGCATGAGTAGAAGTTCACGAAGAAGACCCTGGAGGCAAAAGAAATGTAAACAAAACAGGCAGGGGGTGTGTGAGGGATGGCAAGTCTAGAATAGAGGAGGGCAGGGGAAAGGAGGGATCGGGGACCTAGGGACATGAGATTTATAGAGACTTGGAACCTTGCTCTGGGGGGACTACCTTGAGGGCATCTGTAGGAGGGAGGACTTCCCTGGTGGTCCAGTGGCTAAGACTCCATGCTCCCCATGCAGGGGACCCAGATTCCAACCCTGGTCAGGGAGCTAGATCCCACAAGCTACAACTAAGAGTTCACAGGCCACAGGTAAGACCCAGTGCAGCCAAATAAATTAATAAATATATATATATATATGTTTATATTTTAAGAGGCAATACTAAAGGCAGTGGATGGGAGATTGTAGGCTCCCTGGACTTGTCCTGGGCAAAAGTGTGAAATAGTTCATGTTCCTTCCGTTTCTCTCTGGACATCCTCACCCCTCTGGGTTCCCCTCTCCAGGTATCTTTATAACTTTCCTCCTCCCCCAAATCACTGTGCCTGTTTAAAACCCAGTGAGAAGTGATGCTGAGTAAGGGCCAGATTTAAGGATAGCTACAAACAAAGCTAGTAGAGGTGATGGAATTCCAGTAAAGCTATTTCAAATCCTGAAAGATGATGCTGTGAAAGTGCTGAGCTCAATATGACAGAAAATTTGGAAAACTCAGCAGTGGCCATAGGACTGGAAAAGGTCAGTTTTTATTCCAATCCCAAAGAAAGGCAATGCCAAAGAATGCTCAAACTACCACACAATTGCACTCATCTCACATGCTAGTAAAGTAATGCTCAAAATTCTCCAAGCCAGGCTTCAGCAATACGTGAACCGTGAACTTCCTGATGTTCAAGCTGGTTTTAGAAAAGGCAGAGGAACCAGAGATCAAATTGCCAACATCTGTTGGATTGTGGAAAAAGCAAGAGAGTTCCAGAAGAACATCTATTTCTGCTTTATTGACTATGCCAAAGCCTTTGACTGTGTGGATCACAATAACCTGTGGAAAATTCTGAAAGAGATGGGAATACTAGACGACCTGACCTGCCTCTTGAGAAATCTGTATGCAGGTCAGGAAGCAACAGTTAGAACTGGACATGGAACAACAGACTGGTGCCAAACAGGGAAAGGAGTACATCAAGGCTGTATATTGTCACCCTGCTTATTTAACTTATATGCNAAAGCAAAAGAGGAGAGTGAAAAAGTTGGCTTAAAGCTCAACATTCAGAAAACGAAGATCATGGCATCCGGTCCCATCACTTCATGGGAAATAGTTGGGGAAACAGTGGAAACAGTGTCAGACTTTATTTTTTGGGGCTCCAAAATCACTGCAGATGGTGACTGCAGCCATGAAATTAAAAGACGCTTACTCCTTGGAAGAAAAGTTATGACCAACCTGGATAGCATATTGAAGAGCAGAGACATTACTTTGCCAACAAAGGTCCGTCTAGTCAAGGCTATGGTTTTTCCAGCAGTCATGTATGGATGTCAGAGTTGGACTGTGAAGAAGGCTGAGCACTGAAAAATTGATGCTTTTGAACTGTGGTGTTGGAGAAGACTCTTGAGAGTGCCTTGGACTGCAAGGAGATCCCACCAGTCCATTCTGAAGGAGATCAGCCCTGGGATTTCTTTGGAAGGAATGATGCTAAAGCTGAAAGTCCAGTACTTTGGCCACGTCATGCAAAGAGTTAACTCATTGGAAAAGACTCTGATGCTGGGAGGGATTGGGGGCAGGAGAAGGGGACTATCCAAGATGAGATGGCTGGATGGCATCACTGACTCGATGGACGTGAGTCTGAGTGAACTCCGGAGTTGGTGAGGGGGAGGCCTGGCATGCTGCGATTCATGGGGTCGCAAAGAGTCGGACATGACTGAGCAACTAACTGAACTGAACTGAACTGCAGGGATGCCAGCCACAGATCAGAACAGACATCATACTAAACTGGTTGTTTCTCACCACATTTGAGCCTCACAAATCCTCTATGATGTTAGAAACTCTTATGTGCATTTTACAGATAGAAACTGGGGCTCAGAAAGGTTAAGTAACTTGCTCCAGTGTACACAGCCAAACAGGAGTAGCTGTGATTCAGACTCAACTTGCTCTGATTCCTGAATCCACAGTCTTAACCCCACACTGAGCCTACAGCTGTGCCTGAGGATGACATACCCGCAGTAACACAGTCCTCAATACATGGAGCAGTCCCTCAGTCCATGAGGCCACAGGGAAGCAGAAAGAGGGCACAGTCTTGGGCAGGAGACTGACAGTGTCTGGCACAGGCTGGCCCAGGGCCCCTTCCTCTAGGATGCTCAGAAGAGGTAGCCCAGATGTGAGTATTCAGGGGCCCACGAAAAGTTCTGATTTCTTTTAATATCAGAAGGGAAAAAAATGTACTTTCAGGACTCACACAAAAAATGTTTATAATCTGTAATACTGACACACACACACACACACACACATACACATATATAGGTATAAGGTATATTATACCAATGCAACAGTAAAGTGTTACTTATTTTTTATTTTTTGTGGAGGAAACTTCCCTCTGAGAAAAGCACCCAGGGCTCACAAAAGTCACAGTGGGGCCGTGGCCTGGCAGTTCCCACCTTTCCTCCTGCTCCGTGCTGCGCATCTTCACTTAGCCCTGGGGTTCTGTCTGCCTCTTGTGAGTCCTTCTTCCCCTCTGCTCACATTCCCACTCAGGCCAGGCCAGTGCCCTTGCAGCAGCCTCCTGTCTGGTGGGCCCTGCCTTCAGTTTTCTCTCTCTTTTCCCAGCTTCTTAATTTGCAGTGCTCTTTGATCGTTTTTATTCATTTTATATTTTTATTTATTCCTACAGTTATATGGGTGTAATGTGTTTAGCTAGAGGGCTTGGAGTCACCCGTGTCCCTTGGAGGTAAAGCAAACCCACTTTTTAAAAACTAAAATATTAAAATGGGGAAGATATCCATAGCATGAAGTTTACCATTTTTAAGTGTACAATTCAGTGGCTTAAGTACATTCACAGGGTTGTGGAATCCTCACATCTATCTGTTTCCAAAAATATTCATCCTTGGAAAGAGAAACTGGCTAGGAAGCAACAGTTCCCCATTACCCACTCCTCCCAGCCCATGGCAACTTCCTTCCTATTCCCCAACCCCTGCCAGCTTTATTTGAAATATAACTGACATGTTACACTGTATAAATTTAAAGTATACAATGTAATGATTTATGTATATATTGTAAAAGGTTTACCAGAGTAATTTTAGTTGACAAATTCATCCCTTCACATAGTTACCTTTTATTTTTTTTGTGGTGAGAACTTTTAAGATTATTCTCTCAGCGAACAGTGAGTATCAATACACTATGCAGTATTATTAACTATAGTCACCACTGTACACTGTATCCCCAGGACTTATTTGTCTTATAACTGAAAATTTGTAACTTTTGACCACCTTCATTCATTCCCCCCTCTTCTTTCCCCTCAACCCACCCACCAACCTTGGCAACTGCCAATCTGCTATTTCTGTGGGTTCAATTTTTTTTTAGATTATATAGTTGAGATCATACAGATCATATAGTTTGTCTTTTTCTTAACCTTACATTCTACTTTCTGTCTCTATGAATTTGATAATTCTAGGTACCTCATATAAATAAAACCATGCAATATTTGTCCTTTTGTATCTGACATTTCACTTAGCATAATGTTATGAAGGCTCATCGGATTGAAGCATTTGTCAGAATTTTATTTCCTTTTAAGGAAAAAAATATTCTATTGTATGTATATACCACATTTTGTTTATTCATTCATCTACTTATAGACATTTGAGTTATTTCCTCATTTTGGCTATTCTGATTAATGCTGCTGTGACATTGGTGTACAAGTATCTATTTGAGTCCCCATTTCTAACTTTTGGATCTATACTTAGAAGTGGAATTGCTGGTTCATATGGTAATTTTATGTTTGATTTTTGAGAAACTACTGAACAACAAACCCACATTCTCCATGTGAGATGGACAAATCTGCCATCAAGTCCACTCTTCAAAGCCTGGCCCTGTAGATTAAACAGCTATACACACTGTCAAAACTCATCGAAGTGTGTCCTTTAAAATGATGAATTTCACTCTAAGGAGAAGGGGGCAGCAGAGGATGAGATGGTTAGATAGCATTACCGAATCAATGGACATGAATTTGAACAAACTCTGGGAGATAGTGAAGGACAGAGAAGGCTGGCATGCTACAGTTCATGGGGCTGCAAAGAGTAGGACATAATTCAGTGACCTAACAGCAACAAAATTAGGCTAGACTTTAAAATCATAACCTTCTTGTCTAAGAGGGCAGATCTCTGAGTGGAAGCTTTCAATGGCTACAGCAAAGAAGAAAGAACACTAAAAGCCAGGTAAAGGCAAGCCAGAGAGTGAGAGAAAATATTTACAATTCCCATATAGGATAGGGGATTAATATCCAGATTATATAAACAACTATTACACCTCAACAACATTAAAACAGACAACCCAATTAAAAAATAAACAAAAGACTCAAGGAGACTTTTCTCCAAAAAGATATACAATAAATACACAGAAGGATGTTCAATATCACTAATAATTAGGAAAATACAAATCAAATCAATAATATATTGCTTCACATTTTTAAGGATGCTCTTATTCAAAAAGTCCCACAAAATAACAAGTGTTGGTAAGGCTGTAGAGAGTGGAATCCTAAAGATTACTCATGAGAATGTGAAGTGGTACAGCTTCTATACAAAACAGTGTGGATATTCCTCAAAAAATTAAACTAGAATTACCATATGACCCAGCAATTTTGCTTCTGGGTGTAAACAGGAGAGTGTTGAAAGTAGGATCTTGAAGAGATATATAGACACCCATGTTCATAGCACTGTTATTCATAATAGCCAAGAAATGGAAGAAACCTAAGTGTAAATGGATAAACAAAATATCATTCAGCATTACAAAAGAAGGAAATTCTGACACAATCCATAACAGGAATAAACCCTGAAAACATAATACTGAATAAATCACGAAAGGACAACCTCTACGTCATTCCACTTATATACAGTACCTAGAGTGGCGAAAATCAGAGAGACAGAAAGGAGGTTGTTGATTGCCAGGAGCTGGGGAGAGGGTGGAGAAAAGAGTTAGTGTTTAATGAGTACAGAGTTTCAGCTGGGGAAGGTGAGAGAGTTCTGAAGGTGGCTGCTGGTGGTTTTACAACAGTGTGAATATTACTTAATATCACTGAACTGAATGCACACTTAAAAATAGTTAACATGGTAAATTTCATGCTATGCATATTTTAACACACACGCATACACATACATAGCCTGGCAACAATACTCCTTCACTCCCATTTGCCTGAGAGATACTTTTAAGCCTGCGATTCAATTCAAACTCTTCAAAATTTGGCTTCCACCCTTCTTCTCAGGACCGTATTGACTCCTAATACCCTCTCCCACCAGAAACTCTGGCCACGTTGTTTAGTTGTGTTCCAATAATTCCCTGCTCTGTCTTCCTTCACTTTTTGGCATTTCCTAAAGTTGCTCCTTTTCCTTGGAATGGCCTTCCTTTCTCCCTGTCTCTACCCTCAAAATCCCATCTGTTCTTCAAGAGTCTGTGTTACTTTCCTCAGGGCTCTGACCTCAGTTCCTCTTTTCCAGTACTCTTTACTATCTACTTTGTAGGAATTCTTTCACATTTGTGTCTTTTTAGAAAAATTTTATCTATATCTATTTATATATATCTATTTATCTGTATCTATATCTATTTAAAACCAGCCGCAGAGTTTAGCCTGTAGTACATAACAAGTAAATGTTTGTCAAATAAATGAAGCATTCTTCGCAACAGAGGTCCTCAGTGGGAAAACTGAGAAACTTTTGGTTTATTTTGCTCTTCCCAAAAATCTCAGAAGAAATGGTAAGCGCTTAATATCCATCAATAGAAGAACAGATAAAGAAGATGTAGTGTGTATACACACACACACACACACACAGGGACATTACTCAACCATAATAAAGAACAAAACAATGCCATTTGCAGCAACATGGATGGACCTAGAAATAATCACACTAAGTGAAATAAGTCAGGCAGAGAAAGACAAATATTTTATAATATTGCTTACATGTGGAATCCAAAAAAAATCAAATCAATTTATTTACCAAACAGAAACAGACTCACTGACAGAAAACAAACTTATGACTACTCAGTGGGAAAGAGGAGGGGAGAGGATAAATTAGGATTGTGGGATTGACATATACACATCATTATATGTAAAATAACAAGGATTTACTGTATAGCACATGGAACTATATTCGGTGTCTTATAGTGACCATAATGGAAAAGAATCTGGAACTGTGCACCTGAACCTAACACAGAATTGTAAATCAACTATAGTTTAATGAATTTTAAAAAATGAATCATTAGATGAAATTTTGAAAAATTATTCTGTCAGTATTTTATATATGTTGGCCACCATGGTTAGCAAAATGACATTCAGAATAAGCAGAATTTGTCTGAAGATGTGGGATTTTGGTTTGATTTCTTTCTTGAACTAAGATGAAGAGTCATGTGATGAAATACATAATGAGCAGTTCCTCTGAAAACTGCATTTTGTTTATTCACAACTGCTTTAGATGTATTAGGTAAACACCCCTGAAAGCCTCTGCCGCATGTGAGCAGATGGGAGAGCAGTTAGTCACTTGCTTACTGCTTGGTTTTGAAAGACATGCCCCTGCTCACGTAAATGATCAGTTTAATAAATTCAACTACAGGCAATAAAGATGTAATTTGGCAGGGTTGGGGGAGGCCTAGGGGGAATATTATGTAATATACAAACTGCATATTCAAAGAATGAGGTAGAATAGAACTTAAATCATATCCTGTGAACCAGGAAGACCTCCATAGGAAGAGTGTTCTCTAAAAAGAAAATTAAAATTAAAAAAAGTGAATCAGGAAGGTGGTTGATGCACTTAGTTAACCACCACAAAGTGGTGACTTAGTGGGAGCAGCGGAGGCAGCCCTGATTGGCAACAGCATCTAGTAGTTGGGGTCCAGGTTACCACTCTGATATGACTTAATCTGGGATCCTTCATTAAGTCAGCCTTTCAGGAGGTATTGTTTTAGGAGGCACATGAGTGGAGACAGTACTGTGGAAAAAAGCACGTGTGGCTCAGCTGGTAAAGAATCTGCCAGTGCGGGAGACCTGGGTTCGGTCCCCGGGTTGGGAAGATCCCCTTGAGAAGGGAAAGGCTACCCACTCCAGTGTTCTGGCCTGGAGAATTCCATGGACTACATAGACATGACTGAGAGACTTTCACTCAGACTTAGTGGGAGCCAAAATAAGATATCTTTTTGGTCATGCTGTATGGCTTGTAGGATATTAGTTCCCCGACTAAAGACTGAACCCAGGCTCATGGCAGTGAAACACTGAGTCCTAATCACTGGACCACCAGGAAATTCTTCCAAATAATATCTTTGATAAAACTACTGAAGCAAAACACAGCATAAATGCAGAAAATCCACAAATCACAAATGTTACAAGGTGAACACACATGTATGACCAGCACACATCTAAAGAAAGATGATAGTACCAGGGCTCCTGAGGTCTACTGGTGTGACCCTAACCTCTCTTTCCTCACTTCTAACGGAACATGTTCATTTGCCTTTTCTGAACTTTATATCAATGATATCATGCAGTATTTGCTTCCCAGATGGTGCTAGTGGTAAAGAACCTGCCTGCCAATGCAGGTGACATAAGAGATATGAGTTCTATCCCTGGGTTGGGAAGAGCCCCTGGAGGAGGGCATGGCAACCCACTCCAGTATTCTTGCCTGGAAAATCCCATGGACAGAGTTCATGGGGTCACAAGGAGTTGGGCACGACTGAAGTGACTTAGCATGTGTGCGCATCATGCAGTATGTACAAGAAAAGATGTTAAAAATTAAAATTATCAGATTTAATATGAACTAGAAGATGATTCAATTTGAATTAGAAGATTTAATATGAATTAGAAGCTGATCCATCAGTTTGTTTTGAGGAAGGGGAGGGAGAAGAAGCACACCCAAGACTACTTATATGCCCTTAAGTTTGCCGGTGATACTCTTGTTGGGGTCTGTAAGTGCTGGTAATTATGCCACACAAGCCACCAAACATTGCTTTTTCACTCACTTCATCCTTTCAGTCTGAAAATGCAGCCTGCAGAAGCCCATTTGGTCTTAGTATGTGGATGGTAAAACCTGGCAGACTCCTGAGTTCCAAGCTAGTGCCATCCACAAAATGGGCTGCAAGAAGCTGATTAGGCAGGGTGTGAAGGGGCAGGGATAAATCGGGAGACTGAGACTGACATACACACATATACACACTGCTGCTGCTGCTGCTAAGTCGCTTCAATCGTGTCTGATTCTGTGCAGTCCCATAGACGGCAGCCCACCAGGCTCCTCCGTCCCTGGGATTCTCCAGGCAAGAACGCTGGAGTGAGTTGCCATGTCCTTCTCCAATGCGTGAAAGTGAAGAGTGAAAGTGAAGTCGCTCAGTAGTGTCCAACTCAGCGACCCCACGGACTGCAGCCTATCAGGTTCCTCCACCCATGGGATTTTCCAGGCAAGAGTACTGGAGTGGGTCGCCATTGCCTTCTCCCATATACACACTACTATACGTAAAATAGATAACTAATAAGGACCCATTTATACAATTTATAGCACATGGAACTCTACTCAATACTCTGTAATGACCTGTATAGGAAAAGAATCCAAAAAAAGAGTAGATATGTGTATATATAACTGATCCATTCAACCATATATCTGAAACTAAGACAACATTGTAAATCAACCATACTCCAATAAAAAATTGTTTAAAAGGAAGTTAATTCAGTTTGGTGGGCCCAGAGCATGCTTTCAAATGCGTAAAGTCCATGTGGTTATAGAACTAAAAGGCCCCAATAGCTGAGTAAATTAGGAATCTGTTAGCAAAAGTGGGAAAGGATGGCTATTGGGGGGAAACCCACAATGTTGCCATGGTATCATTGTCATGGTTGTTATTATATCATCACAGTGACAGCAGACAGCCCAGCTCTTGTGGGCTGCAGTGTAGAAACCCACAAAAGGACATAGTCTGTTTATTTCTATGGGTGGGAGAGAACGCTGCCCACCACCCCACCAACTCCTGACTGTGTGAGATTCTTAAGGCTGCGATAACAAAGTGCCACACACTGGGCGGCTTCAAACAACAGAAGCTTGTTGTCTCACTGCTTTCTGGAGGCTAAAAGTCCAAAATCAAGGTGCCATCAGACCCATGCACCCTCTGAAACCTGTCGGAGAGAATCCTTCCTCCCCTCCTGGCTTCTGCGGGTGGCTGTCGGTCCTCGTGTTTTCTAGACCCTTGGCTTGCTCTTCAGCGCTTCAGTGCCTCACACGTTCAGTATCTCTTCTCCTCTTCTAAGGACAACAGTCATATTGAACTAGGGGACCACCTTCCTCCAGTATGACTTTGCCTTAACTTGACTAACTGCATCTGCAATGATCCTATGTCCAATAAGGTCACATTCCGATGTACTGGGGGTTAGAACATCAACAGGGGGTCATCTGAGGCATTTCTTCCTCACAGGCTTTGGAGGCTGCTGAACTAGAACTGGAAACTAGCCTTGGATAATTATTTGCTATTCATCTCTAGGCTACAAAATACCACTCAAAAGTTTACAAGAGACATAATTAGGAGCAACAGGGAAACGATGTGGTGAAACTTAAAACTCTACAGCTGGGTGTGAATTCAGTTTTGCCATTTACTAGTAATGTAACTAGTTTCCCATCTGTAAGATAAGAAGAACAGAAAGGCCGGGAAGTGTGATTAGCATACTCTTAGGGTAGCCTGCTAATAAGGTGACCAACCAAAGCAAGCCCAGTGGAACGTTTCCTTTTAAAGATAACACAAGTGCGTTGCAGAAAACAGAAGAGAGATGATATTATCCCATGATTTGCCAGCATATTAGGTATCTTGCACATAGTCAATGATGATAAATATTTGCAGGATGAATAACAGTTTAGTCAGTTCCATTGTGAGTCAGCTTTCTGCTCGGTGTTTTACATATTAATAAAGTATCTTACTTAATCCTCAGGAGCATAGTGAGATAGCTATTATATTTTACAGAGGAGAAAAATTTAGTCTTAAAGAACTTAAGCAACTCACCCAAGGTCACAAAGCTAATGCGCAGCAACGCTGAGCTGCAAACACAGCCAATCTGATGCCAGAGGTGGTGCACTTAAACCATTAGACACACTGCCCTGCCAGGAACAAGGCCATTTTCTCACAGTCTTCTTAGGCTCATATACTTGTACATAGTTATCATCATTATGTGTAAATTCTTCTATCCCATTATACCCAAAATATTCTGCCATGTCATAAAATGTTTTCATAAACCTGCTTTTTAAATGGGTGTGTGATCATCCACTGAATGGATACAGATCACCAGTGTTACTCACTATCCTCATTGTTGGTATTCTTGTCTTTCCTCAGTTTTCACTAGTATACCTACCAACAAGTATTTTCACACATATAATCTTTTCCATATATAGTTATTCCCACAGAGTAGATGTCTAGAAACAGAACTGCCACCAGATCAAAGGCCTTATTGCAATTGTGAACCCTTGATTCATATTTTGCCAAATATCAGGTTGGAAATGCTTTTCAGTTCCCATATGCATCATATAGCCCCGTGCAGACTATGAGATTATCAATTTCAGCCCACCCTCTTTGCATTAAGAATTATTTTTTTAAATCCCTCTTATTTAAAGCATTTAAAATGATACATTAAGTGTAATTTTAATCTGCATTCATTTGATTACTAGTAGGGTTGCATATTTTCCCATATCCTTGTTGACGAGTTACATTTCCTCTTTTGCGAATTGTTGTGCACTCCGTGTATTTATCTTCTGGAGAGTTTTTAAGAGCCATTTCCAAGGCAGACTCTCCAGATTTGGGGAAGACATTGGGGTGAGTGGTTGAAGCAGAGAGGAAAACCAGAATTTGAGAAAATCTCCACTGACTGCTGAAACGGTCAAATACCTTTTAAATATTAGACATCAACCTAACCACAATGACTGACTTCCCTGGTGGCTCAGACGGTAAAGTGTCTGTCTACAATGCGGGAGACCAGAGTTCAGTCCCTGGTTTGGGAAGATCCCCTGGAGAAGGAAATGACAATCCAATCCAGTACTATTGCCTGGAAAATCCCATGGACAAAGGAACCTGGTAGGGTACAGTCCATGGGGTCGCAAAGAGTCGGACACGACTGAGCGACTTCACTTTCACAAACCACAATAACTTGGAAGATGAAAAATAAACACTCTTTTCTTAGATACAAATTGTGCTGTACCCATTAAACAACTGGTACATTGAAAAATTCAAACTCAGAGTATTAACTGTCTTCTAAAGAAAGACAACACTGTGCACAGGATTACTACTGAAAGGCCTAAAGTATAGAATTGATATACTTAACTATGTCACAGTTTTAGAGAAGAAAGACTAATCAGTGTTTCCCAGAAGTGATCTGCCTACCACAGATGTGCTGATTTAGGTGATACCTGAATGAATACTGTTTAATTGTTGTCTACTTCTTTTAAAATGTATTAGGAAATACATAACCCACTCATCAATCTGTGTGATTTCACAGATATGATTGCAAAGAAAGGCACAGAGGTTTAAATGAAGAAATTGAAAGAAGTAAATAATTGTACAGATGATGGTACTTGGTTAGAACAAAAAGCACAAGGTTGGTGTGCTAGTAATTAAAGTTGTGGAAACACGGCTTTCTATCACCACCATTGGAACAAATACAGAGGGTCTATTAAGTACCAGATGTTGTGCTAAGGACCAAAGATACAAAGATAAAGGAATGTGCCTTATCTTCTAAGAATTCACAGTCAAGGCAAAAGAAGGCCTGTAAACAGGTAAATGTGGGAAGTCTTTACTGGTGGGAAGATAGGGTATGCACAGAACAAGCAGAAAATGATAGACTTTGATGATGAGTTAGAATGAGACCATGGAGAAGGAAGTGGCAACCCACTCCAGTATTCTTGCCTGGAATATCCCATGGACAAGCAGGCTGGTGGGCTGCAGTCCATGGGGTCGCAAAGAGTTGGACATGACTTAGCGACCACACACACACACGCAGAATGAGACCAACAGCAGAGGCTACACGCTGGCATATTACAGATATCTTTCTGCTTGTTTCCTTTCTCAATGTGCTTGCCCAGCAAGATGAAACTAAATCCTTCCTTCCTTCTTTCTCTCCTTCCATTTCTTTTTTTTTCCTTATCTGCATCCTCTCAGACTGCCCCTCCAGTTCCAGATTTGTTTCACATGCTACCAAATTGCCTGCCCAATAAGTGAGGCACCCAGGATATCCAGGTGTGTGCCACAGGGCATTTGAGAAATAAAGTATGCTTATGCACCTGGTACAACAGCCTCAACTGGTCAGTCAAGTCTCTGTTCTTCTCACCCTGATGATTTCCTTTTTAAAATTCATCTTGAAGGAATTGTGTAACATTTATTTTCCACTCAGCTTTGAATAACAACTGGCTATCTTGAGGACTGTGAGCCCTGTTGGCTGTGGGAATGGGGGAAGGGGAAATATTTCTGGGTGATGGTTCGCCAGTTGTAATTGGTAACACAACCTTGGAAGAATTATAAAGACCTTTAAAGAACCAGTGTGATGGGTTGCTAGCAGCATCCCTGAAAAGGTGTGGGCACCTGCTATGAGCAAGCTGTCATGTGGTGTTCTGGGAATGAAATAGTGGCACAAAAGTCTCTGCCCTCAAGGACCAGAAAAAGAGGCTGGCTGGAGAATAATGATATATATATATATTGTGTGTGTGTGTGTGTGTGTGTGTGTGTGTGTACACATAAATTTATATCATAGCACTAATCAATGGATCATGTGATAAATGCATAGGATGTACACAGAAGAAAGATCAACTGATACAGGAGATCTTGGGAGAATAGAGATCTGAGTTTTTCTAATTTCTGTTCCGACTGACTGAAGGAATCAACAAATGGTCCTTGGGGAATCTCTGGGTGGGATTTCAATAGACACAGACAGAAAATGAGGGCATATGATTAGAAGAGGGTAGATGGGGCCAGGGGACAGGGAATAAACCAAGATGTAAAGAATGGAAAGCACATGACTTATTTGGGAGACAAGAAATGCTTAGGTACAGGAGTAGACCAGGCTATGTTGGAAGTTAAGGGACTTGTGGCTGGAAACCCTGGAAGGTAGCTTAAAGGACCCATTTCAAGGGTGATGGGGAGCCACTGACATTTTGTAGGAATAGTGAGAGCGACATTACATTTGTGTTTTGGGAATATTATTGTGGCAGCTGTTCTGAGCAGGTTTGGGAGAGGAAGAAACTGGAGATAGGAAACTAGTTCGGCAGCTATTGCTATAGCCAGTTAAGAGCTAATGAGGGCCAGATGAGGGTTGTAGTGATGAGACTGAGAGAGAGACAAAGGATGCAAGAGGCATTTTGGAAATAAAATTGCCACATTCTGGGAACTGATTGATCTATAGGGCCAAAGAGAGAATTGAAGATGGTCTTAATGCAGAGGCTAGAGGAAAGTAGAGATGTCACTAACTGAAGTGGAATTTCTGGTTCCTGGGGAATGTTTGGGAGTCTCCTTTGTCTAGGCATTGTTGTTGTCCAGTAGCTAAGTCATGTCTGAATTTTTGTGATGCCATGGACTGTGGCATGCCAGGTTTCCCTGTCCTTCACTATTTCCCTGAGTTTGCTCAAACTCATGTCCCTTGAGTTGGTAATGCCATCCAACCGTCTCATCCTCTGTTGCGCCTTTCTCCTCCTGCCTTCAATCTTTCCCAGCATCAGGGTCTTTTCCAATGAGTCAGCTCTTCGAATCAGGTAGCCAAAGTATTGGAGTTTCAGCTTCAGCCTCAGTCCTTCCAATGAATATTCAGGACTGATTTCCTTTAGGATTGACTGCTTGGATCTCCTTGTTGTCCAAGGGACTCTCAAGAGTCTTCTCAAGCACTGCAGTTTGAAAGCATCAGTTCTTCAGCACTCAGCCTTCTTTATGGTCCACCTCTCACATCCATACATGACTACTGGAAAAACCATAGCTTTGACTATTTGGACCTTTGCTGACAATGTAAATGTCTCTGCTTTTTAATATACTGTCTAGGTTTCTCATAGCTTTCCTTCCAAGGGGCAAGGATCTTTAATTTTGTGGTTGCAGTCACCATCCGCGGTGATTTTGGAGTCAAAGAAAAGAAAATCTGTCATGGTTTTTCTACTTTTTGCCTGTTTATTTGCCATGAAATGATGGGACCAGATGTCATGATTTTAATTTTTTGAATGCTGACAACTTTTCACTCTTCTCTTTCACCCTCAACAAGAGGCTCTTTAGTTCCTCTTCGCTTCTGCCGTTAGAGTGGTATCATCTGCATATCTGAGGTTATTGGTATTTCTCCCAGCAATCTTGATTCCAGCTTGTGCTTCATCCAGCTCAGCATTTAGCATGATGTACTCTGCATGTAAGTTAAATAAGCAGGGTGACAATATACAGCCTTGACGTACTCTTTTTCCTATTTGGAACCAGTCTGTTGTTCCATGTTTGATTCTAACTGTATGCTTCCTGACCTGCATACAGGTTTCTCAGGAGGCAGGTAAGGTGTTCTGGTGTTCCCGTCTCTTTAAGAATTTTCCACAGTTTTCTGTGATCCACACAGTCATCTATGCATGAGTTTAAGCAAAACAGGTCCTGTTATTGGTGGAACCATTCATCTCTGGCTGTGCCTGGAGGAACAAGAGTGCTAACAGTTAACAGAAGACATGATTGTAATTTTCTGGTGATGAGAAGACACTTGTGGAAGGGACTTTCCTGGTAGTCCAGTGGCTAAAACTCCAAGCTTCCAATGCAAGGGACCTGGGTTCAATTCTTGGTCAGGGAACTAGATCCCACATACTACAACTAAAGATGCCGTATACTGCAACTCTCAGGGCAACCAAATAAATAAGTATTAAAAAACGAGCCCTCTAATTACAGATTCTACTCCTGGAGGTGTTGATAATATCAAGGCCATGGTCAAAACTTACCAGTCCTATTGCCCCTTGTCTCAGGGCCTTGATCTCTGTTAGGTGGCAGTTAGCTTCGAATTCATTCATGCATTCAAGGAATAGTCACTGAATGTCTTCCACAGCCAGGCCCTGTTCTAGACATTTTACAGTTAAGATTGTAGCAACAAACAAAACAGACAACATCCTTGCTTACAAACAAAACAGACAACATCCTTGCTCTCATGGACCAGTGTTTTAGTAGGGGAAGCAACCACGAATAAAATAAATAAGCAAAAGGTTTGTTAGACAATGGTAAGTCCTATGGAGAGAGATAAAGCTAGAAGGGAGGCTGGAAATTGGGTGGGGAAATTGCTATCTCAAATAGGGTGGTTAGGATAGTCTCACTGACAAAGTGACATTTTAGCAGGAGAGGAGAGGTGAGCCATGTGGGGAGGAGAGACAGCAAATGCAAAACCCCTGAGTTAGATACAAGGCTGAAGTGTTGGAACAGTGGCAAGGAGGCCAGGAGGATGGAGCAGAATGAGAGGGATGAAGCAGAATGAGAGAGATGTGGGAAGTAATGAATAGCTGAGGTTGAAGGGCCAGCCCGGGCTCAGTCACTATATCTTAGCCGGAATCTTCTGGAGATGATGCTTTAATCATGTTGGGTGACCCTAAACATGAGAATTTTAATCATCGGGAAGGAGATATACTTGGCTGTCTTTTACTCATGAGTGGGGCTTGCTCTGCAAAGAACTAAGTCAGTGTCTGGGCACAGGAAGGAAGAAAGGATTTTGGTCAGAAAACACCAAAGCTTTCGTTCCGTTTGGTAGAGGTGACACCAGTGGTGGAGTTCCCTCTGCCCTCCTTCCTCGTACTGTTGTGGCTAGCAGGAGGCCTGGCTCTCCTTAGCAGTCTTGGAAAAGTTGATATATATCAGTATTACTCAAAATGGGTAGATTCTTAAAAATAAAAAAAAGCATAAATTATTCCCCGAAGGGGGATCCATTCTCTCTGTTTAACTCTACATTAGAAGTTGTGTTTACAGTTGAAATTTTTTTTAATGTATGAAACCGCAAGGTGGGCTGGGAAGAAGGAAACCATGCAAAGTCCTTCAAATGCTGCAATTGAATTCCATCTCCATGGCAGCAGGCAACCTCTGATGATCTGCAACTGTCACAAGGGCTGAAGAATAGCTTTGGAGATATAATTCTTTGCTTATCTTAAAAGCTGCATTTACTTTTAGTGAAGAGGTTTATTTTATCTCCCCCACTGCTATTGACCATCAAATTGGGGAGGGGGGTTGTTTTCCTTTATTTCTCTGAATTGAGCAACTCATTGGTTTCATTTTGGCTGGGAGCCAAAACCCTTGCAAGGGCAAAGACAAACACAGGAAGGGGGAGGGGTGGAATGGGACAGAAGGTCTTGCCCATGGTGGAGTCATATGAACTTGTACATCAAAAGAGCAGTCCTAGCTTTAAAAGACTGTGGCACTATTCATGAACCCGGTAACTGCCCAAGAAGGAACACAACTGCTTGTTGTCACCAAAGATAAAAAGCTGCAGCTGGTTCCCCCACCCCCACCCCAAATCAACTTAGACCCCCACTATAAGGAAGGTAGAGACTTTGACTCCAGTTGGTCTCATTAACTGGTAATAAATGGCAGACACACAAAACAGGTCAGACGAAAGGAAGTTAACAGAGAGGGACCCTTTGGAGAATGCTCTTGGACCTGTCCTTCTCTTAATTTTATACCATTTGCTTGGCAATGAGATGCCCGTCCCCTCTACCTTAATGCAAATGAATTTAATCAGATAACATTAGTCCCCGAAAAGATTCTAGAGTTTCTACTCTGGCAATTCCCCAAGTGTGTCTATGCCCTGGAATCCTAATCCATGTATGTCAATAGATATCGTGTGGGAACACAATGGTCAGACATGACTGGGCAGCTAAGCTCAGAGCAGCACATCATGGGGGGAATAAGGGGACCTGGCAGCTTGGCTCTGTGCTCACCTATGTTCTCTCTTTGTGACCCCATGAACTGCAGTCCAACAGGCTCCTCTGTCCATGGAGAGGGGCTTTAATCAAAACAATGTTGAAAAATCCTACATTTAAACAATATTGAGCAAGTTTTATTTACCGCAAGACTCCCCAGACCTTGTAACATTCCTCTAGAGCAAATAGGAGACATTATACCCATTTCCCCAGCTTGAATCACCCAATTCATGTTCTTGATTAACTCATGAATTATAAGATTAACCCACTGTCAGAACCAGAACCAGAAGCCAAATGACTTGGCCCCTCCTGCTCTTTTTATTTGCTTAGAAAAATACAGAGCATTAAAAAAAAAAAAAAAAACAAACTCTGAAAACAGGTATTTGTGAACCGTTGTGTGTTGTGTACTCAGTCACTCAGTCATGTCTGACTCTTTGTGACTTCATGGACTGTAACCCACCAAGCTCCTCTGTCTGTGGAATTTTTCAGGCAAGAATATTGGAAAGAGTTGCCATTTCTTATTCCAGGGGACCTTCCCAACTCAGGGATCGAACCCACAACTCTTGCATTTCCTGTAATAGCAGGCAGATTCTTTACCACGGCACCATCTGGGAAGCCCATTCGTGAACCACTGTGGCAAACGAAAAAGTAAACGTCAGATCTCAAATTTTGGGGAGCCAGCCTTGAATCAGTCTTTAAGTGAAAGATGCCAAAGGCTGAGTGTGAGGCAGAGACCAGAAGCCAAGGAAGGCTATAGAAGTCAAGGGTTGCTCATTTACTCCACAAATCCTTACCGAATGTGTATAATAGGTCAGGCATCATTCAGGTGTTAGGGATACACAGGTGGACAAAGGCATGTCTATTAACAACTGCTCCTGAGGCACGCTTCACTTGGTGCCCTGCCTTAAAGGTGCTTCTGATGTACCTCCTGTCCCCCTAGGTAGCCCTTCCTTTCACCCTGGATAATAAGGTCTAGGTTCCGCAGGATACAGGTGGGCACTTACTTGCAACAGGCAGAGAGAGGAACAAGGCAAAGCCGAGGGTGGTCCCTGGAGCAAAGTGGGAGAGGTATCATGCTTTGGATGGGGAGCTGGCAAGGCTGACTGGCTGTGGGTAGCTGAGGCTGGCAGTCAGAGGTTCTTCTGGCTGGGCTGTCTGGTATCAGAGGTACACTTAAAGGACCAGGTGTGTACCTAACTGCAAAGACTTAAGGATGTGTTACACTATGGCGCTCAAGGCTGAGGCCAGAGTAATTTCTGTCTTCACATTCTGGAGTCTCTTTTCCCAAAATGACTAGGTTCTTTCTTATGGCCTCTATCTGTAGTGTCTTCCTGCTAAGTCGCTTCAGTCGTGTCCGACTCTATGTGACCCCATAGACAGCAGCCCACCAGGCTCCCCCATCCCTGGGATCCTCCAGGCAAGAATACTGGGGTGGGTTGCCATTTCCTTCTCCAATGCATGAAAATGAAAAGTGAAAGGGAAGTCACTCAGTCATGTCCGACTCTTAGTGACCCCGTGGACTACAGCCTTCCAGGCTCCTCCGTCCATGGGATTTTCCAGGCAAGAGTACTGGAGTGGGGTGCCAGTGCCTTCTCCTATTCCAAACGAAAACTAGGAATCCTGGGCTTTTTTCCTCTGGGATTTATTTATATGAAAAGTGTTACAATGTATAGATATTATATAGTTTTTCACTATTTATATTTATCAATCTTTGTTCTTTTTTGAAAGAATAAAATTAGCTAGATACAAAATTTGGTAAAAAGTATCTATGACAAAACCCATAGAACTATACAACACAAGAAATAAACCCTAAAATGTAAATTTTAGTTAATAATAATCCATCAACTTTGACTAATCATTTATAACAAATGTACTGCCCTAGTGCAAGGTGTTAATAACAGGGGAAACTATGAATTGGGGGGAAAGGGCCTATACTGGGGTTCTGTGTGCTATCCAATTTTCTATAAATCTAAAGCCACTCTAAAAAAGTAAAAGCTATAATTTAAAAAAGAAAAAAAAAAAAAAACTTGACTGCTGTGTTAAAAGAAAAAGCACAGAGAACATTTTTTCAATAAATCATAATTTGTTTGGAAAGTTAAAACTTATACTTTATACTTTAATACAATAATTACTTTCTCAGTTTAATCATCTAACTAATAATAATGCTAATAGCAAATTATTTTCCTTGCATTTTTGAAGAACTCAGCTTGTTCACTAATTGTATATTTTGTTTAATTTTCTCAAATATCTCTAAGTCTCTGAGTTCTAATTAGAACTACTAAGAGGGAATCTGCATCAACATCACTGATGAGGTTTCATGATCTCCAAGATTTTTTTTTTTGCTGAAGTTTGCACCTTCCATCATGGTGTATGCAGTAGTGAGGATGAATGTGCACTTTTAAAATAAGATTGAGATGCTAATGTACACAGGAAAAAAAAACCCATCCACTGTATTCCACAGTTTCTCATCTGTAGATACTTTCTCGTTGCCCATTAGGCTAGTAAGTTCTCATTATACTATGATTTAAGGACATGGTGTTCATTAAAAAGATCATTGTTTGATAAAGAAGGAACAGCACTTTGAAAGGGACTTATGGCTCGTCTGGATGATTTATTTCTAACTCCCCCCAGCTGAGTCTAGTATTACTGATTGATCCTATACCCAAGTTTTGTGATTAAGCAGTTTATGTATAACTCATCTGTTACCAGCAGATCAAATCTAAACCAGAGTGAAAGCCATGGCCGGTGGTGTTCTTTTACAATTTT
Organism: Redunca redunca; assembly: GCA_006410935.1. NCBI lineage: Eukaryota > Metazoa > Chordata > Mammalia > Artiodactyla > Bovidae > Redunca > Redunca redunca. Next base: position 371,394 of record SJYQ01006055.1, on the reverse strand, counting down.
CTTAGTTTCTAAATGAAAGTGAAAAGAGAATTATTTATGGCTTTTGCATACTGCTAGAAAAACACATAGTCTTCAGTGATGATATATTTTGCCCCTCTTTTTTTTAGAAAGAGCATCACATAAAATAGTGGAAACGGTTTACTTAAAACTAGAACCAAACTTCTGAATTAGAATCTTTAATATTTTTGCTTTTCTTGGGTCCATGAACTACTTGGAACACTTTTAGTCTTCTTTCAAAAGAAGGCATCCATCTAAGTTATCTTGGGTTTAATACAATGCTATTAGCACTGCACTTTGACTTAATCATCAAATTATTATAGTGGCTGTTCATATCATATGAATATAAAATATTTTTACAAGAACAACTTTCCTCAAAAACTGGAAAATCATCAGATGTGTTATTATTCAGAGACTTGATATGAGTGTGCTGTCAGAATCAATCCTCATCAATGTTTTGATGAAGTTAGTCATCAGTGTCTAGAAGAAAGTCTTTGAACTGGTAGGATTTTCCATCTCTGAAGTTAATATTACTATTATCAGTTCACATGCTAATCATGTTATCAACCAGTGTACCACCCTCCTAGCAGAGAAAGTATAACTATTTAATTGGTTACTTGTCCTGCACCTGGCAGGACATCAAGTTCAAGAACTTTTACATTATCTCCAGGAATTTCATTAAAATAACTTACTAATATAGGGACAACTTTTTGACTTTTGTGGTTAGCTGAAGCTGTCATATTGCTGAGACATAATGGTTTTACCCACTTCTTGTTGAATCTTTTGTGATACTGGACCAAATTGTTTTTCTTTTACGTTATATCTTTGGTTTGTGCTAATGGAAATTTAAGTCAAATACCATGGAACTTAGCTCAGAGGTGCAGTTTAAAGATCACTAGCCATGATTGTGTTCTGTGGCATTCTATGGAATTACTGCTTCTTTTCTGAGCTATGTATCACTAAATCCTGGAAGCTCCGGATCTGACAGATAAGGGCTGTTTCCTTAAATTGAAAGTGCAAGAAGATAGCAGATTTGGCCTCAACATTTATCTCACTACCACATAAGAAACAAAATTCTATGTGTGGATTGACACCTTATTTTATACAAGAGCTTTCCTTTTGCAAGCCTCATTAAATTTTTTTTTTTTTTTATTTCTTGACCTCCACCTTTACAATCATTTTGATACTAAAATAGACTTCCCCGGTGGCTCAGATGGTAAAGCATCTGCCTACAATGTGGGAGACCTGGGTTCAATCCCTGGGTTGGGAAGATCTCGTGGAGAAGGAAATGGCAACCCATTCCAGTATTCTTGCCTGGAAAACTCCATGGATGGAGGAGCCTAGTAGGCTACAGTTCATGGGGTCACAAAGAGTCAGACATGACTGAGCGACTTCACTTTCTTAACACTTCCTGATACTAAAATAAAACAGATAAAATAATTTTAAGCACATCTCAAATATCTCTGAACTACAAGCAACAGCAGAAATAGCCACTATAATTATCATCCCGTTTCACAAGAATCTATCTACTTTTTCTGGTAACTAGTCTGCATTTAAAATATGTGCCTAGCTTGCTTGCCTCGTAACTCAGATAGATGATAAAGAATCAGCCTACAGCGCAGGAGACCTGGGTTCAATTCCTGGGTTGGGAAGATCCCCTGGAGGAGGGCATGGCAAGCCACTTCAGTATTCTTGCCTGGAGAATCTCATGGACAGAGGAGCCTGGCAGGCTGTAGTCCATGGTGTCCCAAAGAGTCAGATACAACTGAGCAACTAAGCACAGTCAGAACAATACCTGCCTCAGTCTCAAGGGAGCCATCTTCTCACTCTTTGCTCCTCTTTCCCCCTCAACTTCCTAATGTTGTTTTTCTTTTCCTTAGAGGTGTCCAGGCCCTTGCTTCCCTTCCCCCACCTTTCACCCCTGGGTGCCATAGACCCAACAATAAACCCTTATGAGACTTTATACAAACCTTTATAAATGATTGTAAATCATTCAGCTTAGGCTGCTTCATCTTTTGTACTTCTTGGACTTTTTCTTAATCCTTTAAAATGAACATCACTCATTGAGTCTTTCGGTCACCATCTTCTAAGATCTTGGAAGTTTTAAAACACTTTAAAATATTTGTTTAATTTATTTGTTTGGCTGCCTGGTCTTAGTTGCGGCATGCAAGATCTTTAGTTGTTGTATCTGGAATCTTTATTTGTGACGTGTGGACTCTAGCTGTGGCCTTTGCACTCTTAGTCGCTTCTTGTGGGATCTAGTTCCCCAGTCAGGGCTTGAGCCCAGTCAACCCTGCGTTGGGAGCGCAGATTCTTGACCACTGGACTTCCTACCAGCGAAGTCCCAGGAACACTTTTATATTTATGCAAAAAAAGAGAACGAAATAGTTAAAAGTTTTTTTTATCAAAAGTCACTGTGTATAAAATAGATAACTAATGAGAACCTATTGTATAGCACAGGGAACTCTACTCAGTGCTCTGTGGGGACCTAAATGGGAAGGAAACCCCCAAAAATAGGGACTCAGTTCAGTTCAGTCGCTCAGTCGTGTCTGACTCTTTGCGACCCCATGAATCGCAGCACGCCAGGCCTCCCTGTCCATCACCAACTCCTGGAGTTCACTCAGACTCACGTCCATCAAATCGGTGATGCCATCCAGCCATCTCATCCTCGGTCGTCCCCTTCTCCTCCTGCCCCCAATTCCTCCCAGCATCAGAGTCTTTTCCAATGAGTCAACTCTTCGCATGAGGTGGCCAAAGTACTGGAGTTTCAGCTTCAGCATCATTCCTTCCAAAGAACACCCAGGGCTGGTCTCCTTCAGGATGGACTGGTTGGATCTCCATGCAGTCCAAGGGACTCTCAAGAGTCTTCTCCAACACCACAGTTCAAAAGCATCAATTCTTCGGCGCTCAGCCTTCTTCGTATGCATATAGCTAATTCACTTTGTGGTACAGCAGATACCAACACAACACTGTACAGCAGCTATGCGCGTGTTAGTTGCTCAGTCATGGCTGACTCTTCGACCCCATGGACTGTAGCCCACCAGGCAAGAATACTGGAGTGGGTTGCCATACCCTCCTCCAGGGGATCTTCTCGACCCAGGGATTAAACTTGTGTCTCCTGCATTGCAGGCAGATTCTTTTCTGTCTGAGCCACTCAGGAACCCCCAGTGAAGTAACTATACTCCAATAAAAATTAATTTTTAAAAAGTTTTTATCAAAAGTCTACCTCCTCCCAAGCCTCAGTATCCAGGCTCAAGTGCTCCCCCACCAACTTCACCCCCATCGTTCTCTCCCATTATCCTAAAGTATGTTCTTCCTTGCACTTATCATTATAAAATGTGTCCTACATATCTATATGTTTTGTATTAAGATGTATATATTTTTGGAACTTGATTTTTCTCCCTTTAGAAGCAGGGGCTTTATTTTGTTCACAGCTGTTCCCAGATGCCTAGAACAGGGCTGGCAGAAACTCAGTACAGACTGATTGAAAGAGAGAAATGAACCTTACAATCTTCATGGTCATTTCCCATCTTCAGAACTAAGCCACCCACGAAAAACCCTTATTTGGAAGATGCCAAGGTTTCTTAGGATCTCTCTCAAAGTTCCACCACCTCTGGGTACTAACACTTTTGGGGAAGGGTTGCCTCCTGATTCTCATAGCAAAACACAATGCTTCAGGTAAATGATATCTTTTTACACATGATTTAAGCCCCACAGAGGTCAGATAAGGTAACTGAGGTCTTTTAGAGACCAAGAGCCAGAGGCCTCACCGTTAAAAAGAACAGAATAATTTCCCAGGGCGTACGTCAGTATGTTACACAAACAGGGCTACCTAAGGTAAGATTTTTTAAAACTAAGAAATGATGAACTGTAATAGCTTGTTTTTCTTAGAAATGTATTAAGCATTGAATTATGTTACAAAGGCATGGATCTCTAATTCCACAAACTGCTTCAAGGAGTATTTGATGGCAACTGCTGTATCCTGGTCTATTAAGACTTGGGAATCTCATAAATAGGTGAGTATTATTTTATCTAGAGTCATAGCATCATTGGGTGTTATACCAAGAGGGGACACAGAGACTGTCTAATAATCAACCCATTCATTTTTACTAATAAAGATTATAAGGGTCTGAGAGAATGGAGATTCATCGAAAGGGGCTGAACTTGAGTCCTGTGCTGGATTTCTCCATTTGCCCCCTCAGATTTCATTGTCCCACATTTTCTACCCTGCTCTGTGAATTCTTTCCTGCCTTCTGGTTTTCCCTTGTGTTCACAGGGTAGGAGGCAGGGGCAAAAGATTAGAGGATGAGGGACTTCCCTGGTGGTCCAGTGGTTAAGAATCAGCCTTTCAATGCAGGGGATGTGAGTTTGATCCCTTGCTGGGGAACTAAGATCCCACATGCTCCGAGGCAACTAAGCCTGTGCTACAATTATAGAGAAGCCTGCGCACACAGTGAAGAGCCCATAAGCTACAACTAAGACCCAATGTAGCCATAAATATTGAGAAGAAATAAAGAATGAAAACCCATCAGGTGCCCCAGGATGGGACTGAAGCCATTTACTCTCCCTTTCATTAAAACAAAAACAAAACACGAAACTAAGATCAATTGAACTAGAAAGGGGCAAATAAATACCTTTCAGAAAAAAAAAAAAAAGATTAGAGGATGAGAGGAGGCAAGGTGATGGCATTTATTTCTTCAAGAACCTCCCTATTGGGCTGTGTGGCTGGCCTTATATTCTTTAACAGAAGGCTTTTGTTGGCTGCCTTCTCTCCAATTCTAGTAACTATTTCCTCTGTTTGTCCCTTCAGACCCAGAGCTTACCCCTTCAGATAAGGCTTCCAGGTGTTGCTAGCCTCAGAGTGCTTCAGCAAACTTCGGTACCTCTCCTTAACCCTGCCTATGTCTTTGCCACATAGTTCTTTTTTCTTTAATAGTCAGTGAATATACATTATGGGTTTCTTACCCCAGACTCTGGCCACACACACTGGAATCCAGGTCTTCTAACTCCAGTCCAGTGCTCTTTCTTTTATAGTCTCAAATGCATACACTACTTTGGAAATACGTATGACTCTATGTGCTCAGATTATGTGGAAATATTTTTAAATACTTTAATGAAGAAGTACTAGAATCAGAATCTAAAAGTATGAGTAATGAGGACCACAGAAAGGGGAAAGGCTGAGTCTACAGAGGTTCTGCAGGAAATCTTGCAAAGGTGAAATTGACTGAGGCAAACAGTGGAACTGCCTTGAGAAGGAGGAGGGCAACGTGGTTCCTGTGTGGTTAGGAGAACTGGGGTTGCAGCTTTCGGTCCTGCAACAGCTGAAGTCACCCCTGCCTGGGTGCAATTTGACAAGATAGGTATTTTTCATCTAGCACAACCCTTAGACACCAGCTAAATAATTTTTCTGTGCTCAATTGAGAAAGCAGCACATCTTTCCAACATTAGGTAGAAAAACTGTCTGGGTTGGACTTATTGAGACGGAGTCTGCTGGTCCCCCCCGGGGTGTGGGGGGGGTGTCTCTCTATGATATTTTCAAGGGTAAAGTTAACCAAGGCAGTTTTTACCTTGCATTCTGACTCCACCGGAATATCTTCTTTACGTATTAGTATTTCATCTTTGTTCACTCCCACTTCCTTCTTTTCCCCCGTGGAAATGGGGTATGAGTAAAGCTATAAAGTAGTAACAGAGGGAAGTTTCCAGAATGGAGCTGTTCCTTAGATGTAAAAATAACTTTGTTCTAGTCTTGATTCTGTCACTGATTTTGTGTGACCTCATTCATGTCTCTGAGACTCAGGTTGTCAGAGTAAAATGAAAACATTGGTTAGAGTGAAGCTGCAGGGTCACTTCCACTTTTCAGATTCTATGATTCTTTTAAGAACTAGACTAAATGATAGAATCTTCTATCTTGAGCTTTCTCCCTGTTTAACAAAACAGTTCATGCACTCAAGGCCCCTTCATTCTGAATCTTGGAATCTGTCTCACAGAGAAGATCCAGCCTTCCTGGATCTCTACGACTGATGTCAGCTCGAGACCACACTTTCCTGGAGCTCATCTTCCTTCTGCCACTGTCTCTCTGGAGATGTGTCATATAGGAAATGAAAGGCAAGAGGTGGAATGTTCCACTGTTTGGTTGTACTGTCGGGAGGGCCGAGAGAGTCATTCCGAGTTTGGCTGGATTATCCAGATCATGTTTCCATTCTACTTGACTCCAACTGTCAATATGTGTGAAAAGAAATCAGTGCAACACTTTTCCTTTTTGATCTGTCCTAGGTCAAACAATCATTTTGGCTAACATCTCCCCTCATTAACCAGTTGTTAAGATGCTATGTGAATTCAGTTTATGGAAAACTCTGTTTCAACAGTGGCTTTCTACAAAAGGCCACTGAAATCCAGTGCCTTTAACTTCTTTACTCCTTGGTAAACTTTTGCCTCATAGCTTGCAAGCATAGCTTGAGTAACACCTCCACCGGGAAGCATTTGTTGATGACAATTCTTCCTCGGGCAGAATTAATTCATGTCCTCTTCCTCCTCTGTGCTTCTCAGGTCCTGCACACCCATCTTTTCTCTTAGCATCCATTGTCTTGTAGAGGAATTGTTTGCATCTGCTGAAGGAGATCCTGGAGCTCAGAGTTCTGGTTCTTGTGTATCCCTGCCTAGAATAGTAACTTCTTAGTAAGAATTTCTTAAGAAAGGTAGATAGATAGAAAGAAGGGAGGAAGGGACCAAGGGAGGGAAAGAGAGAACCTTTTTCTGTTTGTCAAGGGTGTGTAATCCTCTCTCCTTATGCCTATTCTGAGTCAATGACATAGTGCATAGAAAATGTGTGAGCTTCTTTGACAGTGAAGTAAGAAGAAACCAACTGCAGTAAAGTACTACTGAATGGTTTGTTTTTCCTTGCTCTTTGAGATCTGACTCCTCCGTGGCTTGTCTCTGGGTGTCCAAAGTTATTCATTAAGAGAGGCAGAGATTCTGGGGAAAAAGAAGCAATGACCTTAACTTCATTGGATACCTAAGAGAGATGGTCTTATGTTCTGAAAGAAACAATGTCTACAGTTCCCGCGAGAATAAAGGCATAAACAATTACCTGCATTTAGAATTGCTTCTTCTCTGGGATAGGGGATTTGTCTGAAATCTCAGCCTAGGCATAATCAATCACCTTTGCTTTGAAAAGAACAATTCAGTCTGAATATTAGATGCCATGGGATTAACCAGTGAGTGGTACAGCCAGGAAAATTAAGATATTATCTCTGCTGAAAGTCTATCTCCAACTAGCCCTGTGGTCAACAGGTATCCCAACATAAGTGTTAAATAGTTGTCTGTCCATGTAATCTATAAGGATCCCAAAAACTTTTAGAAGTTCTGATGATTCTTGGTGGATAAAGTAGAGTTTCCAAAGACCATCTACTGTCAGAAAGTGGAAAATGTTGTCAGCTCCATATTTGTTTTGACTTTATGACAATAAACAACCTATTTGCTAAACTTTTCACTACTGTGACCGAACTGGCTGATGGTTTTGATTAACATTGGGGTCACTGCTGACAACGTGAGTGCATTTGCCCCATCCCTCCACTAGAGGACTGTTTACCATGAAGGGTTCTGACAGAATCTCAGCAAAGGATCTAGACCCAGAACTCAGTCACCTCATCTAGATTTCCATACAGCATAAGAATAAAACCATGACAAATGTTACTGTGCTTTTGATCACTGATGGGAAAACTTGAGTTTAGTCATTCTAACCTAGCCTTGGAAAATATCAACATCTAGTTTGTGCAAAACAAAACTCATTTGAACAAAAATATGTTAAGTATCAAGTATGTGCCATGCCCTGTCTTAGGTGCCTGGGGGTACCTCACTGAAGCAGACAAAGATCTCTACATTCATGGAGCTCACATTCCATGTGGGGAGAGAATAGGCAGTATATAATGCACACAGTAAATAAGTAGGTGATCTAATATATTACACGATGACAGGTACTGTGGAGGAGAAAAGGAAAAATAAATCAAGGTAAGGGAGACTGAGTATTGAAGGGACAGGAAGCAGACAGGCGACAGTGAGTGCTTATGATAAGATCTCATTGAAATAGTGATATTTAAGCAAAGACTTAAAAGAGGTTGGGAAGTTTAGCCAAGCAGATGTCTGGGAGAAGAGCATTCTGGGAAGAGGGAACAGCCAGTGAAAAAATCCTCAGGTGGGAATGTGCTAGTCTTGTCTGAGGAATAACAAGGTGGCAGTGTAGCTGGAGCAGAATGAGCTGGGGAGAGAAGTCGGAGGCAGGAGGAAGAAGATTAAGGGGATTTAGAAAGGTTTTGCTCTGAATGATATGGGGAACCATCATCGGGTTTTACACAAAGATGTGGCACCATTTTGCATATGTTTTTAAAGGGTTACTTTGATCTCAATGTTGCAAATGGACAATGCTACAGACAAACCTGAGCTGCATGAGTAAATCTGGTTTGAAACCTGATAAAGGACATTCCTCCAAGGAGAATCACAAGATACCACATTCAGAACAGGCATTTGGATTCTACTTCCAGAATGTCACTGCGGGTGTGCTGCCGTGCAGCTTGACTGAAATAGCCATCCTATCCACATTGGTTAAAGCCACCGCCATTCCTCACTCCAAGACTTTCTTGGAGTTGTCCCTTTCATCCACTGCATTACAATAAAATGTTATCTTCTCTAGTTACAGAGCAAGAGAGTGGACAAGATGCGGCCAAGACAAAGGTGGATGAGATGCAGTTTCTAGTCCTCTAGTCCTCCCCTCCAAAATTTAGATACTTGATCTCAAAATGATAGATCTCTTTGACGTGTGTCAGGTGCTCACTTCTTTTCTCAAGATATCCAATTATTTTGCAGTTGAAATCTTTGTAAAAGCTCAAATGAAGCTGAATTGGAGATAGCATGACCCTTGCTTAGAGTTGGGTTCAGTTTATCCCGGTCACTCTGTGATAAGTAGATGAACTCTAAATTGTCATTTCTATAAAGTGCTGTGTTCTCAACAGCACTTTATCCTCCTCCAATATCATCCTCCAAGAGGGATATAAGAAGGGGAGAGGATAGAGGATGGTGGCATCTGAATAAAAAATTTAAGATTCTCAATCCATTATCTCTAGTCCCAAAGGGCAAAGTCAAACCTGAGCGGGATGTGTAGTGCTCAGAGCATTGATGGGCATAGCTAGGGACCTGGAGAAGTAAGCATTTTTGTAGGGCTGCTATAACCCACTTTAACAAGAAGGAAAGCAGATAGTATATTAGTTTTCTAGGGCTGCCATAACTGCAGAGAAGGTAGTTTAAACAAAAAAAATTAGTTTTCTCACAGTTCTGGAGGTTAGAAGACCGAAATGAATGTGTCGGCAGGTTTGGTTTCTCCCGGGCTTCTCTCCATGGCATTTTCTTCCTGAACCTTTACATGGCCTTTCCTCTATGCACATGTATCCTGATGTCTGTCTGTGTGTCCAAATTCTCCCTTCTCATAAAGACACCGGTCAGCTTGGAGTACAGCCCACTCCCATGGCCTCTTTTAAACTTAATCACCCTTTTCTCTTAAGTACAGTCACATTCTGAGGTGCTGTGGATGAAGACTTCAACATATGCCTGGGGATGGGGGAGGAAATTCAGCCCATAACAGATGGGAGAGTTTCATTGTCCAGGCAGCAAAGCTGGAATCTCTAGATATTTCCACAAGGGAAGCTTATATGCTCTGTAGCTGATTGTAACTATGCAAAATCTGTGCAAATTTTCTGCTGTAGGCAGGACCCAGGTCTGAGTTAGTTTTCCAAGAGAAGGAATGGCATTGTGTCTCCTTTCATTTAAATCCCTTGGGACTTAGAATTCATTTACACTGAAGACTGAGCCAACCTTGGCCTTAGTGTGGTTTTTCTAACTAGCTGACTCAAAACAAACAAAGCCAAGTGGGAAAACTGTGATAGAAGGGCAAGTGGTTGTCCAGCCAATGTATGGTACATTCTGAAAGAGCCTCACTGGGTAAGTATTTAGTTCCTATTTTCTAATGATGACTCTGAGATGATCTCAGAAACCAGGCAAGGAAAGAAGGCATTCATGGCCAGATGCCGTGTGGTTGCTAGTAGGTAGAAATTTTGATTTAGAGTTTGAGCATGGTCTGACAGACAAGGGTTTCAAAGGGAAAATGGGTTTGTTTCTAGCATTCCACAGCATCACCTCTTCCATTAAGCTGGCCAGACATATTCTAATGAACACTAAGCAAACACTCTGCTGTTCTCTCAGCTCAATTTATTCTGCAGTGGCAAATATCTCAAGTCATAGAACCCTCAGTCTGAAGTTGCTTTAGGGCTCATCATGGAAATTTGAAAGGAACAAAGATGTATGTTATTATATTGTACAGAGATGATGAGTAAGTTATCTGGAGAAGGCTGGTGGGACATAATCTTGGTGGATCTGCCAGAGTCTGGTCTTCAGACCTTAAGATATCAAGATGTGTGTGAAAATGAAAGTGTCAGTCGTTCAGTCATGTCTGACTTTTTGTGACCCCATGGACAGTAGCACACCAAGTTCCTCTGTCTATAGCATTTCCCAGGCAAGAATACTGGAGTGGGTAGCCATCCTCTTCTCCAGGGGATCTTCCTGACCCAGGATCAAACCCCTGTCTCCTGCATTACAGGCAGATTCTTTACTGTTGAGCCACCAGGGAAGACCCTCTTGTATTGTATACTGATTAGAAAGATAATCTGCTCGAAGAAAGATAATTTGTTTTAGAGACAGTATTTTCAATAACTGAATTAATGAAGCTTATTATAAACTAGTGAAAAACAGAACTTTTAAGAGGACTAGACACTCCTGTCTTCCGAAAAGCCCATTTGGGCTTCTGTAACTTCCATGGGAAACTATGTTATAATCAGAAGGTTGTTTGGTGAATAATCAGAAGGTTGTTTGGTGAGTCAGAGATCTAAACAAAAGGTGTTACTTATATGATTCAAATGTTAAAAAATCTCAGTCTCTGTTACTGGGGACTATTTTTCTGTATAGAGAAGCTCTGAAACACATTTGTAGTAAGTCTTGGGGATGCTTGGCATATCATTTGAAAACCACTTATCTAGTTCAATTCCTTCAGTTCAGATCTGAGAAAATACAGGCATTGGAAAGTAAAATGATTGGGATCACAGAACAAGTGAGCTGGGCTGGGGAGAGGAACCCCCAACTCCTAACCCTTTGTCTGGTGTTCCTTCCAAGAGACCAACACTTGTAGGTTTGGGAAAGATTCTCTGTCAACCCCCCAGTGGCCCAGCTTGTTCTCCATGGTGAGTCTTAGAGGGAGCAACCCCAGGCCCCCAAAAGGACAAGCTGGGGACCCTATAGAGAAAGAGGTCTGCTTTGCCTCTCCTCCGTTTCAAGTGAAACTTGACAGCATACATTAAAAAAATAATAAAAGGCCATCTCATCTGTGTTCCTTATTTATTACACATTATCCAGGTATCTGGTTGCAAAACATGCACTCCTACTCTTCTCTCATTGTTAACTACGTTTGAAACAGAACACACCGACCTGCTTCATCAGATAACATCGGCATTTCAGCCAGTGCTCTCTTTCCAGGTGACTTCCACCCTCTCTCAGCCCCCAAAACGTTCAACAGGGGAAGATGCTTTAATTAGATCACCCCTCCTTTCTTGATATGACTGCTCCTATATCCAGTCAAGGAAAAATGAGGGAAAATAACATTGCACCCCTTTAAAAGAAGATGGGCAGACTATCGGGATTCAGGAAGAGGGTCAGAGAACGGAGTCTGAAAGAACGTGACACAGTTAACCAAGGTGGGCAAGGGGCAGATAGCTCAGGCCTCCTCCTCTGGTGCTGTTCAGTGACCCCTCCCCAATCTATGGAGGACGCATAGCTTGTATGAGAAGGTAGTTCTCTGTCCTTTGTGGGGGGAGGGGGTGGGAGGAGGGAAGAAGAGGAAGAGAGAAAGGAGGGAGGGAAGGAAGGAAAGGGGAGGGAAAGGGTGAGAAGAGAAGAGGAGACTAAGGCAGAGAGAACAGAAAGAGAGGTAGAGATGAGGCACAGGGAAAAGTGGGGACAAGGAGAGACAGGAAGAGGAGGGGAGGGAGCTTTGTATTCGGAGGTGTAAAGTGTAAGCCAACTCAAGTATCCCAGTCTGAGCTGCCATACAGAGGCTCATGGGGTGAAAAGACTAGATGCCATGTGAGGAAACGCGGCTTCCACTTTCACCTCCACCACCGACTGTCACCTTGAGTGAATCTCCTGTCCTCTCGGGGCCTCAGTTTCCTCAACATGCAATGCAAAGTGTATGTAGAGGCCCTGAGTGTCTCGTCACCTGACCCCCACCGGCCTCAACCCTGGCCCTGGGGTAATCCTGAGTCCACGTTGAGGAGATACCGGCAGGAGAACAGAGCCCTTTGTGGCCATCTGTGGCCCTCTGGGGACCGACAACTTGAAAGGCCAAGAGGGCAGAAGAATTAAAGCATTTTTGTTGTGGAGGAAAGTGTGGGCTGCGGGCAGGTAGCCAGAAACTACTGACATCACCATAATACTTGGAACAGGCCTCTGAGAGGTGGGTGGGAGCCTCAGGTAGTGGGCAGAGTTACCTGATGAAGGGATGGAGGGCCTGAGTGTGGCCCAAGAACAACAGTGACACTTGAAAGGACACTCGCAAGATCGGGGATAGGCGGCTGTGGACCTGAAGGCAGGAGGAAAACGTGTAGAATTTGGGAACTAATTTCTCCACTTGGTTCCTTGGTTTTGATTTTGGAGTAGAAGAGGTAAGGGAAAGACGAGTGTGGTCATCTCCAGGAAAAAACCCACTCGCGCTTATGATTTAACCTTATGTTTTAAACACTTGATGCAGCAGATCTTGATGTCTGCCTCCCCACTCTGGCTTTTAGAGTCTGTGCAACAGGGAGCAAAACTGGAGTCACCTCTGTGATAGGGTTATAGAAGTATCAAGAGTTACTTCTTTGCCTTCAGATGTAGCCTCCCCTAAAATGTAATCTCCCCTTCTGTAGGCCCCTCTCTTTTGTATTAAGTATTGCCCTCTTCCCACAGATCTTTTGTAAAAATAATATCTCATTCCTTCCCAGGGATTTGCAACTACTAACTTCTTAGTGAATCTTAGTGCAAGCTTATCATCTCTATGGCATGTCCTCCGTTACTCCCTCCACTGAGTTCAGAGCAGACACTACTAATCAATTGCTGTGCTCTTTTCTGTTGAACCCAGAATCTCTCTCAATTCAGGGCTTTGTACAGGCACTACCGATTAATTGGAATTAATAATTGATCCTGTTTATCACCCCTAGCTTAGTGTGAATTATCAGACCTTTTCCTTTTGGATAAGAAAGTCCTGGGAGAGGCTGGGAGAGGGAGTTATGGGGGATCATGAAAACTGGGAAGAGGAAGAAAAGGGGGAGATAAGAGAACTGAGTGAAGACAATGTTTGTTATTAGTATTATTTGTAAACTTTCTCTTCAGTTTCTCATAGCTTCCATTATCCTTGAATTCTGTCATTCTGGGTCTTTTCTCACAGAAAAGAATTTTAGGAGAGAATTGTTCAGGATACTAGAGACGGAGATGCTGGAATAACTGGAGAGGAGACCAAGAGCTCTTTCCTTTGCCCCGAGGAAGCTGGTTTCTGTCCATGCTTAAAGGATCCCTGGAGATGCCTCACTCTTCAGGATAGTCTTTGCAAGATCCTTGGAAGTCCACACCCCTCGTCTGTAACCTCTTCGGCGATGGGAACCTCATTACCTCATGAGACAGCTCATTTCATTGTTGAATGACCTAAGTGGTTAGAAAGTGGTCAGCTCACACTAAGTTGAAATCTCTCTGCTTGACAAGTCCACCCATTAGTGCTGGTTCACGGAGCATGTCTGCTTCCTCTTCCCCCATGCTAGCCTTTCAAGTTGTTTAAGACGGCTATCATGGGCCTCCTGAGTGTTCTCTTCTCTAGGCTAAAATATCTCAGTTTTTTGGCTCTGCCTCAAGTGACTAGCCCTACAGCTTTCATGATCCTGAGTAACCCCCAGGTTGTCAGTGACTGTCTTATAACCACTGCTCCAAACTGAAATATGCGTAGTCTGACTTGTGCAAGTCTATGGAAAGGATGTTTGTTGAATGAAATTAATTACCCTTCTGTTTATGTAACCAGAGTTGTTGTCTCTAAGATGCTGCTTCATCTTGCCATGTAATAAGCTTGTAATCAGCTAAGACCCTTAGATTGTTTTCACATAAGCTACTACCCATCCTATATTCAGCTGATAGGAATTTGTAAAACCGGCTACCATAGTTGCTAAACAGGAATGTGTGTTGACTACCTGTTTGGTATGACCTTGTGCCGGGCACTGGACCAGAGAGATAATTCCTTTAGAGAATTATAATTTAAAACTTATTTATTTAACACATGCTTATCGTTACTACTGGATTTTTAGTGGACAATTTGTCATCATCAAAATTTTATATGTTCTTAGTCTTTGTCCAATATTCTACTCTTATTTTACAGATCAGATCACTCATATAATTAACATAGATATATGCATAAGGACATTGATTACTGTATTAATTTTAATTATGAAAAATAAGCAAACTGAATTTCCAAAAGGAATCATTAGTATAGTACAGTACCTCCACAAATGGAATGTTGTGAAGTCATTAATATTATGAGTTAGATCCATCCATAATGACACAGGAAGATCTCCAAGATATATTGTAAAGTAAAATGTGCAAGTCATAGCAGGGTGGGTATACTATAATCTCATTTGTGTTCTAATGGACTAAAGTGCATTCAAAAAGTATTTGTATTCAAATATATATTAAAAGGTAAATATGGGTTTGAAACACACACTGTCAACTATTAATGGAAGCTTCTTGTTAGAAGAGTTAGAAAGGAAGGAAAAGAATAGAGAATGGATTATGTTTCCCCCCCACACATATACTGAAAGTGAAAGTGTGTGTCACTCAATCATGTCTGACTCTTTCTCGACCCCATGCACCGTAGCCCACCAGGCTTCTCTGTCCAGGGGATTTCCCAGGCAAGAATACTGGAGTGGGTTGCCACTTTCTTCTCCACCCACATATATAGGTAATATCTGAATTTTTACAAGCATGTATTCATTTTTTTACTGTGTGATTTTTGAAAAGTTTTCTAGAAGACAGAGGAGACAAACCCTAAGCAAATATTAGGAAAGACAAGGAATTCAAAGATGGAGAAGGCACTGTTTCCTTCTCACAAAATAGAATTCAATAGGAGGGATAATGCAACATATAGAAAATGATAGTCTGATGCCATGGAAAGTGCTATGGAATTTGTATGAAGGAGAGACTCCCTTTGCCTGGGGAGAGGAGAGAAGGTCAAAAGGGAGACCGCAATGGATGACAGGGTTTTGACAGGGTATGGCATGAGGGGGTTTTATGAAAAGGTGGGAGACGCTGCACCAACTTTGGCTGGAACATTCAGTCCACTTTCTTGCCAATGTAAGGTTTGTGTGAGGCAAAGGCAGTAAAAAGTCTAGAAAGATAAGTTGAGCCTAAAACTCGGATGCCTTTCTTTTGGTAGCTGACAGGAAATACCTCTGGGCTACACTTCAGTTTGACTAATTCAACTGTGATGGGATCAGAAGGTTGAGTGATTGTCATATATTAGCATTTTTCTAGGTCCTATTCGAAGAGTCGGACACGACTGACCGTCTTCACTTTCACTTTTCACTTTCATGCATTGGAGAAGGAAATGGCAACCTGCTCCAGTGTTCTTGCCTGGAGAATCCCAGGGATGGGGAAGCCTCATGGGCTGCCATCTATGGGGTCGCACAGAATTGGACACGACTGAAGCGACTTAGCAGCAGTAGGAGCAGCAGGTCTTATTCAAGGTTCATAGTGCTTCCCCTGAACATTCGTAAATGTGTTCAGCAGCTAAATAATCTTAGAATACCTGCATACTAAATCTCTTTTTGAAGATTTCCAGTATTGTTTGCAATTCCTTCTTGCCAAATTCAGACTTAAATTGAAGAAAGTAGGGAAAACCACTAGACCATTCAGGTATGATGTAAATAAAATCTTTAGTGATTATACAGTGGAAATGAGAAATAGATTTAAGGGAATAGATCTGATAGACAGAGTACCTGATGAACTATGGATGGAGGTTTGTGACATTGTATAGGAGACAGGGACCAAGACTATCCCCAAGAAAAAGAAATGAAAAAAAGCAAAATGGCTGCCAGAGAAGGCCTTACAAATAGCTGTGAAAAGAAGAGAAGCAAAAAGCAAAGGATAAAAGGAAAGATATACTCATTTGAATGTAGAGTTCCAAAGAATAGCAAGGAGAGGTAAGAAAGCTTTCCTCAGTGATCAGTGCAAAGAAATAGAGGAAAACAACAGAATGGGAAAGACTAGAGATCTCTTCAAGAAAATTAGAGATACCAAGGGAACATTTCATGCAAAGATGGGCTCTATAAAGGACAGAAATGGTATGGACCTAACAGAAGGAGAGGATATTAAGACAAGGTGACAAGAATACATGAAAGAACTGTACAAAAAAGATCTTCATGACCCAGATAATCACAATGGTGTGATCACTCACCTAGAGCCAGACATCATGGAATGTGAAGTCAAGTGGGCCTTTAGGAAGCATCACTACAAACAAAGCTAGTGGAGGTGAT
The DNA here is from genome assembly GCA_006410935.1 of Redunca redunca. NCBI lineage: Eukaryota > Metazoa > Chordata > Mammalia > Artiodactyla > Bovidae > Redunca > Redunca redunca. The sequence goes on along the minus strand of SJYQ01006055.1, from coordinate 354,757 downwards.
GGAATTCCAGTGGAGCTATTTCAAATCTTACAAGATGATGCTGTGAAAGTGTTGCACTCAATATGCCAGTAAATTTGGGAAACTCAGCAGTGGCCACAGGACTGGAAAAGGTCAGTTTTCATTCCAATCCCAAAGAAAGGCAATGCCAAAGAATGATCAAACTACCGCACAACTGCACTCATCTCACATACTAGTAAAGTAATGCTCAAAATTCTCCAAGCCAGGCTTCAGCAATATGTGAACCATGAACTTCCAGATGTTCAAGCTGGTTTTAGAAAAGGCAGGGGAACCAGAGATCAAATTGCCAACATCTGCTGCATCATCAGGAGAAGGCAATGGCACCCCACTCCAGTACTCTTGCCTGGAAAATCCCATGGACGGAGGATCCTGGAAGGCTGCAGTCCATGGAGTCGCTGAGGGTCGGACACGACTGAGCGACTTCACTTTCACTTTTCCCTTTCATGCATTGGAGAAGGAAATGGCAACCCACTCCAGTGTTCTTGCCTGGAGAATCCCAGGGATGGGGGAGCCTGGTAGGCTGCCGTCTATGGGGTCGCACAGAGTCAGACACGACTGAAGTGACTTAGCAGCAGCAGCTGCATCATCAAAAAAAGCAAGAGAGTTCCAGAAAAACATCTATTTCTGCTTTATTGACTATGCCAAAGCCTTTGACTATAAGAACCACAATAAACTGTGGAAAATTCTTCAAGAGATGGGAATACCAGATCACCTTACCTGCCTCCTGAGAAATCTGTATGCAGGTCAGGAAGCAACAGTTAGAACTGGACATGGAATAACAGACTGGTTCCACATAGAAAAAGGAGTACGCCAAGGCTATATATTGTCACCCTGTTTATTTACCTTCTGTGCAGAGTACATCATGAGAAACACTGGGCTGGATGAAGCAAAAGCTGGAATCAATGTTGTCAGGAGAAATATCAATAATCTCAGATATGCAGATGGCACCACCCTTATGGCACAAAGTGAAGAAGAACTAAAGGGTCTCTTGATGAAAGTGAAAGAGAAAAGTGAAAAAGTTGGCCTTAAAGCTCAACATTCAGAAAACGAAGATCATGGCATCTGGTCCCATCACTTCATGGCAAATAGTTGGAGAAACAATGGAAACAATGGCAGACTTTATTTTCTTGGGTTCCAAAATCATTGCAGATGGTGACTGCAGCCATGAAATTAAAAGATGCTTACTCCTTGGAAGGAAAGTTATGACCAATCTAGACAGCATATTAAAAAGCAGACATTACTTTGCTAACAAAGGTCCATCTAGTCAAGGCTATGGTTTTTCCAGTGGTCATGTATGGGTGTGAGAGTTGGACTGTGAAGAAAGCTGAGAGCCGAAGAACTGATGCTTTTGAACTGTGGTGTTGGAGAAGACTATTGAGAGTCCCTTGGACTGCAAGGAGATCCAATCAGTCCATTCTAAAGGAGATTAGTCCTGAATGTTCATTGGTAGGACTGATGTTGAAGCTGAAACTCCAATACTTTGGCCACCCGATGCAAAGAGCTGACTCATTTGAAAAGACCTTGATGTTGGGAATGATTGAAGGTGGGAGGAGAAGGGGATGACAGAGGATGAGATGGTTGGATGGCATCACTGACTCAATGGGCAAGAGTTTCAGTAAACTCCGGGAGTTGGTAATGGACAGGGAGGCCTGGTGTGCTGCAGTACATGGAGTCGCAAAGAGTTGGATACAACTGAATGACTGAACTGAACTGAAGTTGCATAGTACATGCTCTGAGAAGTCCTACAAGAAAAAAATGTGTTTCAGTATTTAAAAAATTGTTTTAGTCTAGTTATAATTTACATATCATATAATTCACTAGTTTTCCTTACAAAATGCAATATTTTATATATTTACAGAGTTGTGTGACTATCACCACAGGCACAGAGTTTTTGTTTTGTTTTTTTTTGGCTGCATTGCATGTGGGATCTTAGTTCCCCAACCAGGGATTGAACTTGGGCCCCCCTACATTGGAAGCACGGAGTCTTAACCACTGGACCACCTGGGAAATCCCGTGTTTGTTAACCCAGCATTTCTCAAATTTGTTGAAGCATGGAATATTTAATTTGCAGCCTGTATTTTTCACAGGGGCATTCTGAAGAACAGCAAGCCCTTTGGAAATCTACAGTAGAATCATAGATGTCTAAATGAGGGTGGCAGTGGAACAATGGAAAGGAAGGATGAATTCAACCATACTGGGGAAAGAAGAATAGAGAGGACTTGGCATGCTATTTGGTTGTCGGGTCAAGACAGAGATGTGCCAAAGACTAGTCTGAGATTTTCTTACTTCTGCTATCTTCATTCATGCCAAAAACCTTAAACACCAGATTTAGCCCTCTGAATGCTTGGTCACACACACCAAGGCCATCCTTGTTTCAGTGAAAGTCACTCAGTCATGTCCAACTATTTACAACGCCATGGACTATACAGTCCATGGAATTCTCCAGGCCAGAATACTGGAGTGGGTAGCCTTGCCCTGCTCCAGGGGATCTTCCCAACCCAGGGATCGAACCCAGGTCTCCCGCATTGCAGGCAGATTCTTGACCAGCTGAACCACAAGGGAAGCCCAGGAATACTGGAGTGGGTAGCCTATCCCTTTTCCAGCAGCTCTTCCCAACCCAGGAATTGAATCGAGGTCTTCTGTATTGTAGGAGGATTCTTTACCAACTGAGCTATGAGGGAAGCATAGCTTCAGTGGGCCCAGTGCAAATTGCTGGCCTGGAAAAAAATTCCAGTTCCTTTCATACCCGTAGCCCTCATGAAATTATTTAATTAAAAATGGGATATAACACAACCAACAGAATGAAAAGGCAACCCACCAAATGGGAGAAAATATTTGCAAATAATATATCTGATAATAGATTCATATCCAGAATATATAAAAAACTATATAACTAAACAGACACATAAAAAAATAATTGGTAAAGAACTTGAACAAACATTTCTCCAAAGAAGGTGTAAAAATGGCCCATAAGCACATGAAAGGATGTTCAGCATCACTAATCATCAGAGCAATGCAAATCAAAACCACAAAGAGATATTGTCTCACACCCATCATGGTGGCTATTATCAAAAAACAAAAAATTACAAGTGTTGGTGAGGTTGTGGGAAATGGTATGGCAGTTTCTGAAAAAATTAAATATAGAATTATGATATGGTCCAGTAGTTCCATAACTCAGTTAGTAAAGAATCTGCCTGCAATGCAGGAGACCCAGGTTCAATCCCTGTGCTGGGAAGATCCCCTGGAGAAGGAAACTGCAACCCACCCTGGTGTGGGTTCTTGCCTGGAGAATCCCATGGACAGAGGAGCTGGCAGGCCACAGTCCATGGGGTCGCAAGAGTCAGACGACTTAGTGACTAAACCACCATCACCACCAGCAGTTCCACTTCTGGATATATATCCAAAAGACCTTAAAGCAGAAACTCTGAGGGGTATTTGTACACCCATGTTCATAACAGCATTATTCACAATAGGCAAGAGGTGGAAGCACCCCAACTGTTCACTGAATCATGAATAGATAAACAGAATAGAGTGTATGCATCCAGGGGAATTTTATTCAGCTTTCAAAAGGAAGGAAATTTAGACATATGCTACAACATGGATAAAGATTAAAGACATGCTAATTGAAATAAGCCAGTCACAAAAGAATGAATACTGTATGAAGTACCACTTGTATGAGGTACATAGATTAGTAATATTCAGAGACAGAAAGTAGAATAATGGGTGCCAGAGGCTTCATGAAGGGGAATGGGAAATAAATGGGTACAGAGTTTTGGTCTGGGGAGATAGAAAGTGTTTTTGAAGAGATGGAAGTGGTGATAGTTGCACAACAATGTGAGTTGTTATACATAATGCCACTGAACTGTACACTTACACATGATCGAGATGGTACATTTTATATTACATGTATTTACCACAGTTTTGGACTTCCCAAGTAGCACTAGTGGTAAAGAACCCACCCATCAATGCATAAGACTTAAGAGATGTGGGTTCAATTCCTAGGTTGGGAAGATCCCCTGGAGAAGGAAATGGCAACCCACTCCGGTATTCTTGCCTGGAGAATCCCATGGACACAGGAGCTTGGAGAGCTGTGGTCCATAAGGTCACAAAGAGTCAGACATGACTAATGTGACTTCACACACACACACTACAATTTTTAAGAAAAAGCTGGATGTAGTATCTTGGTTCCTGTAGTCAGAAAGATTCTAAATACCTTTAACTAATTAATTTATCTTTTCTACAAGTTGCTGTCATTATACAATTGGTCTGGAATTTCAAAACCTACTATATGTGAAACATTAACAAGTACAGAAAATTTGTAAAATGCAAATGTAACACATTATCCACTGTGGGAAATAGAAAAACTCAAAACTAAAATAACATCACCTATCTCTATCCGAATTTACGCAACCAAGTTACCTGGAGGTGGCGTTTCGGTAGATTTCCTTTAAGTCTTTTTTTCTAGAGTATTTCTATTTGAAAATACTCAGCTCCATTTCCCTCTCTTTTTCTCTCTCAGGGTGCCAAGGACATGACAATCACTTCATAAGACAGATACTTTTGGTAGGTCCTTGTCCAATATGTTGCCAAGCTATCTGGTTAAGACAACCATTGAATAAGTGGTTAACTTATTAATAATTGGTTAATAACCATTGAATAACTAGAGATAGTTTCTCTCATGAGGTGGATATGTGGAATGCTCATTGATCACCCAAACTCTACCCTACTCTAATATATAAATGCAAGAGGATTTAGAGGGGATTTGCCATGCCAGGAATTAATTAGATTACTGATTCCCAAAGTACCCTGGAACTTCCTATGTGTTAGTGCTCATTAAACTTTATTGTGATGAGTGGTTTGATGTTCTATTTTCCACTAGAAAATAACATGGTTTTTTACAAGATAAATGCAAGTCTTTTGTTAGATATATGTATGACAGCTATCTTCTCCCACTTTGTGGCCCCATCTTTTCAGTCTCTTAAAGTATCCTTGAGAAACACAAGTTTTATTGACTATGCCAAAGCCTTTGACTGTGTGGATCACAATAAACTGTGGAAAATTCTTAAAGAGATGGGAATACCATAATTTTAATAGAGTCAAAATAATCAGTATTTTTCCTTTGAGGTTAGTGCTTTTATGGATTATATAAGAATTCTGTGCCCACCCCAAGTTCATTAAAAAATTGCTTGTTACCTTTATTGTTTTACCCTTCACATTTAGTTCTGAATATCCATTTTGAATTGACCTTTGTATATGATGTGAAATAGAGTCACAGTTCCTTTTTGACATATGATAACTAATTGATCTAGCACCACTAATTGAAGACTATCATTTTCCCATTATATTGCAGTGATGCCTTAGTTATATGTGAATCTGTTTTTAGATCCTATTCTGTTCCATTGGTCTGTTTGCCTATCTTTCTACCAATACCACTGTTTTTCTTTCTTTTTTGTTTTTAACATAGCACAGTTTTATTAATATAATAAATCTTGCTATCTGGAAGTGCAGGTTCTCAACATAAATTTTTCTTCAAAATTATCTTTTATGGAATGCATCTTTTATTGTTATTTTAATTAAAGTATGTAAGTAGTAAATACTGTGTTGAAAATGGCTTAATTTTTCCCATTCTCTGATAATGACTTAAATGGGTATAAAATTTTAAGTTGACTGTTATTTTGTTTTCCATCAGCACTTTTAAGATTTATCTCCATGGTTGTGTGGCTTAAGTTACGTTGATTAAAGTAAGTTTCATGAGTAACTCACTCACAGGTATAGGTAATCATTTTACTTTGGTTGCTTTGGGATGGTCTCATTACCCTTGATGTTCTACAAGTTTTATTCCATGGGAACTTATGGCTCAGAGGGTAAAGTGTCTGCCTGCAGTGCAGGAGACCTGGGCTTGATCCCTGGGTCAGGAAGAATCCCTGGAGAAGGAAATGGCAACCCACTCCAGTACTCTTGCCTGGAGAATCCCAAGAATGGAGGAGCCTGGTGGGCTACAGCCCATGGGGTCCCAAAGAGTGGGCCACGACTGAGGGACTTCACTTTCACTTTTACTTATCCTTGTACTTGGCCACTATTACTTTAAAAAAAAAAACACTTTTAATTTTAAAACAGTTTTTTATTTACAGAGTTATTGAGAAGATAATATAGTTTCCATATACCCCATATCCAGTATAACTTAATGAATAATGAATATCTTACATTGTTAGGGTTCATTTGTCCCCAGCGATAAATCAGTATTGGCATATTATTAGTATTATCTAAAATCCATACTTTATTCAGATTTTCTCAAATTTCCCCTAATGTCCTTTTTTTTCTCTGTTCCAGGATACCGCATTACATTTAGTCAACTGTCTCCTTAGATTTGTTTTGGTTGTGACAATCTCAGATTTGTCTCATTTTTGATAACTTTGACAGTTCTGAAGATTATTTGTCAAGTATTTTGTAGAGTGGACCTCAAAAAGGATTAATCTGATGTTTTCTTCATAATTAGCCTGGAGTAATGTATTTTTTTGGAATAAGATCACACAGACAAAGTTCTATTCTCATCATATCATATCAAAGGTACATACCACCAACATGACTTAATCACTGTTGATATAGTAACCTTGATCACCTGACTTGAGGAAGTGTTCGCCGGTTTCTGCATTGTAAGGTTACTCTTTCTTCCTTCTTCCTTTCCACACTGTTCTCTGTGGAAGGAAGCCTCTATGTGCAGCCCAGACTAAGTAATGTGCTACATTCCACCTCCCGGGGCGCAGTATCCACCTAAAGTATTTGGAATTCTTCTGCATGTGAGATTTGTCTATTCTCCCCCATTGGTTTATTTATTCAATAATTTATTCAACTCACATGTATTTTTAAACTTTGCATTATAAATCAATCATTTATTTTGTTCTTTGAGCTGTACCAGCTTTAGCCCTTGGAAGTGGCTCTTTCAGTTGGCTCCCTGTGTATCCCTTTGATATACTACCATCAATATATTTTTGTTGCTGTTGTTTTATTATTTTCTTACTTTCTCAAACTATAAGATACTCCATGCTTATCTTGTGTCTTTCCTGCTGCAGTCTTGGAATCAGTAATTTCATTAAGGAGCCCTGGTTCCTTTTATTGGAGAATGGTAACCTAAACCAAGATCTAGGTGTTATGGGCACTCTGCAATACACTTTCGATCTTATGTTGTCTTGCTAAATTTTGTTAATATTATCTCTTCATATAATGCTTCTCCATTATTCTTTTCATTCTTTTCTAATGGGACTTATGAACAGTTTGCTGAAGAGTCTCAATCTATCCCTCATGTGAGTTTCCTTTTTTCTTCTGTTTTGTCCTCTCTTTTTCTATATCTTCTTCATCTTTTTTGTCTGTGTTGTGTTCTGCTGAATTCTTCAGTAGCATTGGGTTAGCCAAAAAGTTCATTCAGGATTTTCTATAAGGTGTTATGAAAAACCTAAATGAACTTTGTGGTCAACCCAACATGTTCCCCTTTAATAACACACTCTCTGATTATCTCTAGCCCTGATTTTTATTTTATTGCTTTATAACTTTCACTAGCATATTTTTCATTTCTAAGACTTCTGATCAGTTATTTTTTTTGCTCTCTTCCTGCTGTATTTCATTCACTAATTGGCTGGTGGCTTCATTAAAGTCCTATTTCTTAAGCTGTATCTATCTTTACATACTTAAGTATGTGGGTCAGACAGTGAGTCGGCAATTTTTTTTTAAAGATACACATTATATAAAATAGTAGTGAAGAGCCTTTCTCAGCCCTGGGTTTTAAGCAGAGAGTCAATTCCTGTTCCCCATATTTAATCCTTTATATTCCCAGAAGCTGAACTTCAAAAGCCACTTCACTGTGTTGGCTGGAAACCCCAATATATTTGTTCTTATGATTTTTTTTAAAATTTATACTAAATAATACAAGTTTCTATTTTGCAATAGTAATATAAGGTTTTCTTTTAACAATATATTTATTTATTAAAGTAAATAATTTAACAAAAAGTAAAAGTAAATAATAGTGCAGAATAAAATAAAAATGACTGAAGTTTGACCTAGCACTGAGCCACACTGAGATTCCGTGACTTAAATGCTATTGGCAGAACAAAGACTACAAGTAGGATCTCCTAATGCTCCAAGCCCTTACACTGGGCATTTTTGGCACAGTAACCTATACAGATGTTCCTGTGCAGCTGATAAATGTCTGTCACTGTTTGGCAGTAGGACATAGGTTTGGGGCATCATGTGTCCAGTGATGCTGAGATAGTGAACACAGACGTTATTGGTTTAAGGAACATGAAAATTAGAAACTTCTCAGAGGCTTGCTTGAAGGGACCCAGCCACTCGCACTGACTAGCCAAGGAGAGCCATCCCACATGGTGAGGGGTCATGGTTTTCAATGTGGGGAATCCTGGATCCCCTTCCTGGCACAACGTCTGAGTCTGAGGTTTGGGGATAAATGACTCGTCTGCTCCAGAGGTGACTCATAGCAATTTGGAAATTCTCGGCTGCAACCTGAATTTTAAGAAAAATTATTATTATCATCTCTGACTAATAACTAGCAAACTTAAAGTGAAAAATAACTCAGTGCAGATGAAGAGAAAGTTCTTTCTCTTAATCTTCATATTGAACTACAATGTAAAATAAAGCAAAAGCAAAGAAATGTAAATAACAAATCTTAAAATATTAACTGGGTAATTATGCCAATTAACATGTAATTTTATCTATACTCATCACATTTTTATCAATAATAGCATCATGGGTAACTTTTATTGCTATAGATTTCTGAAAGTTAATTAAAATCACTGAGACAGAACCAACAAAAGTCCCTGCTTAAAAAAAAAAATCATTGATATTTAAGTAATCAATTTTCCATTCTGAAAATTTACTCCAGATGGAAACTTTGAGATCCACGGCCTCTGTTTTTTTTTCTTTCCTGTCAACTGCCTTATCATGAGACTCTCATTGCTAAACATCCCCTAGTTCTCACTGAGGCAGAGTAAAAGGCAGGGTAGGGTAGAGGCCAAGTCACTGTGTCCCCCAAGTTTCTGATTTCTGGTCCCTCAGCCTCATGCCAAAGACCACCTGTCACAAAATGGGGTTTCTCCTGGCTCTCCAAACTCAGCAACTGTGGCTCAAGTGATTTCTAGATTCTTATTCCAACCAGGAGCCCTGTGGAGGTGCAAGCAGAGGTGACAAACTAGAATGCACATGATGAAGATCCCTCATGGCTCCTTGGATCCCAGGGGAGCTGTCTGCACAGTACGTGCAGATCAGAACTGATCAGCTGATGGGGGAGCAATTGTGGAGAGTCCAGGCACCAGGGCTTGGAGTGGGTGGGGAAACCCTGTCTTTTCCCTCCTAGGGGACACCCTAGGGGCCTGGCATATCCTTTGGGGGAAGGCTCTTCTAGACTGCCAGCCCTGTGCATGAAGCTCAACCTTTACTTCTATCTATCTACTTTATGAGGGCTTCCCTGGTGGCTCAGCTGGTAAAGAATCCGCCTGCAATGCGGGAGACCTGGGTTCGATCCCTGAGTTGGGAAGATCCCCTGGAGAAGGGAAGGGCTACCCGCTCCAGTATTCTGGCCTGGAGAATTCCATGAACTGTATACTCTATGGGGTTGCAAAGAGTAGCATATGACTGAGCGACTTTCACTTTCACATCCACTTCGTAAAACCAGGCCAGCACAATTCAGGACCCACCTTCTCCCCTCACAGAGCCACAGAACCACTTTTTGATGAAGTGTTTGTGAAGTAATTCTCAGTGTATTCTGATGGAAATGAAAATTTAGCTGCTGCTAAATGCAACCTCCTTCATCTTTAGTAGGCTGCACAAATGCATATTTTTTTCCTTCCTTGATTTGTTTCAATCATCTTTGCTCAGAAAACTGAAGATGATAAATATGTACAGAACTACTGTTTATAGGTCTACAACTACAGTAGTCAAATATTTTATTCATCTTGAGTAAGTCCCCAGGATTCACTAATTCTATCAATTGACTGCTAGAGCAAATGTTTGGACTGTTTCCTTTGTTTTTTATTGAGTATCAACCAATTGATTGACCTGTCAGTGTTTATTAGTCATTCCTCACAGCCGTGACACAGTGCTAGGTGTAGGGTAGAAAGGTGTATCAAGCTACGAAGGACAGGTTCAAGTCTGGAAAATGAGTGATCTTCAAGTGTTCTGCCTCATCTGATCCCCAGCACCACACCCATGACTGTCCTTCCTCTTCTTGGGACCCCAGAGCAACATTTTTCAACATTTAGAACATTTGTTTGATAATACCTACCATGACCACTTTGCATTCTTTTTCTTTGTGCACTTGCCTTACCTCTTTTCTTGGACTAGAGGTTTCAAGAGATAGGATACCATCTAATTCATATTTCGTTCTCTGTAACCTCTGGTACAGGGTTGAGCACACATTAGGTCTCAAAAATATTTAGTGGATTATTTTGCCAGCACTGCCCGCCCCATTCTTTTCTTTTCCTTCTCTTTTCCCCCTCAATTCTTTTTTTCTCTTTAAGATTTTTTTGATGTGGATCTTTTTTTTTTTAAGTCTTTGTTGAATTGTTACAATGTTTCTTCTGCTGTATGTTTTGACTCCAAGCCATTTGGGATTTTTAGCTCCCTGACCAGGGATAAAACCAGCACCCTCTGCAAGGGGAAGCTAAGTCTTAACCATTGGACTTTCATGGAAGTCCCTGGCCCCCCAATTCTAACAGATGACATTTGTAAAACTGTCTGGTATTGTTCATTTCTAACACTTCTGATTATTTTGGAACATGGTGATAAAAAAAAATTGACTTCTTTGGACATTCATTTTTAAAAATTTGTGGTGTGTTTAAATAACCAGGTCCCAATTAGGCCAACCTATAAGAACTAAAAAGCCTCTTGATGAAAGTGAAAGAAGAGAGTGAAAAGTCGGCTTAAAGCTCAACATCCAGAAAACGAAGATCATGGCATCTGGTCCCATCACTTCATGGGAAATAGATGGGGAAACAGTAGAAATGGTGTCAGACTTTATTTTTTTGGGCTCCAAAATCACTGCAGATGGTGACTGCAGCATGAAATTAAAAAGATGCTTACTCCTTGGAAGGAAAGTTATGACCAACCTAGATAGCATATTCAAAAGCAGAGACATTACTTTGCCGACTAAGGTCCATCTAGTCAAGGCTATGGTTTTTCCAGTGGTCACGTATGGGTGGGAGAGTTGGACTGTGAAGAAAGCTGAGCGCTGAAGAATTGATGCTTTTGAACTGAGGTGTTGGAGAAGATTCTTGAGAGTCCCTTAACTGCAAGGAGATCCAACCAGTCCATTCTGAAGGAGATCAACCCTGGGTGTTCTTTGGAAGGAGATGCTAAAGCTGAAACTCCAGTACTTTGGCCACCTCATGTGAAGAGTTGACTCATTGGAAAAGACTCTGATGCTGGGAGGGATTGGGGGCAGGAGGAGAAGGGGATGATGGAGGATGAGATGGCTGGATGGCATCACCGACTTGATGGATGTGAGTCTGAGTGAACTCCGGGAGCTGGTGATGGACAGGGAGGCCTGGCGTGCTGCAATTCATTGGGTTGCAAAGAGTTGGACAGGACTGAGTGACTGAACTGAACTGAACTGATTCTTGATTGACTTATTCTTGATTTTAAAGAAAAGTATGTAGACTGTAGTTTCATTTCTATAGCCCAAATTAAAATACATCATTGAAATGAAAGTAATCTGACAAGAGTGCCATTAGTGAATTCAAAGTCAAATGTTGATAATAATGGTATTTACTTACTGAAATTTAGCAGTATTCATTCAAAAACAACATGCAGGCTTAAGTACCTTAGACCAAAGAACTCAAGTAGCTTTAAGTTTCTGGACTCTAATTGGGTAGAAAATAATTTCTTTTCCTCTTATTAACTATCTCCTTTCCATTTTATTATATATCATTTTAACATGACAGCCATTTGAAAGAGTTCATGGAATCCTAAGATCTTACCTGAAGACTGCAAAAAGATAAATTACCATTATTTACAAAAGTTAAAAAAAGATCCCAGTAGTTGCAACTCAGTTAAGCCTACTTTTAAGCATATCTCATGTATATATCTGAAAAATGATTTGTTCCATCCATTTGCAAATGCCTTGGCATGAGCAAGGCAATAAGATTCAATCAAAAAGATTGTATAGAGGAAAATCCCTGGCAGTCCAGTGGTTAGGACTGTTAGGACTCCGAGCTTTCAGTGCTGGGGGCATGGGTTCCATCCCTGGTTGGGAAACTAAGAGCCCACAAGCCAAGTAGCATGAACAGAAAAACAAACAGGAAAACAAGTTTCATGGAAAACAATTCCCATCAGAATTATCTGACCTTTTCCTAGGAAGAGCAGAGCCTGATTTTTTTCTCTGTAGAAAGAGGGAGGCCTCTTCTATGGGCCTAATCTGCTTTGCTCTATCATGATTTGAGATGCTGCATTACCTAGAAAATCACAGTCCAGTATGGAGTGACGTTGAGGCTGCAGCCCTTGGACTCCCCATATAGCCAAAGCTGCATGGGGCCTTAGATGTCACATAAGCTAATACTCTCTTTTCACAAATGAGGCAATTGGCACTCAGGGAGGGAAAGCGACCATTCTAGGCAGTGGATCCCAAACCTTACTGATTGTGGCTTATTCATGCCATTCATTCAGCAAATGCTTATTTCACATTCCTCTATGCTAGTACTGTTCTTGGTTCTGGGCACACAGTGATGGTCAAAAAATGTGTGGTCCTTACCCTCATGTGTGTTCAGCACCAAGAACAGTGCACAGTAATGGACAGGATGAATGGGGGAAGGGTGGGGAAGGCCAGGAAGGGAAGGCTTGTGCTGAGACCTGAATAAGATGTCTTTTGGGCACCTTAACAGAATACCATAAACTGTGTAGTTGATAAACAACAGAAATTTTTTTTCTCACAGTACTAGAGGCTAGGAAGTGCATGATCAAGGTGCCAACACATTCAGCCTGTGGTGAAAGCCCACTCTCTTTTATTATTATTATTAATTTTTATTGGAATATAGTTGCTTTACAATGTTGTGTTAGTTTCTGCTGTACAGTGAAATGAGTCAGTTACATGTATACATATATCCACCGTTTTTTAGATTTCCTGCCCATTTAGGTCCCCACAGATCATTAAGCAGGGTTCCCTGTGGTAAACTGTAGGTCCTTATTATTTATCTGTTTTATACATAGTAGTGTGTATATGTCAATTCCAATCTCCCAATCTGTCCCACCCCAAAAGCCCACTTTCTGACTTACAGATGGTTTATCTTTTCACTGTGTCCTTACAAGGTAGAAGTGGGGCAAGGGAGTTCTCCGGGGTTTCTTTTATAAGAGCACTAATTCCATTCATGAGGACTCTGCCTTCATGACCTAAGCCCCACTCAAAGCACTCACCTCTTAATACCATCACTTTGAATATTAAGTTTCAACATCTGAATTTGGATGGGGGCGGTGCACAAAAATTTAGTTTATAGCAGAAGAGCTAGATGTAGGGTGATCAAAGGGTCAGGGCAGGAACCATTCTAGATGAAGAGAGGAGCACACAGTTTCTTGAGATGGGAAGGAGCCTAAGCTGCTGAAGAGGGGACTGAACTTAGTGAGCCTGGGGAAAGAGGAAGGAGCTGTGATTAAAGGGGAGGTCAAGGCCAAGTCATGTAAGGGCATATAGCGGGTGGTAAGGAGTATGGATTTTTAAAAATTGTACAGGCAATCAGATTCTTATCAAATTTAGCTTTTTGAAAGGGCATTTTCTTTGTTGTTGTTATTGTTTTAGTGCAGATTCTTGGAACTAGGATTCTGATGAGCCAGATCCAAAGATGGACTAGCACCGTTACTGGCCAGTTTCTGGGTCTTCAAGTCAGCTCCTTCCAATGTATTGACTCCCTTGCAACCCTGCAGGGCAAGAAACGAGAGGGGAGAGCAGTGTCACCCATTGGACAAACAAGTTGAAATGGGCCAAATTTTAGCCACAAACACAAAAGATTTTACCTAAAAATACTATTGCAATCATCTCTGAGCAGACTGTGACACAGGTTAGCTAAGTTTGGGAAAAAAAAACAACAACAACATCAAAGCCTTCTGTTGATGAAGCTGGTAAATTTGTCTCCTCCCCTGGTCAGGCTGGTCACCCCAGTAAGACATACCCAACCACACTTAGCCATTCTACAGAGATGAGAATCTCTTCTGATTGCAGCATAGGCTGATAATCTGGAGAGTGGTAATCAGTGAGTCAGTGCCAATCTCACAGAAATGAGACAGATGAGGACTACAGGGGCTGGACCCAAAACTGCCTTCCGTGACCTGGAAGCCTAGGATCTGGTTGTTGATGTTGAACTTCATGCTACCAGTCTTCACCCACTGGGGATAAAATGGCATGGAGGAATAGAACAGGGTCAGTACACACCTGGGGAACACAGATATGACCTAAATGTTACCTGGCCACCAGCCATAAAAGTGTCTCAGGGATTTCACAAGTGTTCACATGCCTGGGCCTTCCCAACCAGGAGTTGAGGCTTGCAATAGACAGACAGAGCTCCCAACATCAGCACCAGGAGACCTGGCTAGGAATGCTGGCTCTGATTCCTTATCACCTGTGTGACCTTAGGTAAGTCATTTAGCCTCTTTAGGTCTCACGTGGCTTCTGTGGACAATAGAGAAGAGAATGTGGCCTTGCCAACATCATGGGGTTGTATTTCAAGGCCCAAAGGAAGTAACATTTATGAAAAGGACTTGGAAAGGGTAGAGTACCAAATAAAATG
>SJYQ01006055.1:324605-335926 GCA_006410935.1 Redunca redunca | reverse complement strand
GGGGGGGGCGGTGGTGGATCCTTTTTTTTTTTGGCTCACTTGTTCAATCGCACTGTGGGGAGGGAGGGATGCTGCACACAAATAACACTGTCGTGTGTACGCACTGTCAGCCCTGCTGGGTCTGCCCCTGCTCACGGCGCACAAACCGCTCGGACTCTAAGTTGCTCCACCGGGAACCGTCTGAGGCCGGCCCTAGGCTGCGTGCCCCTCCCCGGTCTAAGCCGCTCAGGTTCGGTGCTCAGGTATCCCCCAGAGGCGCAGATTGGTTTGGGACTGCATTTTGTGCTCTTCCCAGGTCCGAGTGTCTCAGGTGTTTGGCGAACGCAGTCTCTGCGACTTGTCACGTTTCTTGCCTCTGCTGCTCAGTTTTCTGGGTGTACTGCTGGCGCCCCTTGTGAGGCACATGATGACTGACCAGCACCCCCAGAAGTTTTAGCAAAGAAGCCTGCTTGCCGTTTGGTAGGAAAAGTCTCTCCGGGGCTGCGATTGTCCCTTTCCAGCCCTTACGGGTCTGGCTGCCTGTCCCTGGCAGGGGATGGTCTGCAGCCAGCTACTTCCGTTCTGTCGTTTGTTCTGTGCGCGGTCCTGGCGGTGTCTTATGTTCGAGTTTTTCGTGTGGTTAGCTATCCCCCAGTCTGGTTTACTAGCCCAAGTTAGTTCGTTCTGGTTACTTGCTGGGCGTTCCTGCCCGATTCTTACAAAGCCCTGCAGCCCGCGCCTCCCGCGCGTCCCTGCCCTGCCCCCACTTGTTATTTGCGGATGCAGGTTTCTGTGCTGCTTTTTCGCTGGGGAAGTTACTGTTGGGCTTGTAATCTGTCAGTTTTATTTATTCATTTATTTATCCTTCCTGTTATGTTGCCCTCTATGCTTCCAGGGCTCGCCACAGACTCAGCAGGGAGAGTGTTTCCTGGTGTTTGGAAACCTCTCTTCTTAAAGTTCCTTTCCCAGGATGGGCTTCCCTACCCGGGACGGAGCTCCCTCCTCACCTCCTTTGTCTCTTTTTTCTGGGTGCCTGATGTCCTCTGCCAGCATTCAGAAGTTGTTTTGTGGAGTTTGCTCAGCGTTGAAATGTTCTTTTGAGGAATTTGTGAGGGAGAAAGTGGTCTCCCCGTCCTAGTCCTCTGCCATCTTCTCTTGTCCTCTTCAATATACTTTTTAAAAATTGTGAGCAATTTCCACCTAGAAAGACAGCAGAAGAATTTGGAGGGAGGCATGTTTGAGAAAACCTTGATGAAAGAACCAGTAAAGAATTTCTTTATCTAAATCTACCTGGGATTTTGAATTTATCAAAGATAATTTCAAAGAGAATCTCTCATTCCCAGGTCATTAAAGTGAAGCTTGGTGTGAGCAGGAGTTTGAGGATCACGTGGAGGATTCCCTTTTGCAGGACGTGTGACCACAGAGCCTGGGAGGCAGTGGTTTCCTCGCATCTAGCCTCCCTGACTTTCTCTATCGTGTGTCTGTCTCTGCTTCCCCAGCTCGGAGCCCGGTATTTTCCCACTTAGCATCTTCTCTCCGGGGACTCTGGACCATCCGGGCATACAAAGCTGAACAGAAGTTTCAGGAGCTGTTTGATGCACACCAGGATTTGCACTCAGGTCTGTAAGTTTCTGGAGATGATTTAAGGATGGGATGTTCTGCCTTCTGAGGCTGACTCCCTCTCAGGTGGCCTGGCTGGCCAGCGCCTCTCTGTGTGTCAGCCCATGTTGCCCTCTGCACACCTGCCTCCCGCACCCGTTCCTCCCAGCATCCCCTCTGTGTTCCCCTCTTCCCCCCTCACAGCCCTGCTTTTCTTCCCTGACTGGCCTGCATTGTCCTTCCATCACTGTGCCCTGTGGACTTCTGTCTCTTTTAAGGCAGGAGTCAATAAACTTTTGGTTTTTTTTCCCAAAGGTTCAGATAGAAAATATTGTAGGCTTTGTGTGCTGTCTATGTTACAGCTTACTCACCTTTGCCATTGTAGCACAAAGACAGGCAAAGATCAGACATCAGCCAATGACTGTGTTCCAGTAAAATCTTATTTTCAGAACCAGGTGGTGTCTGTTCTTGCCCTCAGGGTGTGGTTTTCTGACTCTTTTCATGGCAGACATGGAGAGTAGCAGACATATTGAGGAAAATAATTTCCTGATTTGCTACCTACTTGATTATGCTTTGTATCAGTGAAGGGTGTTTTTTGTTTTGTTTTGTTTTTTTTCCTGCCTATGTAGAAAATTCAGAATTTCCTCTAAGTACCTGGCCAAACTTTCCAATCATTAATGTATTTTGAAGATAACATGGTATTTGAAAGCCACAT
This sequence comes from Redunca redunca, assembly GCA_006410935.1. Taxonomy (NCBI): domain Eukaryota; kingdom Metazoa; phylum Chordata; class Mammalia; order Artiodactyla; family Bovidae; genus Redunca; species Redunca redunca. Next base: position 333,633 of record SJYQ01006055.1, on the reverse strand, counting down.
ACAGATCCTGTTAGCTGATGGTCATGTGGACACTGGCTCCTAAGAATAACCACCTCAGGCCCTGTAGTGAGGGCAGAAGGTGCTGGAAACAGTGTGAGCTGTGCTCTCTGCTGTCAGAGCTGGGAACAGCCGACCCTTTGAGAGGAGGATCTTCATGTTGAGGCCCAGCACTGCAGGGAACACAACAATGAGATGTTTTTCCATCTTCTTTCCTGTGATAGTGTTTCTCTTGATAACCTGTGGGTTGAAGTTTTCAAAGCATGCTTCCTGGACTGATTCCTGGCTGTTCCATGTGTTGTTTTGTGTTAAAACTAGTTTTCTGGAATCTTCAGATTCCTTTGAAGTTACAGGTATATAACTTTGCTGTTCTACCTGTGTAAAATCTTCTGTAGCTCAACTGAGAAAATGCTCTCCTTCATGAGAAGCAGCTAACATGGTTTTTCTGTTTATGTATTGCACTTATTATGGTTCACAAATCCAGAGGCTTGGTTCCTGCTTTTGACGACGTCCCGATGGCTCGCTGTGTATATGGATGTCATCTGTGCCGTCTTTGTCACTGTTGTTGCCTTTGGAGCCCTGATTCTGGCAGAAAGTAAGTACAGATGTGGATATTTGTGGTATATTTACAGTTTATAGCTTTGTTTGTAGTTATTAAACTCTTGTCATCTTGTCTAATATATACTCGCTGGTTCTAATGAGTTGTATTAAAGTGTCTGTGGCATGTGACTCCACAATGTCCATGTGAAGTCATTTGTGTCTTGATGAGAATTTTAATCTTTTTTTCCATTTACTTATTTATTTACAGTAAGTCCCTGTTGAGACCATTAAAAATTTTTTTTTAATTGGCATATGGTTTATTTACAATGTGTTAACTTCAGGTAATATAGCCAAGTGAATCTGTTATACATATATCCACTTTTTAAAAGATTCTTTTTTCATACCCTGTGAACATTGGGGTGCATGTATATATTTTTTTAGTAATTTGAATTTTGATTAATACTTCAAATGAACTGTCTTTTGGAAAAGAATTGCTGTTTTTCACTTTTGGAATCTTTAGGAGCAAAGACCAGGTATGACGTGCCTGCTCCAGCAGACCTGTGGTGCCTTGGGCCCCTGCTTTGGCTCACTCAGGCCATTCATTCATTTTTATGTTAGGTTTTATTTGGGTATAGTTCATTTACACTGTTGTCTTAGTTTCCAATGTACAGCAAAGTCAATCTGCTACACATATGCATATATCCACTCTTGTATAGATTCTTTTCCCATGTAGATAATTGCAGAGTCCTCGGTACTTTACAGTAGTTTCTTAGTTATCTGTTTAATATTTTATATACAGTAGTGTGTATGTGTCAATCCCAGTCTTCCGATTTATCCCTTCCCTCCCTTATCCCCTGGTAACTATAAGTTTATTTTCTATATCTGTTACTCTACTTCTGTTTTGTAGATAAGTTCATTTGTAGCCTTTTGTTATATCCCATATGTAAGCAATATCATATTCTGTTTTTTTCTTACTTCACTCAGTTTGAACATCTCTAGGTCCAGCCATGCTGCTGAAAATGGCATTATTTTGCCCTTTAATGGCTGGGTAACATTCCATTGTATGTATGTCACCACATCTTCCTTGTCCATTGCTCTGTTGACAGGCATTTAGGTTGCTTCCGTGTCCTGGCTGTTGTAAATGGTGCTGCAGTAAATATTAGGGTGCATGTATCCTTGGGAATTAAGGTTTTTCTCTGGATATATGCCCTGGAGTGAGATTGCTGGATCATATGGTAGCTCTATTTTTAGTTTTTAAAGGAACCTCCATATTGTTCTCCATAGTGGCTGTACCAGTTTACATTCCCACCAACAGTGTAGGAAGGTTCCCGTTTCTCCACAACCTCTTCAGTACTTATTGTTTGTAGACTTTTTGATGATAGTCATTCTGACTAGTGTGAGGTGAAACCTCACTGTAGTTTTTTGCTTTTTTTTTTCATTTTTTCCCACTGTAGTTTTGATCTGCATTTCTCTAATAATTAGAGATGTCGACCATCTTTTGACGTGCTTTATGGCCATCTGTATGTTTTCTTTGGAGAATGTCTGTTTTAATCTTCTGCCCATTTTTTGATTGGGTTGTTTACTTATTTTTGACACTGAACTGCATGAACTACTTGTATATTTTGGAGAGTAATCCCTTGTCAGCCACTTCATTTGCAAATACTGCCCCCACTCTGCATGTTGTCTTGTTTGTTTTTTTTCTCTGTGCAAAAGTTTTTAAGCTTAATTGGGTCCTATTTATTTGTGTTTCATTTATTTTCATTGCTCTAGGAGGTAGGTAAAAAAGTTTGCTGCAGTTTATGTCAAAGTTCTCCCTATGTTTTCATCCAGGAGTTTTCTAGTGTCTGGTCTTACATTTATGTCTGTAATCTATTTTGAGTTTATTTTTGTTTATGGTCTTAGAGAGTGTTCTGATTTTATTCTTTTACATGTAGCTGTCCAGTTTTCCCAGCACCAATTATTAAAGAAACTCTCTTTTCTCCATTGTGTATTCTTGCTTCCTTTGTCATAGGTGACACGGGTGCATGGGTTTATCGCTGGGATTTCTGTCCTGTTCCATTTCTGGGTTTGGTGCCAGTAGTCTACGGTTTCAATTACTGTAGCTTTGTAGTGAAAGGTTGTTGTTGAATCACACAAAGACGCCAGGATTCTTGGCCTCCAGAGGAGAAGAACTTAATCTGGTGGCCAGAGACGAGGCTTGATCGCTCGGAGCTTTTGTGTAATAAAGTTTTATTAAAGTATAAAGGAGATAGAGAAAGCTTCTGACATAGGCATCAGAAGGGGGCAGAAAGAGTACCCCCCTGCTAGTCTTTAGCTGGATGTTATATATTCACTAGCAGTCTGTTAATGAAAGAAAGGAATGTCTTAAAACTCAGAATGGCACCAGGCCCCTCACCCATAAGATGTATTTTGAGATAATCTTGGTACCAAATGGTTCATCCTGGGCCATAAAATGATTAACTTGAATTTTGAAGAAGGGCAGATCACCATACAGTTTCATTTACATAGATTAGGGGAACAATATCTGAGTATAACATGTTGGTTTGACAAGTAAGTTCTGAGCCAAGAGGCAACAGACTTGAAGACAGAGTTTGGGGTAAATGCATAGTACATTCAGTTCAGTTCAGTTCAGTCGCTCACTCCTGTCCGACTTTTTGCGACCCCATGAATCGCAGCACGCCAGGCCTCCCTGTCCATCACTATCTCCCAGAGTTCTCAGACTCATGTCCATCGAGTCCGTGATGCCATCCAGCCATCTCATCCTCAGTCGTCCCCTTCTCCTGCCCCCAATCTCTCCCAGCATCAAAGTCTTTTCAAATGAGTCAGCTCTTCGCATCAGGTGTCCAAAGTACTGGAGCTTCAGCTTCAGCATCATTCCTTCCAAAGAAATCCCAGGATTGATCTCCATCAGAATGGACTGGTTGGATCTCCTTGCAGTCCAAGGGACTCTCAAGAGTCTTCTCCAACACCACAGTTCAAACACATCAGTTCTTCAGCGCTCAGCCTTCTTCACATCCATACATGACCACAGGAAAAACCATAGCCTTGACTAGACGGACCTTAGTCGGCAAAGTAATATCTCTGCTTTTGAATATGCTATCTAGGTTGGTCATAACTTTTCTTCCAAGGAGTAAGCGTCTTTTAATTTCATGGCTGCAGTCACCATCTGCAGTGATTTTGGAGCCCCCAAAAATAAAGTCTGACACTGTTTCTACCATTTCCCCATCTATTTCCCATGAAGTGATGGGACCGGATGCCATGATCTTTGTTTTCTGAATGTTGAGCTTTAAGCCAACTTTTTCACCCTCCTCTTTCACTTTCATCAAGAGTCTTTTTAGCTCCTCTTCACTTTCTGCCATAAGGGTGGTGTCATCTGCATAGTACATTAGCATAGCTTAAGACAAACATTTCCATAAGAGAAATGCATTGGTTATCTCTAGGTTTGAGAATAGTTAACTTCAGTTGAAACCAGGTGTCATTATGGCCACACAGTATTTTAAGAGAAACAGCTTTTTAAATTTGTATAGAGAAGGGAAAAATTATCCCTAATTTGTTTCCTCCTGCTGCTTAAGAGAGAGAAAAATGTCTGACACTTACAGGCTATTTCCTCCATTTGGAGACCTCTAGCCTTCCTGCTTGTTACCCTTTCAATAGTATAGTCTGAGGAAAAGGCAATGGCACCCCACTCCAGTACTCTTGCCTGGAAAATCCCATGGACGGAGGAGCCTGGTAGGCTGCAGTCCATGGGGTTGCAAAGAGTCAGACATGACTGAGCGACTTAACTTTCACTTTTCACTTTCATGCCATTGGAGAAGAAAATGGCAACCCACTCCAGTGTTCTTGCCTGGAGAATCCCACTGAATCAACTTAGCAGCAGCAGCAAGGATATACTCAAAATCCTTCAAACAAGATTTCAACAATATGTGAACTGGGAACTTCCAACTGTACAAGCTGGGTTTAGAAAAGGCAGAGGAACCAGAGATCAAATTGCCAACATTTATTGGATCATAGAGAAAGCAAGGGAATTCCAGAAAAGACTATGTGAAAGGCTTTGACTCTGTGGATCACAATAAACTGTGGAATATTCTGAAAAAGATAGGAATATCAGACCATCTTACCTGTCTCCTGAGAAACCTGTAAGCAGGTCAAGAAAAAACAAAACTGTACATGGAAGAATGGACTGGTTCAAAACTGGGAAAGCAGTATGACTAGGCTATTTGTTGTCACTATGTTTATTTAACTTATGTGCAGAATACCTCATGCAAAATGCCAGGCTGGATGAAGCTCAAGCTGGAATCAAGATTGCTGGGAGAAATATCAATAACTTCAGATGTGCAGAAGATACCACTCTAATGGCAGAAAGTGAAGAGAAACTGAAGAGCCTGTTAATGAAAGTGAAAGAGCAGAGTGATAAAGCTGGCTTAAAACTCAGCATTCAACGATCTAAGACCATGGCATCTGGTCCCATCACTTCATGGCAAATAGATGGGGAAAAGTTGAACGCAGTGACAGATTTTGTTTACTTGGGTTCCAAAATCACTACGAACTGTGACTGCAGCCATGAATGAAAGAACGTTTGCTTCTTGGAAGGAAAGCTATGACAAATCTATACAGAATATTAAAAAGCAGAGACATCACTTTGCCAACAAAGGTCCATATAGTGAAAGCTATGTTTTTTTCCAGTAGTCATGTAAGAGTTGTCAATGGATGTAAAAGTTGGGCCATTGAGAAGGCTGAGGGCCGAAGAATTTATGCTTTCAAGTTGTGATGTTGGAGAAGACTGTTGAGAGTCCCTTGGATAGAAAAGAGATCAAATTAGGAAATCCTAAAGGAAATCAACCCTGAATATTCACCAGAAGGACTGATGCTGAAGCTCCAATACTTTTACCACCTGATGCAAAGAGCTGGCTCATTAGAAAAGACCTTGATACTGGGAAGATTTAAGGCAGGAGGAGAATGAGGTGGTAGAGGATGAGATGGTTAGATAGCATCACGAACTCAATGGGCATGAATTTGAGCAAACTCTGGGAGATAACAAAGGGCAGGGAAGCCTGGCATGCTACAGTCCATGGTATCACAGAGTCAGACATGACTTAGTGACTGAACAACAACAACTTTGCTAGCTCTTTCTAAATTCATAATAATTTTTTTAATTAATTAATTTATTTGGCTGTACTGGGTCTTAGTTGGGGCATGCAGGATCTTCAGTCTTAGTTAGGCAGGAATTTAGTTGCAGCATGTGAACTCTTTGTTGTGGCACATGGAGTCTCTTTGCCTGACCAGGGATCGAACGTGGGCCCCCTGCATTGGGAGTTCAGAGTCTCAGCTATTGGACCACCAGGGAAGTCCCTCATAGTGTGTGTGTGTGTGTGTGTGTGTGTGTGTGTGTGTTTTACTATATTATTGTCTCGTACAACAGAAGTAATATTATGAGTGATAATATCATTACACACCAATGATTTAAATATTGTAAAGGAGTCTTTTCACTACTATATAATAAAATAGATAACTAAAAAGGACCTACTGTATAGCACAGGGAATTCTATTTAATACTCTGTAATAACATATATGGGAAAATAATTTTAAAAGAGCAGATTATATGTATATATCTGGCTAATTCACTTTACACCTGAAACTAACACAGCTTTGTAAATCAACTATACTTCAATAAAAATCATAAAAATAAAGGAGTCTTCTTTGTAAACTGACAGAAGGACCTGTGTGAGGGGTTGAGAAGACTGACTTTATTCCTCTTCTTCCTCATCTAGCTTTGGATCTCGGGCAGGTCGGCCTGGTCCTGTCTCTCACGCTCACACTCACGAGGATGTTGCAGTGGTGCGTCAGGCAAAGTGCCGAAGTTGAGAACATGGTGATGTTTATCTTTCTGTTCTTAGCCTTTTCAGGTCTCCTTGCTGTTATACGGCATAAAAGCAATTCTTACGTAAAATAATAAAACCCTTTCTTCTTCTTTTTTTTTTAACATAATCTTACAAATTTTTTTTAATGTTCTCCTCCATCTGCTTAAAGGCTTCCCTGGTGTCTCAGATAGTAAAGAATCCACCTGCAATGCAGAGCCACAAGAGACAAAGGTTCTATCCCTAGATTGGAAAGATCCCCTGGAGAAGGGAATGGCTACCCACTCTAGTATTCTTGCCTGGAGAATCCCCATGGACAGAGGAGCCTGGCAGGCTATCATCCATGAGGTTGCAAAGAGTTGGACATGACTGACTGACTTTCACTTTCCATCTGCTTAAAGTTAATAAAAAATATATACATCTTTTCTCACATATTTAGGCCATGTCAGAAGATTTTACATTCATCGCAAACTGTCTTCAAATACAATAAATGTCTCTGTAGGAGAGAGGTTCTGAAATTCTGGAGACAGTGTAAGCTAATTTCTTAGCAGTTTATTTATCTTTGCTTCTTAATGGATAATTCCTTATTTTTGGTAAAAGAAAAGAATCCAGTATTTTAAGGTTTATTAATATTTCTCTCCACACCCCCCCCCCCCATTTTATCACTTATTCTTTTGTGTGTTGAACACCTGCATTTGCTGTTGGCCCTTCTTCCTGGTAGGTAGGCTTCCTCTCAGAATGTGCTCTCAAAGGTGTAGACTTACGGTTGTTTAAGAGGCCTTGGTCAATAAGTAAATTATATACTTTGGAATATTTGTACCTTCTCCTAAAGGGAAAAAAGCAATAAAAATGAAGTTTTTCCATTTATTTCTACTAACAGAGTTGAAAGTGACTATTAAAATGATGTTTCATGACTGTCCCATTCTGGACATCTGTAACACATGACCCTTCTGTAGCCACACATACTGATCGATGTCCATAAGTGTTCTTTTCTTTCAAAAAAACTTTTGCTTTTTTAAAATTCAGATGTGAAAGATGGATCAATAAAACCTTACCATTCATTTCTCTAATGTTTTAGCTTTTATATAAAATTGAAGGAAGTAGTCGTGTGTAAAAGTGTTGAAGATGATGAGCAAGTTTGCAGATCATCCAAGGCCTCATCAGACTCCTACTTCTGTTCTTTGCGGATGTTGAGACCTGAGATACTCTGAACCGTAGAAAAGCAGGAAGTTTCATTTACAATCTCTGAACACCCATAAACTAGGTCCTCTGATACTAACTCATGTGATGTCATATGTCTTTCAGATGATTTCAGTAGGAAGGGTGATTGAATATACAGACCTTGAGAAAGAAGCGCCCTGGGAACTTGAGTATCGTCCACCACCAGTCTGGCCCCCAAACGGAAGGATTTCCTTTTTCAGTGTGAATTTGAGATATAACTCAGACAGTCTTCCGGCATTGAGGAACCTGGCAGCATTCATTTACCCAGGAGGAAAGGTTAGTTTAAGCCATTTGCCTCTTTAAACCCAGCTAAAGATTTAGCCCCACATCTGTTCTTGGCTTCCTTATCACTATGTCAGGGGGACTGTTTGCTGCTAATGGATGCAAATCAGTGACATTGTAGGTGAATCTTGCTTGGAAACTGATCATGGAATGGGGACACCAGCAATTTTTCCCCTGTGTTGTGAGCTCCCTCATGGTGGTTGACAGGCCCTGGGATCCGGGGCTCCATCTTAACCTGACTCAGGACACTATATGTGACACCTGATTATTCATACAAAGTCTGTGCCATCAGCCTTGTCTTCCTGGCCCTAACTCTCCAATATCTCATTCTTTTCCATCTTTTCTTGTTTGTATTTCTGAAATCTCCTCCTCCTCCCCCCATGGTGCCCTCTGGTTGCAGCCTCCTTCCCTGTCCCTTAGTCCTTCCTGTAGCCTTGTCCTCCACTCACCTACACTGAGCTGCCAGCCCCCTGCCCTTGCCCACAGACTGCTTCTTTCTTAGCCCAGATCTGATCCTTATTGGCCTGGGTGAGCTGCTGCTGGAACCAGAGCATAGCCTCAAGCCCGCTCCAGCAGGGGCCGTGGGGTGAGCTTGTGTCCACCAGAGAAGAGCCTGAATAATGACCCAGTCAGGAGTGAGGAACCAGGACCTCAGATGGAGGCAGGGTCTAGAGACTGTCTCAAAGTCAAAAGCAAATTGAAGGGAGCAGAGAAGATCCACGTGAAGGATGTCAGAGAGGCTTGTGACCTGGACCTGCCAGCATCCATGTCTGCTGGTGATGCTCCTTCCACACTCAGCTTGGGGCCCTCAGCTGGGATCAGGACAAAGTCTTGAAGAAGAGACTAAACAAGAACTGGAAAGGTGGCTGGAAGCTCTTCCCCACCGCCTTCTGCTGTAAGTATGTCTCTGACATACACACCCCCCCACCCCTGCACTGGGATTGTGTGTAGTTTCTCCCAAAGCACCACATCCTCCCTGTTCCCAGTGCACACACTTCCCCTCTACCTCAGAGACCCAGGCCCTCTGCCATCTGGATGGTGAAAATCTCCTCATTTTCTGAGTCAAGTCTAGTGCATCTTCAAGACCCTTGGTTTAATATACCCTTATATATACTAATATGCTAATATATATT
>SJYQ01006055.1:291419-324559 GCA_006410935.1 Redunca redunca | reverse complement strand
CCAGACACAAAAGGAATAAATACTCTGATTCCATTTATGTGAGATTCCTAGAGTAGTCAAATCCAAGAAGACAGGAAGTAGGAAGGTGGTCTCCAGGGACTTGGGGAGGGGAAATGGGGAGTTGTTTGTTTAATGGGTAAGAATTTCAGTTTTATGAGGAAAAAAAAAAATTCTCAAGCTTGGTGGCACAGAAATGTGAATGTCCTGAACACCAAACTATACACGTAAAAATGGTTAAATTTTATGTGAGTTTAATCATAATTAAAAGATAATACCTGTGGCATGCTTTGTAACTTGGGATCTGTCGATCTGTATCTCATAGTACCTTAGGGTTTTTAAAATCAGGGAGCATCTTATTTTCATCTTTTTTCACAGAATGGGGCATTCTGCAGGGCACAGAGAGGGTGTGAGGGACTGCTCAGGTGTGAGCAAGTAGAAACCAACCCCCCCCCCCCTACACACGACAACACCGTATATAACTGTAAGAACTGCTCTTTAAAACTCTTACCACCCCAGACCCATCTAATGTCTGTAGCTGTGATTTAATGAATGAAACCCTTGTAACATGAAAGAATATTCATGTTACATGAAAGAATATTAATTCCCAAATGCTACCCAGGGAGCAGTTTCAGTTAGTCACAGGGCAAAAACTCCCTCCTAATTATTTCCAGTTTCAGTGTAGGTCAGGAAAAATGTGAACTGCTGTGTCAGGAAAACATTAACCACAGCTCTTGATACAATCTTGTCCCTGAGAGCACTGTATGTGATGTTTACTCACTCTCAGACAGTGTGTCTGTCAGATTTTCTGTTGTAAATGTAATTCTGTTCACCTGCACTTGTCTTAAATTTCCCCCAAAGCCATAAAATGGGAATTATCTAAGAAACTTTGTAGGACAACTTAGGAACATAACAGATTCTTATTCTTCCTTCTTAAAACCTGCAAATCATAGGATTATTGAGATTCTAAAATGTTTGAGGGAAAAGTGAATTTGGAGACTACATTAGTAACTGAAGTGACTTGTTTTGATCTGTGCCTTGGTCCACTCTCAGTATCACTGTTAGCTTCATTTCTGTGTTTAAAGATGACACCCAGGCAGCATTTTCATGACGTGATTCCTCTCCGCTTGTGTATATGTCAGGTTCCCTCTCCTGCTCACCTGTCCCAGCCCCCGTCACTCCAGGACGCCCCTTTGGTGTTGGATTTGATTGAGAGAGGCTGTTGGCGGGGGTGGGGGGGCTGTGGGCAGGGGACATGGGAGTGAGCCAGCCCAGCAGAAGTGGAGCTTTATTCTCTTTCCCTCATTTCCTCTTCTGTTCCGATTCCTGGAAGTTAGAGCTAATAGGAAAGTATAGTAGGTACTAGTCAGGATTTTGATTCACAGAAGAAATTGCAAGTGAAAATAAGGAACTAGGACTTCCGTGATGGTGCAGTGGATAAGAATTTGCCTGCCAATGCAGGGGACACTGGTTCAATCCCTGGTCTGGGAAGATTCCACATGCCACAGAGCAACTAAGCCCTGCACCACAACCATTGAGCCCATGTGCCACAACTACTGAAGTCTTTGCTCAGCAACAATAAAAGCCCCCTCAGTGAGAGGCCCGTGCGCTGCAACAGGGAGTAGCCCCCACTCTTCACAACCAGAGACAGCTCGTGCAAGGCAATCAGGACCTAGCACAGCCAAACAGAAAAAAATCAACATGAGGTAAATAGCACCCTAGATCTCCTGGTTAGAGTCTGAACATGGACTGTATTTTTCATTTAGATGATTTTGTGGTTGATTTGATCATTTTAGAGAGTCCTGGGCAATAAAATGTTTTTCAGCTCTCAAAGTAGGTAGATTTTGCTTTCTATTTGCTCACAGCTATTATTTGAATGCTATATTTTTACAGATGGTTAGTAGACCATGCTATAATGTGCAAAAATATTAGTTTCCTACATTTTTTCCCTTTTTTATGTAATATTTTCTTAAAAACTGCTCCCTTCACTGCCAGATAATCCCCTTCCTCTGCTGGCTTCCTAACATCCTGTGACTCAGACTGTGGTGCCAGAGCCACCAGCACCTGCGTCTCCTGGAGCGTCTTAGAAATGCAGAGTCTCAGGCTCACCCAGACCTCCTGACTCAGATTTGTATCTGAACATGAGCTCCACCTTTCTCTCCCATGGGCAGTTTTTGATGAGTGATAACCTGTGATTGCCAGCATCTGCTGGATCATGGAAAAAGTAAGAGAGTTCCAGAAAAGCATCTATTTCTGCTTTATTGACTATGCCAAAGCCTTTGACTGTGTGGATCACAATAAATTGTGGAAAATTCTGAGAGATGGGAATACCAGACCACCTGACCTGCCCCTTGAGAAATCTGTATGCAGGCCAGGAAGCAACAGAACTGGACATGGAACAATAGACTAGTTCCAAATAGGAAAAGGAGTATGTCAAGGCTGTATCTTGTCACCCTGCTTATTTAACTTCTATGCAGAGTACATCATGAGAAACACTGGACTGCAAGAAACACAAGCTGGAAGCAAGATTGCCAGGAGAAATATCAATAACCTCAGATATGCAGATGACACCACCCTTATGGCAGAAAGTAAAGAGGAACTAAAAAGCCTCTTGATGAAAGTAAAGGAGAGGGTGAAAAAGTTGGCATAAAGCTCAACATTCAGAAAACAAAGATCATGGCATCCGGTCCCATCACTTCATGGGAAATAGATGGGGAAACAGTGGAAACAATGTCAGACTTTATTTTTGGGGGCTCCAAAATCACTGCAGATGGTGACTGCAGCCATGAAATTAAAAGACGCTTACTCCTTGGAAGAAAAGTTATGACCAACCTAGATAGCATATTCAAAAGTAGAGACATTACTCTGCCAACTAAGGTCCGACTAGTCAAGGCTATGGTTTTTCCTGTGATCATGTATGGATGTGAGAATTGGACTGTGAAGAAGGCTGAGTGCCGAAGAATTGATGCTTTTGAACTATGGTGTTGGAGAAGACTCTTGAGAGTCCCTTGGACTGCAGGGAGATCCAACCAGTCCATTCTGAAGGAGATCAGCCCTGGGATTTCTTTAGAAGGAATGATGCTAAAGCTGAAACTCCAGTACTTTGGCCACCTCATTCGAAGAGTTGACTCATTGGAAAAGACTCAGATGCTCGGAGAGATTGAAGGCAGGAGGAGAAGGGGATGACTGAGGAAGAGATGGCTGGATGGCATCATGGACTTGATGGACGTGAGTCTGAGTGAACTCCGGGAGATGGTGATGGACAGGGAGGCCTGGCGTGCTGCGATTCATGGGGTCGCAAAGAGTCAGAGACAACTGAGCAACTGAACTGAACTGAACTGAGCAAGAGGCTCTAGAATGTTTTGTGCCACTAGATTTACTCACTCTTATGCTTTTATGAGATGATTGAATGGCATTACTGACTGGATGGACATGAATTTGAGTAAGCTCTGGGAGTTGGTGATGGACAGGGAAGCGTGGCATGCTTTAGTCCATGGGGTTGCAAAGAGCTGGACGTGACTGAGCAACTGAACGGAACTGATGCTCTATAAATTGCACCTTTGCATTATAATCTAATTCTGTGTGATTCCACTACATTTCTCTGCATCTTTCCAGTGGAGTCTGTCTTCATTACAGGTAGTTTTCATCCTGCTGTCTGTCCTTCCCCACACCAGCCTCCTGCAGGGACTGGAGGGATTTCCCACAGGCTCAGCCCTGCCTGGACCTGGAGTCAGAGACAGCCCAGTGCAGCAGTGTATGTGTGGCTGTTTCACCACCTGATGGGATCAAAAATGAGTCTTGCTGCCCCAGGCAGGGCATGAGGTCTGTTTGGCCTGTTCCCCAGGCACCATGTGTCCCACTTAGCTGCAGGTCTTTCTCTCAATCGAGCTATGGGTGCTGGGTCTTCCTGCTGACAGCTGGTCCACCTGCCCTCAGGTACCCTCTTCACTCAGCACATGTATGCCTGACCATAAGATCTCTATGGTAGGCCTTTTTCTTTAACTGCAGCTACACCTCTCCCCACTTTCTCTGTTCTAGCTACTCAGAGACATGATAAGGTGTCAGGCCATCCAGGAGATAAGGAGGCCCATCAGCAGGTGGAAAAGAGGCCAACAGATGTGGATTTGAGGCCCATCCTGCTACTTATGGGCTCTGATATTCAGACAGACTAATTCATCTAAGCCTCAATCTTTTCTTATGCAAAATGGAAGTGATAGATTGTAACCTTTAGGGTTTATGTACAACTTAATCAAGATAAGGCATGTAAAACACCCAGAGTAAATGCTTGGACAGAAATGGTTGTCATTTTCATATGGTATAAAATGACCATAAACGCTTATGCTGTGGAAGGTGTTGTCTGTCCCATGAGAATGAGGTGTTAGCCATTTGAAGTTGTATTTATGGCTGCAGGATCCATCTGCTGTGTCTGTCTCTGTCTGATTTATCTTGTACTTAAATAATATGGTAATGAAGTGAAGAAGCGAAGTGAAGTCTCTCAGTCATGTCCAACTCTTTGCAACCCCATGGACTGTAGCCTACCAGTCTCCTCCATCCGTGGGATTCTCCAGGCAAGAGTACTAGAGCGGGTTGCCATTTCCTTCTCCAGGAGATCTTCCCAACTCAGGTATCAAACCTGGGTCTTCTGTGTTGCAGGCAGATGCTTTACCAACTGAGCCACCAGGGAAGCTCAATATGGTAATCGATTTTCCATAAATTTCTCTGGACTGAGTTAAAAATCTCAGCTCCCATGGGAGTTTCTTTTTTTCAGGACACCACAGGTAATACAAATAATAAAAAGTCAAGTCCAATACAGATCCTAATGTCAACATATGCAGTCTGGTTGAAGAAACAAGAAAATGGCTATATTAGCTTTGTAAGTTAGAAGGAGATCACAATTTTTATAGATGCTTATAAAAATGACATAACTTCTGTTAGAGTTGGAACAAGTCCATATTAGGGGACAGGAAGAGCATTTCCAAGGAATTAGACATGTGAGACAGACTTAATGATGTGTGGTTAGGGTTTCAGCAGGTGGAAATGCGTGTGAAAGGCATTCCGAGAGGTGAGATCAGCATAAGCAAAAGCATGATGCCCTGATTCAGTGAATGAAGACCTAGACACCTGCAAAGCATCCAGGAAAATGAACTACCAAGTGTGTAACACACATTTTTACATTCAACCGTCACAACTAGCTAGTGATGCTAAGGAAGCTGACTTGTGTACATGAAGGATGGAGAGGTTAGAGAGGACAGTTTTGTAGAAGAGGCGTCCTGGGGTGGAGTGTTGTGTGCTGAGCTGGAATTCAGGAGTTTAATCTGAGAAGTGAGAGCACATGGACCAGAGTGGGCAGGTGCAGGGGCAGGGAGCCAGGAGCTGTTACACCTCAAACAAGACATCCTGGGAAAAGTGATTCCACTTTTTGAAATCAAGTTGATGTTATTCAAAACAGAGCTATAACACCTGGATTTGTGAACATGCAGGGAAATGGGTGGGAGTAGAAAATGGTGTCATACTTCCAGAGGGTAAGTTAGCAGCTTAACCGCTTCCTCTGGAAATGTTCATACTTTGTAGTTGTTTTTCAGTCACCTAGTCATGTCTGACTCTTCATGACCCCATGGACTGACACACACCAGGCTTCTCTGTCCCTCACCGTTTTCTGCAGTTTTCCCAAGTTCATGCTAGTTGTATCAATGATGCCATCCAGTCATCTAATCCTCCGTCATCCCCTTCTCCTCCTGCTTTCAATCTTTCCCAGCAGCAGGGTGTTTTCCAATGAGTTGGCTCTTTGTGTCAGGTGGCCAAAGTATTGGAGCTTCAGCCTCAGTCCTTCCAGTGAATATTCAGGACTGATTTCCTTTAGGGTTGACTGGTTTGATCTCCTTGCTTTCCAAGGGGTTCATACATGACTCTAAGCAATTCCACATCTGAGACTTTTTGTGAAGGAAATGATTAAAGTTGTTTTCAAAGATTTAGCTTCAGGGATATTTAACACATAGTTATTTATAATAGCTAACTATTTGACACTGCCTAAATATCCAGCAATAGAGGATTTGTTAAATAAATGATTACATGTACTATAATATTATACAACCATTAAATAAATATTGTAGAAATACACAATGAAAACACATATGACAATATGTTCACATTAATCACCTTTTCTTTAAATTTGTGAACTTGTATCTTTACAAACACATAGAAAAAAAAATACAACAACAAGAACACACACAGAAGCCTAGAAAGTAAAAACATTTTAAGAATGTTTTTTTTCAGAGTTCTAGGCTATAGCTATTATTTATTTACTTTTCAAATTCATTTGCACCAATTATGATTCAGGAAAGAGTTTATTTTGTTTTTAAACACTGTGAGCCTGGGAAAGATGTAGTGAGAGTAAAGCGCGGAAGACGGATGAAGGGGTTGTTTTGTGTGGAGCACTGGGTGTTGATTATGCTGAGTTTGATGTGTGAACAGAGATCCAGGAGCAAGTGTCTAACAAGTGTCATCATCAGAGAGCAACCTGGTTGGAAAAACAGAGAGGGGCCACTGCAAGCAAATAACAGAAGATTTTCTTTAAGTGTCTTTATGATTGTATCTATTTCTTTATTTTTGGCTGGGCTGGGGCTCTGTTGCTGCTCGGGCTTCTCTCTAGTTGCCGTGTGTGGGCTTCTCACTGTGGTGTCTTCTCTTAAGAGCATGGGGTATAGAGTGCGAGGGCTTCAAAAGTTGAAGCATGTCAACTTCAGTCGTGGTTCCCAGGTTCTAGAGCACAGGCTCAATAGTTGTGACGCATGGGCTTAGTTGCTTCACAGCATGTGGGATTCTCCTGGACTACAGATTGAACCCACGTCTCCTGCATTGGCAGGCAGTTTCTTTACCACTGAGCCACCAGGGGAGTCCTCAAGTGTCTTATGTTGAAGAATGTGAGCTTATGATACTGGTGAAACTCTCCATGGGCAATTGGTAAAACCCTTTGGTTACCCAGGAAAGACGTTCAGACTATAGCTTTGGTGACTGAACTCTAGGAATAATCAGAGGCAGGTTTCCTTGAGTTGCCTTTTTCTTTTGGGGGGGTGGGGCCTGGGGCCCTGCAGCGCGTGGGCTCTTAGTTCCCTGACCTGGGGTCGAACCCACGCCTCCTGCAGTGGAAGCACAGACTCTTAACCCCTGGACTGCCGGGGCAGTCCCCGGGTTTTTAGTTTTCTTTGCTGGAGTTTGGAACTCACAGTCCTGTGGTCATGAGCAGTCCTTGGTGCCCCTGCATATCTCGGTCCATTTGCCCAAAGTTTACAGATGTTCCTGTTTGCACAGATGGATCAGTTTCAGTGGAGCTGATAACATGGGAACAGATACACATTCTCACAGATCAGTTCTCACCTGTGTCCTGATGTGTGTTGATTTATGTATAAGAACACTCAGAATACAGGCCCACCTGTTTTACTGTGCTTCACAGATAATGCTTTAAAAAAAAAAAAAGACATTTATGGCAACACTGTGTCAGGCAAGTACATTGGCACCATTTTTCCTATAGCATTTGGTCACTTCATGCCTCTGTCACATTTTGATAATTCTTACAATATTTCAAACCATTTCATTATTATTATATTTATTATCCTGATATGTGATCAGTGGTTTTTAATGTTACTACCTTTTAAATGACTAGATGGTTGGCATTCTGTTAACAATAAAGTATTGGAGATAAAGGTATGTACATTTTTTATATATGATGCTATTGTACATCATTAAACTACAATATAGTATAAATGTAACTTTTATTTGCATAGAGAAACAAAACATTGATATAACTTGCTTTATTTTGATATTCATGTCTTGTGGTGATCTGGAGCCAAATCCAAAATATCTTTGAGGCCTGCCTGTACACAGAACACATGAGCCACATATATACATACTACAACCTGCCTGTATGCAGAGAATAGCCCATCTATATTATATGAATTAGGGTTGAACATAAGGTACAAAATGTCCTGAGAAGACTGTATGCAGATCAAAAAGCAACAGTTATAACCAGACATGGAGAAATAGACTGGTTCAGAATTGGGAGAGGTGTACCTCAAGGCTGTATATCATCATGTTGCTTATTCAACTTATATGCAGAGTACAGCATGTGAAATGCTGGGCAGGATGAAGCACAAGCTGGAATCAAGACTGCCAGGAGAAATACCAATACCCTCAGATAAGCAGATGTTCAGTTCAGTTCAGTCGCTCAGTCATCTCTGACTCTTTGCAACCCCATGAATTGCAGCATGCCAGACCTCCCTGTCCATCACCATCTCCCGGACTTCACTCAGACTCACGTCCATTGAGTCAGTGATGCCATCCAGCCATCTCATCCTCGGTCAGGCCCTTCTCCTCCTGCCCCCAATTCCTCCCAGCATCAGAGTCTTTTCCAATGAGTCAACTCTTCGAATGAGGTGGCCAAAGTACTGGAGTTTCAGCTTCAACATCATTCCTTTCAAGGAAATCCCAGGGCTGATCTCCTTTAGGATGGACTGGTTGGATGTCCTTGCAGTCCAAGGGACCCTCAAGAGTCTTCTCCGACACCACAGTTCAAAGCATCAATTCTTCAGCTCTCAGCCTTCTTCACAGTCCAACTCTCACAACCATACATGACCACAGGAAAAACCATAGCCTTGACTAGACAGACCTTAGTTGGCAAAGTAATGTCTCTGCTTTTGAATATAATATCTAGGTTGGTTGTAACATTTCTTCCAAGGAGTAAGCGTCTTTTAATTTCATGGCTGCAATCATCATCTGCAGTGATTTTGGAGCCCAAAAAAATAAAGTCTGACATTGTTTCCACTGTTTCCCCATCTATTTGCCATGAAGTGATGGGACCAGATGCCATCCTCTTCGTTTTCTGAATGTTGAGCTTCAAGCCAACTTTTTCACTCTCTCCTTTACTTTCATCAAGAGGCTTTTTAGTTCCTCTTCACTTTCTGCCATAAGGGTGGTGTCATCTGCATATCTGAGGTTATTGAGATTTCTCCCGGCAATCTTGCTTCCAGCTTGTGTTTCTTCCAGTCCAGCGTTTCTCATGATGTACTCTGCATAGAAGTTAAATAAGCAGGGTGACAAGATACAGCCTCGACGTACTCCTTTTCCTATTTGGAACCAGTCTGTTGTTCCATGTCCAGTTCTAATTGTTGCTTCCTGGCCTGCATACAGACTTCTCAAGAGGCAGGTTAGGTGGTCTGGTATTCCCTTCTCTTTCAGAATTTTCCACAGTTTATTGTGATCCACACAGTCAAAGTCTTTGGCATAGTCAATAAAGCAGAAATAGATGTTTTTCTGGAACTCTCCTGCTTTTTCCATGATCCAGCGGATGTTGGTAATTTGATCTCTGGTTCCTCTGCCTTTTCTAAAACCAGCTTGAACATAAGGAAGCTCACGGTTCATGTATTGCTGAAGCCTGGCTTGCAGAATTTTGAGCATTACTTTACTAGCGTGTGAGATGAGTGCAATTGTGTCGTAGTTTGAGCATTCTTTGGCATTGCCTTTCTTTGGAATTGGAATGAAAACTGACCTTTTCCAGTCCTGTGGCCACTGCTGAGTTTTCCAAATTTGCTGGCATATTGAGTGAAGCACTTTCACATCATCATCTTTCAGGATTTGAAACAGCTCAACTGGAATTCCATCACCTCCACTAGCTTTGTTTGTAGTGATGCTTTCTAAGGCCCACTTGACTTCACATTCCAAGATGTCTGGCTCTAGATGAGTGATCACACCATCATGATTATCTGGGTTGTGAAGATCTTTTCTGTACAGTTCTGTGTATTCTTGACACCTCTTCTTAATATCTTCTGCTTCTGTTAGGTCCAGACCATTTCTGTCCTTTATCGAGCCCATCTTTGCATGAAATGTTCCCTTGGTAGGCAGATGATACCCCCAAAATGGAGAAAGCAAAGAGGAACTAAACAGCCTCTTGATGAAGGTGAAAGGGGAGAGGGTAAAAGCTGGCTAAAAATTCAACATGCAGAAAACTAAGATCATGGGTTCTGGTTCTATCATTTCATGTCAAATAGATGGGCAAACAATGGAAACAATGATAGACTTTATTTTCTTAGGCTCCGAAAGTGACTGTGGATGGTGACTGCGGCCATGATATTAGAAGATGCTTCTTCCTTGGAAGACAAGCTATGACAAACCTAGACAGCATGTTAAAAAGCAGAGACATTGCTTTGCCAACAAAGGTGCCTATAGTCAAAGCTATGGTTTTTCCAGTACTCATGTACGGATGTAAGTGTTGGGTCATAAAGAAGGCTGGGCACTGAAGAATGGATACTTTTGAACTGGGGTGCTGGAGAAGACTCTTGAGAGTACCTTGAACAACAAGGAGATCAAACCAGTCAGTCCTAAAGGAAATCAGTCCTGAATATTCATTGGAAGAACTGATGCTGAAGCTCCAATACTTTGGTCACCTGACACGAAGAGCCAGCTCATTGGAAAAGACCCTGATGCTGGGAAAGACGGAAGGCAGGAGGAAGAGGAGATGACAGGGGATAAGATGGTTGGCTGGCATCACTGATTCAATGGACATGAGTTTGAGCAAACTCCAGGAGATAGTGAAGGACAGGGAAACCTGGCATGCTGCAGTCCATGGGGTCTCAAAGAGTTGGACACTACTGAACAATAACAAAATACCTTATAGTCTTTGTATTATCTTTATAAGATAATAAAACTAGCTGAACCCACTTTTCTTATGTTTAATCTCTATAAAGATAAATTCTTTTTTGAAATGCCATGATTGATTTGACAGACTAAGATGTGAAACTTCAGAGGTTTTCAAATCAGAAAACCTGAAAAGTTCTAAACATTCTGATTATATTACTCAGAAAGATTTAGTTGTTCTTTTTTTAAAGCCATGAGTTTTAAAACTTTACTGAATTACACATGATCCAAGCATATGTTACACTGTTGTCAATTACAGATTTTCAATACAGGTGAAATCATCTCTTGGAGAGCTTCCTTCGGAAAATTTGCAGTTGGGCTTCCCTGGTGGCTGACGGTAGAGAATCTGCCTGCAAGGCAGGAGACCCGGCTTCTATCCCTGGGTCAGGAAGATCCCCTGGAGTAGGAAATGGCAACCCACTCTAGCATTCTTGCCTGGAGAATTCCATGGACAGAGGAGCCTGGCAGGCTACAGTCCCTGGGGTCACAAAGAGTTGGACACGACTGATTGTCTAATGCTTTCTTTCACTTACAAATTCACTGGTAAAAAAGGCCAGTTTCTGCATATATATTTGAATGTGGTTTATTCCCCACTGGCATTTTACCTAGGAAAAGGAAATGGTAACCCACTCCAGTATTCTTACATGTAGAATCCCATGGACAGAGGAGCCTGGCAGGCTACAGTCCATGGTGGCAAGAGTTGGACAAAGCTTACCAACTAAACCACCAACCACCAGCATTTTACCTACATTGTATCGATTCTTTAATCTTACTGTTAGTGCATTTAATTTCTCTCTGCTTTAGTTTCAGTAAATAGACTGACACTTGACATGTGTTTTTCCAAGTTTCAATTTTAAGTATTAATGTATTGATAAAATACCTTTTGAACTACTCTGATGAAAGGTCCCATGTAAATAGAAAATATTGTTTGTGTTTGTTGGTCTCACTATGTACATTTTGTCTAATGGCCTCTGTGTTTCAAGACTGAGACCTGCATTTTATATTTGAAGATGTTTCCTTTCAAGATAAAATATAATTAAGATATTTAATATCAGGAAATGATTTCATTTTTCTACCAAATAATAATTCCTGTTAAATAAATAACATATTCCTGAGAAAGTGAGTACTTCTTTGTGTATAACACTTCTGACTTGACTTGTTGATATCTCTGTAAAATTACCCATGTAATTCTCAAGGTCAAATTACCCAGGGAGTAGGAATAAAACTAATTTAAAAGCTGACTTCTTATGGACCACTTCAGAGACTGCTTTTTTTTCACTGCAGTCAGGTTATTTATTTATTTTTGTTATCTTCTTCCTTTATTTATGAATGTTAGTTACAAACACACACTCACATACATATATACACCACATACACATATGTGTCTCCCCCTTTAACATACCACATAATGGATACTATGCAATAATTATAGAAAATAATTTTCTGCATATTAAGCATTTACTCAGGGAAATCTGAATAGAAGGCATGATGTCACTATAGTTTATATTGTGTGTTCTTGGGATGATGATGGTCTCAATCAGGGACATTTGTGAATTTCTCTAATTTTTGGTTGCCACAATGTTGGGGGTTGCATCTGGTATCTAGTGGGTTCATGGCTACTGTTACTCATCCTACAATATACAGGACAGGCCCCAGCCCTCAATAATTAATTATTGGTTCAAAATGTCAGTAGGGCCTTGCTTGAGAAACTTATAGATGACTCTTTATATATAACAGAACTTTTAAGATTCATCTTCAACAATCAGAGTTCTCCTGGGTTTTGTGCATCCTGTTGATTCTTCATCCCACTGGGTTTTTTACAGTATGGCATCGTGGGAAGAACAGGAGCTGGGAAAAGTTCCCTCACTGCTGCCCTTTTTAGATTGTCAGAACCTGAAGGTGGCATTTACGTTGATGACATCTTGACAACTAGTATTGGACTGCACGATTTAAGGAAGAAAATGTCAGTTGCACTTCAGGTATGCACAGCAGAGCACTCTCACATGTTCTTTTTATAAGGTGTCTAAAGTTTAAGTGCTTTTAATTTGATTGGTCTTTTCAAGGTAAGTGAATGAGTTGATCCTTCTTTTCCCAATAGAGCATATTTTTAGCAGGAGGTATTTTCAACAGACACTTTCATCGGATACCAGGTTTTGTTTTTGTTGCTGTTGTTCATTTATTAGTTTTGTGTGCATGTGATTTAATAACTTACTGAGATACATTTCTGGACTCAGACTTCCTCAGTTTCCACAGTGTTTCCACTGATAATCAAATAATTCTGAGAACAGAGGATACATGATTTGGTTTGTGCTGGAGAGGTTCCTATAGGGAAACATGAATTTTATTAATAAGTGTCTTACAGATGTAATTTTGGAGGACATCTTTTTAAAGTGTTTATCTCCTTGGAGAACTTTCTGTGAAACTGTGGGGCTTTGAGAATCATAGGATATATAGATGTTTTGGGGGGACTTTGACAATTTAATCAGTAATGAATAATTTTCACCAGGGAGGCAGTACAGAATAATAAGGAAGAGCAGAGGACTCAGAATTCTGCCTCTATGTACCTTGGTTTTATCTGTGTTACAAGGCTGATAATGGTATCACCCTGTTAATCAGTTGTGAGGACAAAATATGTCAGTGAGTGTGAAGTGCTTTGTATAGACCCATATGTGCCTGCTGTGAGGGTGGAGTGTTGAGTTGGCCATCTGTTCCTGGGCTCTGACTCTGTTTTCTTGTCTTCTTCTTCGTAAAGTAGTAAAACTTTCAAGGAGAGTTTGGAGACTGGATTATATGCACGGGTAGACACTCCTGTCTTTCCTTGTGGTTCATTCACTCAACATAATTCTGTAACGTTTACTGAGAAATTACTATCCTCCAGGTATATAGCCAAGGGGATCCTATGTCCTCATCTATCATCCTGCCCTCTGTTTTGACAGACTTGGCGATTAAAAAAAAAAATTGAGTTTTTATTTATATAGTTAGTAATCATCTGCCCATCAAGGCAAGCTCAGAAAAATACTCCCTTGAGATGAGAAACAGAGAGGAGGTGAGACAGAACGAGCCAGGCAAATGTGCTTCCTAGAATGTGGGTGCAATGTGTCCTGAAATGCCTATTTATCAGGAAGCATGTATAACATGGCACCCAAAGGAAGGCAAATGTGGACTTGGGGACAGCTGTTGCTACTTGCCCGTGACCTCAAAAATACCTGGAATTAATCTAAGGAATTTTAAAACCAAGATATTACTTTAGTGAAATGCCACCTCACACCCTTTAAGATGTCTGCTATCAAAGAAAAGAGAGAGAAAAAAAGAAAATGATAAGTATTGTCAAGGATGTAGAGAAATTAGAATCCTTGTTCATTGCTGATAGGAATTGTGAAATAGTGCAGCTACTATGGAAATCAACTTGCTGGTTGCTCTGAAGAGTTGATGATGGAATTATCATATGACCTAGCAATTCTACGTAAGATTATAAACCCAAAAGAATTGGAAGAAAGGTCTTGAAAAGATCCTGGAATATGCATGTTATTGCAGCTTTATTCTCAACAGCAAAAAGGTGGAGGCACCCAAGGGTCCATTGACAGATGAACCAACAAACAAAATGTGGTGCGTATATATACAGTAGAATATTACTCAGCCTTAATAAAGAATAAAATTCTGACACATGCTAAAGCACAGACGACCTTGAAAAAATTAAGCTGAGTGAAATAAGTCATTTACAAAGGACAAATACTGTATGATTCTACTAATAGGAGTTACCTAGAGTAGCAAATTCATGGATACAGTATGAAGAATGGTGGGTGCCAGGAGTGGCCAGGAGAGGGGAGTTGTTGTTTAACGGGTACAGAGTTTCATTTCTTCAAGATGAAAGGAGATCTGCGGCTGGGTGGTGGTGATGGCTGTACAACAATGTGAATGTATTTAACACCACTGAACTGTGCACTTAAAGTGGTTAATCTAGCAAATTTTATGTATATTTGATCACAATTGAAAAAAAGTTTTTTCAAAGGTATCCCTTTTAGGAAAAATGGGAAGAACTTTTTAGCACATTCAGTCCCCATATTTAAAGATTTCCTCTGGCTATTAGATTTATGACTTATGGTTACAGTAGAAAATAAATGAACTTAGATTCCCAAGTTTTATGTTTTGATGGTACTCATCTCTGAGATGGCCATGTGAGATTAGTTAGTAGAAATAAAGGGCATGTCTGTAAAGTCCTTTCACATCCTTGAATGCAAAGCTTTAGAAACATCCCTGCATTATTTTTAATGCTTCTTAAAAGCAAAAAGTTTTATGCTTGTGTACATAAAATAACTCTGTAAATAAATAACATTAGATGATTCTTGGCTCTGCAAATAATATTTGGAAGCACATCTGAGCAAAGACTAAACATGCCTTGACATCAGCATGTTTTGGTTCTATTCTGTTGGTTTCCATCCTTCCTTTGAGCATGTTCTAGGTATACACTCCAGAGAGCATGTTTGCAAAATAGTGCTAAGCTATGTATCTGTGTAGATTCCGCTTTATAAGCCTTTGTCTCCAAGATGCAGTGTTGGTTGATTAAAGAGAGAAAATCTGGAGATAACTTGCAATGTGTAAAGGTTCCCAGGAAGCCATTCAGGAGGCAGAGGGCTAGAATGTTTGAGAGTGTAGACCCAGCGTCAGTGTGACCCACAGTTTATCCCTGCTCTGCCTCGTCGACTGTGGAGCCTTGATGATGTCACTTGGCTGCCAAGCTTCAACATCCTCATCCTTAAACCTGGTCTAGAAATCACTGGCCCACAGATTTGTGGTGAAGATGTAACTTAGTGAGATAATGTTTGTGCCTTTGTCTCATTCTTAGGAATGTTCAGTCATCAGGAACTGTTATTATTCTTAAGAATCAGGGCATGGGCCTTTTGGGTATTATTTCTACTTAAGTAAAAAGAGTAACACCTTCTGAAATGACTTTTCTCTTTACTTTCTGTTTAAGTGTTCATGGTCTTTGGTGATTTTCTTTATATGTATCTTTTAATAATAAAAACTGAATTGTTACATAAATGTGAATAGTAAAGCAAAGAAACAGAAAATAAAAACAAATGAACAAAACAACACAATAGGAATTTTGGGGAAAAGCACCACAGAGAAATGTATCTAATATTTTCCACCAAGAGCAAGAAATCAGACTAAAAATTTTGTATTTTGATTTCTGGCTTTCCTCCCACCAGCTTCTTTCCTGACCATCACCTTATACACACTCTTACTTTCCAGTCCCCCACCAAGACCTCCAGCCTTTTTCTCAGCCCTCCCCACACTCTTTACTGTTTTCTTTCTCTCTTTGAGGACAGGGCCTGTATCTCTCATTTCTGTTCCTCTAGTGCTTGTTACAGTCCCTGACAAGTTACACGAGTATTAATAATTCCTAACATTTATGGAATCGTTAAAACATTTTAGTTTCTTATGCCACCATTTCCTGCTTAATCCTCATAATTTGTTGCTCTCCTTATCTGACAGATTTAAAATCTGAGTCACTGGGAGCTTATCCTACTTTTCAAGTAAGGGGCAGAGCCAGGATTCAAATTTTATGTGTGTCTAGTTTTTAAAAATTGAAGTATAGTTGATTCACGTTTTATCAGTTGTATAATGAAGAGTTTCAGTTTTATCTCCAAAGACTCCCATCGCAGCAGAGTAAAATCCAAAGTACTAGTATATGACAGAGACCTACGCTTTCCAATCTCCACCTGTCCACTTGTCAGTCATGTCTGACTCTTCGTGACCCCGTGGACTGCAGGATGCCAGGATTCCCTGTCTATCACCAACTCCTGGATCTTGCTTAAACTCATGTCCATCGAGTCGGTGATGCCATCCAATCATCCCTTTCTCCTGCCTTCAGTCTTTCCCAGCATCAGGGTCTTTTCCAATGAGTCAGTTCTTCACATCAGATAGCCAAAGTGTTGAAGCTTCAGCTTCAGTATCAGTCCTTCCAGTGAATATTCAGGTTGATTTCCTTTAGGATTGACTGGTTAGATCTCCTTGCAGTCCAAAGAACTCTCAAGAATCTTCTGCAACACCACAGTTCAAAAGCATCAATTCTTCAACTGTGTTGTACTCATCAGATATTTTCCCCATTTTTCCTACGGTCCCACTTGAAAGGACTCCTCAAACCATAGCAAGAGTAAGTAAGTATAGAGCAAAGCCAGAAGATACTACTCCTATTACTCTGTCCCTCATTTGGACAAAATCAGTTTAGAAATGGGTTTATGCACTTGTATGTCATGGGCTGATATGTGTCAGGAGAAGATACTCAAAATGTTATCCCTCCCCAACCGAGCCCTTTGTCTTTACAGCATCTTGCTAGCTGCAGAGGTGGAGAAAGTCTGTTAGTTTGGTTGCTTGAATTTACTTGTCTAAGTGCAAAAACTTACATTCGTCTCCCCCTCAAATGAGTAGGAAGCAGTGACGCTTGTGTCTCAACACCCCAATACAGGGAACTTAGGAAGCTGAGAGCAGACTCTGCAGAGGGGGAGCCCAGTGCTGTTTCTTTGAGTTGCCGCTCTTTGCTGAGCCAGGCCCACACCATGTTCCCTGGATGGCTGGTCCCTGTGATCCTGGAAGCAGCAGGGAGCATCCATGGTGGTCTCTCTTCCTCCCAGGCTCATCCCCATCACTGCTGACCCCCCATGAACAGGTCAGAACTGGGGGAGATGTAATAGTAACAAGGACCTGGGTAGGAGCAGAGACAGGGGAGTGGGGACATAGGCCATCAGTCATGGGGAGGGGCATTCAAAGATGAATACTGTATTTTTAAGAAGGTACTCCTCAACTTCTGTTCAAAATTTTAGGAATAATCTGAAATGAAAGTTCTTCTTAAATAATTTCCTGAAACACACACAACAGGTAGCTGAAGTATGTGTGCTCTTTGTGCTCAGGGTCTGAAGCAGTTAAATATGTCCCCCAGAAAGAACACTGATTGAGATTATATGCAGGGAGTAGCCTGCTTACTTGAAAGGACCTGGAAAATGGAGAGAAGATGGAGAAAGGAAGGAGGAAGAATACTGGGGACCAGCCTCCCCTCGCCTGGCTACATTGCTTGTGTGAACCTCATGGAGACAGCTAAAGGATGAGAAATCACCAGCATGTGGGAATCTTAAGGTTGATAATTACAAACAGTAATAAGTTTTTGTAATAATTTGAAGTAGAATGATGGTTATTCCCCTGACAAGGAATGCTTACCATTGTTTAGGTGGTTGTTTAGTCCTTGATCCTAAATTCAAGTTTTAAGGGAAACCTTAAATTTGGTCTCGAGATTCTTTAGTTCAGTTCAGTACTCATTCTGAAATACTGTATGACTAGTGATTTTCAGTGCTTTGGAAGCATGTCGGCCACTTCATCAACTCTGTGCGAATAAATCTCCCTTTATAATGTCTTTTTAATTGTGGACTGTGCTCAGGGGTATGTCTTTTTTTTGGTGGCACACCCTGAGTTTTCTGTATCATTTCTCTCTCACCAGACTTAAAACTTAGACC
Organism: Redunca redunca; assembly: GCA_006410935.1. Taxonomy (NCBI): domain Eukaryota; kingdom Metazoa; phylum Chordata; class Mammalia; order Artiodactyla; family Bovidae; genus Redunca; species Redunca redunca. The sequence continues at coordinate 306,371 of SJYQ01006055.1, read as the reverse complement.
ATATTGATGGAAGGTTTGGAAAGTTCCCTGAGTATCGTTCTTCCTCATGATTATGGAAAAGAAATATGTCTTCTTCGTCTTTTCTCTTAGGCTTTTGTGAAAGTGAGGAGGAAAGTCCAGTTCAAGGCCAGGCGGGATTTGAACGAGGGATTCTGAGCAGTTCCGGGCACTTGTGGAAGAGTCAGGTCTCTTCTTGTTCCCACACATGTGCCTCCCCTTGTCTTGTCCCCTCCACTGAAATGAGCCTGTTGGGCCCTTCACTGCTGCCCATATTCTTATGGCCTGGCTTACTAAGCCTTCCAGAGGAAAATGTAAATGGTCTACATGAGTTTATGTACAGGATTCTCTCTTGAGGCCAAGAGGAGACATATATTTCCAGAGTAATTTACTTGTGGCTCCTCCTGAAGCAGATGAGTAGGAAAAACTATTTAAGTTAAAGTATCATGACACAGGTCACAGTGGGTTTCAGGTCCTCCTGGCCTTGCAGTTAATAACGAATTTGAGGCAGGCTATCCTGACACACCTGTGAGAGAACGTGGGGAACAGCTGATGCCAAGATCAGAGGTGATCTCTCCATGGACAGAGGTGCTGCAGACCCCAGGAGCTGAAGTTTCCCTTGCACACGTGGAGATGTTCATTTCACACATGTGGAAAGATTCCTCAAAGACAGTCTGACTAATGGAGAAAATGGCCTAGTTTATTCTTCAGTGCTAATGTGTAAATATTTAATGGTTTGCTTTGAAGCACAAACCTCTACTAATCATGCTGTTGGTATTTCCCAGTCACACCAGGATTGACAGTTAATTTATGTAGATCTTGATGTTAAGTTTCTCATGTAATTATTTCCTCAGTTTGTGTGAGTGTTTTAACAGATATTTATTACCAGGGTGGTATTAAAAAAAAAAAATCAAATCTTCCTTTGTCTTCAGTTTTTTCCTTAAGATGAAAAAAGCTTCTTCAACACTTTCTTTCTTCTGTTTTCAGTAGTTCAGAAGATATTTTGTATCACACTTTGTACAATGGAAAATTATTTTAGAGATACTGTTTTGTAAACATACATTTGCAACTTTATTATGAATAATTAATGAATTTAGATGTTTTTGTATTTTAATTTTGACAGTTTGTACACATTAGAATAAAATAAGGTTAAGGTAATAACACTCACTGTTTTGGCATATTTAGGAACCTGTTTTATTCACTGGAACAATGAGGGAAAATCTGGATCCCTTTAATGAGCATACGGATAACGAACTATGGAATACCTTAGAAGAGGTAATTTATTAATGGTAACTGTAATTAACTTGTTAGCATCAGTATATGTGTGTTTACATTTAGAGCCTTGCAGATAATTAAGGGGATCATATCAGTTTCACTGACTTCGGTAACCTCCTAAGAAAACACTGATGACATGGGTGTGGTTAAAAATGTGTGTATTGATGATGATGAAAAGCAACAATATGATGTGACATGTTTTCATTTTAGCTATTTTCCTAGAACCCTGAACAAATAGACACATTATCTTATCCTTAGCAGAGTACTCAATTAGATGTTAAAACTTTGGGATCAAATTCTACTAGTGACCTAGTGAATTAATTACTCCATTACACTCCAATATTCATTTTATTCCTCAGGATTTAGGAAACATCTCCCGAGTGGAGACAATAGTAGTTTTTCCTTATTAACTAAAAGATATAAACAAGATCATACTAAGAAAATGAAAAAGTTTCATAGGAAAGTGTTTATAAAGGTAAATTATATAGTCAGAATTAATGATGATTATTTATTCACAATTACGTCATTTTAATGCTGTAGCATTAATGCAGATAACAGAACCCTGGAACATCTGTTCAGCTTTTATATGGGTAGGTTCATTTCGAAAGAATTTTCTGTTATTTATGTCATGTCCCTTGCTCTGCTTCTTTGAGTTTCCTCACCCTTGCATGAAAAAAATAATTTTGACTATTAAGTTGCTGTCAGCTTGTATTTTATTCTTTTAACTATTTTGTGTATTTGCACTCCTTTTACAAATCAATTCTACTGATGGCAGAAACCCTAGACTTCTTTTTTTTAATTTATTTATTTTAATTGAAGGCTAATTACTTTACAATATTGCAGTGATTCTGCCATACATAGTCTTTTGCTTTTAAAAAGTAAGAATGAGCATTCCTATAAATTAATGATGAAAGATCAGAAAGAGAAGTTGAGAAAACAATCCCATTTACCATTGCAACAAGAAGAATAAAATACCTAGGAATAAACCTACTTAAGTGGCTCAGATGATAAAGCATCTATCTACAATGTGGGAGACCCGGGTTCGATCCCTGGGTTGGGAAGATCCCCTGGAGAAGGAAATGGCAATCCACTCCAGGACTATTGCCTGGAAAATCCCATGGACAGAGGAGCCTGGTAGGCTACAGTCCATGGGGTCCCAAAGAGTCGGACACAATTGAGCGACTTCACTTCAAGGAGACAAAAGACCTGTACTCATAAAACTACAAGATACTGACAAGAGAGATCAAAGATGATGCAAACCAGATGGAGGGATATACCATGTTCTTGGATTGGAAGAAACAATATTGTGAAAATGACTATACTACCCAAAGAATCTACAGATTCAATACAATCCCTGACAAATTACCAATGGCGTTTTGCATAAAATTAGAGCAAAAAATCTTACAGTTTTAATGGAAACACAAAAGACCCCAAGTAACCAAAGCAGTCTTAAGAAAGAGAAATGAAGCTGGAGAAACTAGGTTCCCTGACTTCAGAATATATTATTGAGTTGGCAAAAATTTTGTTACATAGGATTTTATGGAAAAAATGAACTTTTTCGCCAGTTCAGTACAGAGCTAGAGTAATCAAGTTGGTATGGCACTGGCACAAAAACAGAAATACAGATCAATGGAGCAGGCTAGAGAGCCCAGAGATGAACTCACAAACCCGTGGTCAACTAATCTATAACATAGGAGGCAAGAATACACAATGGAGAAAAGGTGGTCTCTTCAGTAAGTGGTGCTGGGAAAACTGGACAGCTATGTGTAAAAGAAGAAAATTAGAACACTCCCTGATACATACAAAACTAAACTCAAAGCAGATTGAAAACCTAAATGTAAGACCAGATACTATAAGACTCTTAGAGGAGAACACAGGGTAAACACTGTACGTAAATAACTACTAAATGTTTGATTGATCTTTTTATTTCAGAGAAGTGTGGCATATTTTTTAAAACTTTTGTTGTTGTTGTTGTTACACAAATCTGAGAGATTGATTGTTCACATTGGTTTGAATTGATGTGTTTATCATTTAGTGTCACCCTTCTAGGGGAGCTCTGAAATCTGTAATATACAGATGAACCTTGACTATGAGCAGGCAGATTTGGAGGTATGACCATTTCCAGTCAGTAATTCTGGTTTCTGAAGGATGTCACGACTTATTTATATACCCACCCTGCTTTTCAGCAGCATGTGGATTTTGTTTTCTTAAATTGAGTTAATTGCTTCACCTTCTCCTGCCTGAAAAACAGTGCACCTCTGATTTCACTGAAGTTTGTGAGTCTTTTACAGTAAAATTCTACAAGAGAAGAGGTGTGTAGAGCATTTAACCATTAAACACAAGGAATGATAGGATGATCCACTACTCTTGAATTCATAGGACAAATTTAATGGTGAAATTGGGACACCTCTTAAAAAAAAATAACTGGAAGTACTGGTAAATTATTTTTCTATTTGTTTCCCAGATTGAGATCTTTTTCACAGATTCTCAAGCAGCCTTACTCTAGAATTTTAAACATATTGTTCCATGGACAGAGAGGCAATCTAAATTATAAAAATGCTGAAGTATTTTTATAAACTTTGCCTATTTTTATAAGCAATCTAAATTATAAAAATACTAAGGTCTATTTAAACTACATTTGTAACTTTCTATAAAAAGAAATGTGAGTTTACTTCACAAAGTCAAGTGTGTGGTTTCCATGTATTGCTTCTGGAATTAACCCTGTTAACTTTGGTGATATCACTTAGAGAAATCACCCCATCATTATGTTTCCCTAGGAATTGATTCCTTATGACTATTTTAAAAGAAAACTTACCAAATCATTCATTGAAAAACATACAAATGTGATAAAGAAATAATTCCTAGAGGATCTAGATAAAGGGGTGATTTATCACTCTAAGTTATTGTTGTTCAGTTGCTAAGTCACCTCTGACTCTTTGTGACCCCATGGACTACAGCATGCCAGGCTTCCTTGTCCCTCACCATCTCCTGGAGTTTACCCAAGTTCATGTCCATTGAGTCGATGATGCCATCCAGCCATCTCATCCTCTGATCCCTCTTCTCCTTCTGCCTTCAATGTTTCCCAGCATCAGGGTCTTTTCGAATGAGTCAGCTGTTTGCAACACGTGGCCAAAATATTGGAGCTTCAGCTTCAGCATCAGTCTTTCCAGAGAATAATCAGGGTTGATTTCCTTTGAGATTGACTAGTTTTATCTCCTTGTTTTCCAAAGGAGTCTCAATAGTGTTCTCCAGTACCACAGTTCAAACAGAATCAATCATTGATTCTTCAGCACTCTTTTATTGTCCAGGTCTCACATCTGTATATGACTACTGAAAAGACCATAGGTTTGATTATATGATCACTTTGTCAACAAAGTGATATCTTTGCTTTTTAACACACTGTCTAGTTTTGTCATAGCTTTCCTGCCAAGAAGCAACCATCTTCTAATTTCAAGGCTACAGTCACCATCTGCACTGATTTTAGAGCCTAAGAAGAAACCTGCCACTGCTTCTACCTTTCCCCCTTCTATTTGCCATGAAATGATGGGACTGGATGCTATGATCTTAGTTTTCTTAATGTTGAGTTTTAAGCTAGTTTTTTTTTTACTCTCCTCCTTCACCCTCATCAAGAGGTATTACTAAATCGATGAAGTCAGGTTTTAAGCGAACCAGAAACCCTAGTTATTAATTTGTAAATGATGCCTAACTGGATATTTGAACCCAAACTCACAGAATTAACCTGAGAATGAGCAGGAGGGAACCACTATGTTTTCCTCTTTATGAACTTCAATTAAAAGGAAACGATGGCTTAAAAAATTTTTTTAAGGTCCTCTAGTTCTGTTTTCTCCTTCTTCGTTTGCAGAGATGGACCTTCAGAAGGAAGACAGTCCTATGGATGCTGCCTGTCTCATCTTGGTTATTTTTCTAAATATGCTGAAAATACATTTTTCATGTACTGAAATTTTCCAACTTACTGTAAACTGATAAAAGTTCATCAGAAATTGGTGCTATTGGGGTGCTAAAAAGCAAAGGCAGCTCCAAAAATATAACATGAGTAGTGCCTGAAGATGAAGCACTTTATCACTCAGAGGTTAAAAGGTCATAGTAGATAAAACTCTGGAAATGAATCATTGATGTGTTGCTTCTGTTAAAAAGCAAAAACAAAACACCTTAGATACTGGGATTTGGAATTAAGGGTAGAGTATGGGGGCTTCCACAGTTGCTCAGTGATAAAGAGTCTGCCTGCAATGGAGAAATGGGGTTGATCCTTGAGTTGGGAAGATTCCCTGGAGGAGAAAACGGTAACCCACCCCAATATTCTTGCCTGGGAAACCCCATGGACAGAGGAACCTGGCGGGCTACAATCCATAAGGTCTATGACTTAACAACTAAACAATAACAAAAATGTCCTATCAAACTGGGAAGAAATCATACAGTTAAATGTCTGACATTGATAGTGTCTCTATTAGGACACAAGTGTGTCTCATCACACAGGAAAATAAGATACAGAAACCTGGGCATCAGCAGCCGGTGCATCAGGAACCACGTGGTTCAGTCCTTGCAGTGGCAACAGGTCACATGTCCATTTCCCCGGGCCTTGTGTTAGGTGAACTTCCTTTACTGCTGGCCCTGCTCTAGTAAAAGCTCTTCCCCAACTGTTGATTGCATTTCAGTGTCTCCTTCTGGCCCACACCAGATTTTCTTTGAAAAGTAAGAAAGTTCCACAAAATGTGGAAACCACCTGACCTCTGTGTTCCTCTCCTGTGAGGGGCGTCAGCACCCCACTACACAGAGTGCACACAGCGATGATGGAGGCAGGGTACCTTAAAGTCCAGTGTATTATTCTTCAGTTTTGCTATATTCTATTATTTTCCCAAGCTCAGAAATAATCTGGAGTATTCTGTACAGAGATGTATAGTTTTGAAAAGTAATTATTTGTTCTCTTTTCCTTAAATTATAACTTTTTCAGTGCTTTACTTTGTTTAAAATGTGATATGTTTTGGAGCCAGTTACTTTTATAAGAAAATATCCCTTATGCAATTACACTTAATAAGAAAACAGTTTTGTATATAAATTATTTATCCATGTGAATTTAGTTTCTAATTTATAGGAACAGTTATGTCACTCAATTAGAATCACTTATGCCTTCATTCATGTTGTTGCAGTTTGTCGTGTCTGACTCTTCTGCAACCCCATGAACTACAGCCCACCATGCTCCTCTGTCCATGGGATTTCTCAGTCAAAACTACTGGAGTGGTTGCAATTTCCTTAGCCAGGGGCGTCTCACCCAGGATCAAACCCAAGTCTCCTGCTTGGCAGGCAGATTCTTTACCACTGAGCCACCAGGGAAGTCCACCTTCATCCAGCCAACAAATATCTACTGAGAGCTTGTCAGGCAATGCTGCAGATTCTTGGGGTGTCACAGTCATCAAGAGACAAAATGTCTGTCCTTTTGAAGCTTAAATTCTCCTGGAGAAGTTGAAAAGCAAGCCAATGCATATGTAAAAAAATCTCAGTGCTGATACATGCAAAGGAAAAAAGTGAAGCAAAGCATGAAGAGGGGCGAGCTGATAGCATTATTATTAATGGGCAATATCTATTAATCTGTTACAAATTCTGCATGTACTGACTCATTTACTATTATTCACAATGTTAGGAGGTACACACCTTTATAATTATGATTATAATTATATTGTAGTCTTACTTAGAGTTTAGGAAGCTAAGATAGAGTAGGTTCAGGAATTTGCCCAGTTGGCACAGCCAGGCAAGACTTACCCCCAGGCTGTCTGGCTTCAAGTCTTCTCCAATTTGTTTTTGTTTGGCTGCAAAAAAAAGAAAAGAAAAAGTCAGCAAAAGAGTCCAAAAGCAGTATTTGGGTGCAGTCTCAAAAATGACAGAATGATCTTGGCTCATTTCCAGGGGAAACCATTCAGTATCACAGTGATCCAAGTCTATGCCCCAACCACTAATGCCAAAAGAGCTGAAGTTGAACTGTTCCGATGAAGACCTACAAGACCTTCTAGAACTAAAACCAAAAAAGATGTTTTCTTCATCATAGGGGACTGAAATACAAAAGTAGGAAGTCAAGAGATACGTGAAGTAACAGGCAAGTTTGGCCTTGGAGTACAAAATGAAGCAGGACAAAGGCTAACAGGGTTTTTCCAAGAGAACATGCTGGTCATAGCCAACACCCTCTTCCAACAACACAAGAGACAACTCTACACATGGGCGTCACCAGATAGTCAGTACTGAAATCAGATTGATTATAGTCTTTGCAGCCAAAGATGGAAAAGCTCGATACAGAAAAAAAACAAGACCAGGAGCTGACTCTGGCTTAGATCATGAACTTCTTTAGGGCAAAACTCAGGCTTAAATGGAAGAAAGTAGGGAAAACCACAAGCACTTCCGATATGACCTAAAACAAATCCCTTACAAATTATACAGTGGGAGTGACAAGTAGATTCAAGGGATTAGTTCTGATAGACAGAGTGCCTTAAGACCTATGGACAGAGGTTTGTAACACTCTATAGGAGGTGGTGAACAAAACCATCCCCAAGAAAAAGAAATGCCACAAGGCAAAATGGTTGTCTGAGAAGGCCTTACAAATGGCTGACAAAAGAAGAGAAACAAAAGGCAAAGGAGTAAAGGAAAGATATACGTATCTCCATGCAGAGTTCCAAAGAATAGCACAGAGAGATAAGAAAGCCTTCCTAGGTGATCAATGCAAAGAAATAGAGGAAAGCAATAGAAAAGGAAAGACTAGAGGTCTTGTCAAGAAAATTAGCAATACTAAGGGAACATTTCCTGCAAGGATGGGCACAATAAAAGACAGAAACGGTAAGGATATAACAGAAGCAGAAGATATTAAGAAGAGGTGGCAAGAATACATGGAAGAACTATTTTTATAAAAGGTCTTAATGACCCAAATAGCCACAATGGTGTGACCGACCACTCAGTTAGAGACAGACTTCCTGGAGTGTGAAGTCAAGAGGGCCTTAGGAAGCATCATAATGAAGAAAGCTAGTGGAGGTGATGGAATTCCAGCTGATCTATTTCAAATGGGTGAACATATCTCCACTCATCAACAGAAAAATGGATTAAAGATTTACTGAGCATGGCCCCGCCTATCAAACAAGACCCAGTTTCCCCCTGTCAGTCTCTCCCATCAGGGAGCTTCCAAAAGCCTCTTATCCATCTCCATGCAGGCAGACTGAAAACCACAACCACAGAAAACTAACCAATCTAATCATGTAGACCACACCCTTGTCTAACAATGAAACTATGAGCCATGCCCTTTAGGCCCACCCAAGAGGGATGGGTCATGGTGGAGAGTTCTACAAAATGTGGTCCACTGGAGAAGGGAATGGCAAACCACTTCAGTATTCTTGCCTAGATAACCCTATGAACAATATGAAAAGGCAAAAAGATAGGGCACGGAAAGATGAACTCCCCAGGTTGGTAGGTGCCCAATAATCTACAAGAGATCAGTGGAGAAATAACTTCAGAAAGAATGAAGAGACAGAGCCAAAGCAAAAGCAACACCCAGTTGTGGATGTGACTAGTGACAGAAGCAAGGTCCGATGCTGTAAAGAGCAATATTGCATAGGAACCTGGAATGTCTATGAATCAAGGCAAATTGGAAGTGATCAAACATGGGATGGCAAGAGTGAACATTGACATTTAGGGAATTGGCAAACTAAAATGGACTGGAATGGGTGAATTTAACTCAAATGACCATTATATCTACTACTGTGGGCAAGAATCCCTTCAAAGAAATGTAGTAGCCATCATAGTCTACAAAAGAGACTGAAATGCAGTACTAGGATGTAATCTCAAAAATAACAGAATGATCTCTGTTTGTTTCCAAGGCAAACCATTCAATATCATGATAATCCAAGTCTATGCCCTGACCAGTAATACTGAAGAAGCTGAAGTTGAATGGTTCTATGAAGACCTACAAGAACTTTTAGAACTAACAACCAAAAAAGATGTCCTTTTCATTATAGGGGACTGGAATGCAAAAGTAGGAAGTCAAGAAACACCTGGAGTAATGGGCAAATTTGGCCTTGGAGTACAGAATGAAGAGAATGCACTGATCATAGCAAACACCCTCTTCTAACAAGACAAGAGAAGACTCTACACATGGACATCACCAGATGGTCAACAGTGAAATCATATTGATTATATACTTTGCAGCCGAAGATGGAGAAGCTCTAAACAGTCAGGAAAAATAAGACTGGGAGCTGGCTGTGGCTCAGATCATAAACTTCTTATTGCCAAATTCAGATTAAATTGAAGAAAGTAGGGAAAACCACTAGAGCATTCAGGTATGACCTAAATCAAATCCCTTACAATTATATAGTAGAAGTGAGAAATAGATATAAGGGACTAGATCTGATAGAGTACCTGATGAACTATTGACAGAGGTTCACGACATTGTACAGGAGACAGAGATCAGGACCATCCCCAAGAGAAAGAAATGCAACAAAGCAAAATGTCTGTCTGAGAAGGCCTTATATATAGCTGTGAAAAGAAGAGAAGTGAAAAGCAAAGGAGAAAAGGAAAGATATACCCATCTGAATGCAGAGTTCCAAAGAATAGCAACTAGACATCAGAAAGCCTTCCTCAGTGCAAAGAAATAGAGGAAAACAACAGAATGGGAAAGACTAGAGATCTCTCCAAGAAAATTAGAGACACCCAGGGAACATTTCATGCAAAGATGGGCTCAATAAAGGACAGAAATGGTATGGACCTAACAGAAGCAGAAGATATTAAGAAGAGGTGGCAAGAATACACAGAAGAACTATACAAAAAAGATCTTCACGACCCAGATAATCACAATGGTGTGATCACTCACCCAGAGCCAGACACCCTGGAATGTGAAGTGAAGTGGGCCTTAGGAAGCATCACTATGAACAAAGCTAGTGGTGGTGATGGAATTCCAGTTGAGCTATTTCAGATCATAAAGATGATTGTGTGAAAGTGCTGCACTGAATATGCCAGCAAATTTGGAAAACTCGGCAGTAGCCACAGGACTGGAAAAGGTCAGTTTTCATTTCAGTCTCAAAGAAAGGCCATGCCAAAGAATGCTCAAACTCTTAAGCACAATGGCACTCATCTCATACACTAGTAAATTAATGCTCATAATTCTCCAAGCAAGGCCTCAACAATATGTGAACCATAAACTTCCAGATGTTCAACCTGATTTTAGAAAAGACAGAGGAACCAGAGATGAAATGACCAACATCTGCTGGATCATCAAACAAGCAAGAGAGTTCCAGAAAAACATCTATTTATACTTTATGACTCTGCCAAAGCCTTTGACTGTGTGGATCACAAGAAACTGTGGAAAATTCTGAAAGAGATGGAAATGCCAGTCCACCTGACCTGCCTCTTGAGAAATCTGTATGCAGATCAGGAAGAAACAGTTAGAACTGGACATTGAACCAGAGACTGGTTCCAAATAGGAAAAGTAGCACATCAAGGCTGCATATTGTCACCTTGCTTATTTAACTTATATGCAGAGAACATCATGAGAAATACTGGGGTGGAAGAAGCACAAGCTGGAATCAAGATTTCCAGGAGAAATATCAATAAATTCAGATATGCAGGTGACACCATCATTATGGCAGAAAGTGAAGAAAAACTAAAGAGCCTCTTGATGAAAGTGAAAGAGGAGAGCAAAAAACTTGGCTTAAAGCTCAACATTCAGAAAACAAAGATCATGGCATCCGGTCCCATCACTTCATGGCAAATAGATGGGGAAACAGTGGAAACAGTGGTAGACTTTATTTTTGGGGGTTCCAAAATCACTGCAGATGGTGACTGCAGCCATGAAATTAAAAGATGCTTACTCCTTGGAAGGAAAGTTATGACCATCTTAGTATATTAAAAAGCAGAGACATTACTTTGCCAACAATGGTCCATCTAGTCAATGCTATGGTTTTTCCTGTAGTCACGTATGAATGTGAGAGTTGGACTATAAGGAAAGCTGAGCACTGAAGAATTGATGGTTTTGAACTGTGGTGTTGGAGAAGACTCTTGTGAGTCCCTTGGACTGCAAGGAGATCCAACCAATCCATCCTAAAGGAAATCAGTCCTGAATATTCATTGGAAGGACTGATCTTGAAGCTGAAACTCCAGTACTTTGGCCACCTGATGCAAGAACTTACTCATTTAAAAAAAAGCCTGATGCTGGGAAAGACAGAAGGCAGGAGGAGAAGGGGTCAAAAAAAGATGAGATGGTTGGATGGCCTCACTGACTCAATGAACATGAGTTTGAGTAAACTCTGGGAGTTGTTGACAGACAGGGAGGCCTGCTGTACTGCGGTCCATGGGGTTGCAAAGAGTTGGACATGACAGAACGACTGAACTGAACTGAACTGATTTTAAATCCTAAAAGATGATGCTGTTCAAGTGCTACACTCAATATGCCAGCAAATTTGGAAGACTTAGCAGTGGCCACAGGACTGGTAAGGTCAGTCTTCATTCCATTCCCATAGAAGGGCAGTGCCAAGAAATGTTCAAATTACCACACAATTGCACTCATTTCCCATGCTAGCAAGGTAATGCTCAAAATTCTTCACACTAAGCTTCAACTGTGTATGAACCAAGATCTTCCAAATGTGCAACCTGGATTTAGAAAAGCCAGAGAACTGGAGATCAAATTGCCCATATCCATTGGATCATCGAAAAAGCAAGAGAATTCCAGAAAAATGTCTTTTTCATTGACTACACTGTAGCCTTTGACTGTGTGGATCACAACAAACTGTGGAAAATTCTTAAAGAGATAGGAATATCAGACCACCTTACTTGCTTCCTGTGAAAACTGTATTCAGGTCAAGAAGCAACAGTTAGAACCAGTCAGGGAACAACTGGTTCCAAAGCAATAATTTGGACTGGTTCCAAATTGGGAAAGGAGTACATCAAGGCTATATATTGTCACCTTGCTTATTTGACTTATATGCAAAGTATATCATGCGAAATGATGGGCTGGATGAAGCTGGCATTAAGATTGCTGAGAGAAATATCAATGATGTCAGATATACATCTGATACCACCCTAATGGTAGAAAGTGAAGAGGAACTAAAGGTCTTCTTGATAAAAGTGAAAGAGGAGTGTGAAAAAGCTGGCTTAAAGTTCAACATTCAAGAAACTAAGACCATGGCATCCTATCTCATCACTTCATTGCAATATATGGGGAAATAGTGGAAACAATAACAGACTTTATTTCCAAAATCACTGCAGATGGTGACTGGAGCCATGAAAATAAAAGACACTTGCTCCTGGGAAAAGGAGTTATAACAAACCTAGACAGAACATTAAAAAGCAGAGACATCACTTTGCCGACAACGTCCATGTAGTCAAACCTATGGTTTTCCCAGTAATCATGTACCAGTGTGAAAGTTGAACCAAAAATAAGGCTGAGCATTGAAGAACTGATGCTTTTGGACTGCGGCTCTGGAGATTGTTGTGAGTCCCTTGGACCACAAGGAGATCAACCAGTCAATCCTAAAGGAAATCAACCCTGAATTTTCCTTGGAAGGACTGATGATGAAGCTGAAGCTCCAGTACTTTGGCCACCTGATGTGAAGAGACGACTCAGTGGAAAAGCCCCCGATGCTGGAAAAGATGGAATCAGGTTGAGAAGGGTACAAAAGAGGACAAGATGGTTGAACAGCATCACTGACTTAATGGACATGGGTTTCAGTAAACTCCAAGCAATAGTGAAGGGCAAGGAACCCTGGTGTGCTGCTGTCCATGCGGTTGCAAAGTGTTGGACACGACTCAGTGACTGAACAACAACAACCTATATCCATATGCTGGGGTAAATAAGATGTTGTGTTTTATTTTCCATGTGTTTTCATTCACTACAATGCGTTTATGACACTGAAGAAAATGCACTTCATTGGCCCACTATTTATAGGATTAAATTTGGAAAAGACCCATCATTAGAATGGGCTCCAGGATTACTAATGTATACGGGGCAGTTTGCCATTGTTTGAAACTTGCATATATTAAACTTTAGAAAACAGTAAAGGGCCAATAAGCTTATATCTTCAGAGAACCAGATTTTCTGTAAAATTTTTGAAAGTTTTTCTCTAGTGTACCAACTCCTATGTAAAATTTACTTTGGGGAACTTGAATCAACCATAAAGATCCTTTTAACTTTTGTGTTCAAATCACATTTGGAGAAATAGCTTCATTTTTTGAGAGACTTCCTTAACTAACACCTGGGTGGGGTTTCTGGTGGATGTCCTGTGGTGAGATGGGGGACACTGAGATCTTTCTTTCCTGAGCTGACTCTACCATCTTTCTCAGTGGACACTCATTGGAAAGAGCTCTCCCCATCCAGTGGCTGTACCTGTAAGATACATCAGAAGTCCTGAGGATGTCAAAACTCTAATGTCTAAGAGGCTTGTCTACTTCAGGAACAGTTTGCTTAGAAAAATGTCATTCTTTCTGTATCCATAGGTACAACTTAAAGAATCCATCGAAGGTCTTCCTGCTAAAATGAACACTGAATTAGCAGAATCTGGACTGAACTTGAGTGTTGGTCAGAAACAACTGGTGTGCCTTGCCAGGGCTCTTCTCAGGAAGAATCAGATATTGATTCTTGACAAAGCCACATCATACGTGGATCCAAGGTATGGAGCTGAGCCCCAGGAAATCTTGAATCTGACTTGTAAATGTGGTAAATTCAAAACATTTAGTGAATCTTCAAAATGTTTCTAAGTGCTCGCTTGGCCTCATGGATATCTGTTGATAATATTAATTCCAGAAAACAAAGGATAAAACCAAGACATATTGTATGGTGTCAGTCTTGTTATGAGGCATCCTCAGTCAGTCAGTTCAGTTCAGTTGCTCAATCGTGTCCGACTCTTTGCAACCCCATGAGTCGCATCACGCCAGGCCTCCCAGTCCACCACATCTCCCGGAGTTCAGTCAGACTCGCGTCCATCGAGTCATTGATGCCATCAAGCCATCTCGTCCTCGGTCATCCCCTTCTTCTCCTGCCCCCAATCCCTCCCAGCATCAGAGTCTTTTCCAATGAGTCAACTCTTCGAATGAGGTGGCCAAAGTACTGGAGTTTCAGCTTTAGAATCATACCCTCCAAAGAAATCCCAGGGTTGATCTCCTTCAGAAGGGACTGGTTGGATTTCCTTGCAGTCCAAGGGACTCTCAAGAGTCTTCTCCAAAACCACAGTTCAAAAGCATCAATTCTTCAGCACTCAGCCTTCTTCACAGTCCAAGTCTCACATCCATACATGACCACTGGAAAAACCATAGCCTTGACCAGACATTTTGGAATGTGAAGTCAAGTGGGCCTTAGAAAGCATCACTACAAACAAAGCTAGTGGAGGTGATGGAATTCCAGTTGAGCTGTTTCAAATCCTGAAAGATGATGCTGTGAAAGTGCTGCACTCAATATGCCAGCAACTTTGGAAAACTCAGCAGTGGCCACAGGACTGGAAAAGGTCAGTTTTCATTCCAATTCCAGAGAAAGGCAATGCCAAAGAATACTCAAACTACCACACAATTGCACTCCTCTCACATGCTAGTAAAGTAATGCTCAAAATTCTCCAAGCCAGACTTCAGCAATACGTGAACCGTGAACTCCCTGATGTTCAAGCTGGTTTTAGAAAAGGCAGAGGAACCAGAGATCAAATTGCCAACATC
>SJYQ01006055.1:277153-291291 GCA_006410935.1 Redunca redunca | reverse complement strand
CAAAATCACTGCAGATGGTGACTGCAGCCATGAAATTAAAAGACGCTTACTCCTTGGAAGAAAAGTTATGACCAACCTAGATAGCATATTCAAAAGCAGAGACATTACTTTGCCAACAAAGGTCCGTCTAGCCTTGAGGCTATGGTTTTTCCAGTGGTCATGTATAGATGTGAGAGCTGGACTGTGAAGAAGGCTGAGCACCGAAGAATTGATGCGTTTGAACTGTGGTGTTGGAGAAGACTCTTGAGAGTCCCTTGGACTGCAAGGAGATCCAACCAGTCCATTCTGAAGGAGATCAACCCTGGAATTTCTTTGGAAGGAATGATGCTAAAGCTGAAGCTCCAGTACTTTGGACACCTCATGCGAAGAGCTGACTCACTGGAAAAGACTCTGATGCTGGGAGAGATTGGGGGCAGGAGGAGAAGGGGATGACAGAGGATGAGATGGCTGGATGGCATCACGGACTCGATGGACGTGAGTCTAAGTGAACTCCGGGAGATGGTGATGGACAGGGAGGCCTAGCATGCTGCGATTCATGGGGTCACAAAGAGTCAGACAAGACTGAGCAACTGAACTGAACTGAAATGACCAGACGGACCTTAGTTGGCAAAGTAATGTCTCTGCTTTTGAATATGCTATCTAGGTTGGTCATAACTTTTCTTCCAAGGAGTAAGCGTCTTTTAATTTCATGGCTGCAATCAACATCTGCAGTGATTTTGGAGCCCAAAAATATAAAGTCTGACACTGTTTCCACTGTTTCCCCGTCTATTTCCCATGGAGTGATGGGACCAGATGCCATGATCTTCATTTTCTGAATTTGAGCTTTAAATCAACTTTTTCACTCTCCTCTTTCACTTTCATCAAGAGTCTTTTTAGCTCCTCTTCACTTTCTGCCATAAGGGTGGTGTCATCTGCATATCTGAGGTTATTGAGATTTCTCCTGGCAATCTTGCTTCCAGCTTGTGTTTCTTCCAGTCCAGCGTTTCTCATGATGTACTCTGCATAGAAATTAAATAAGCAGGGTGACAAGATACAGCCTTGACGTACTCCTTTTCCTATTTGGAACCAGGCTGTTGTTCCATGTCCGGTTCTAACTGTTGCTTCCTGGCCTGCATACAGATTTCTCAAGAGGCAGGTTAGGTGGTCTGGCATTCCCTTCTCTTTCAGAATTTTCCACAGTATTGTGATCCACATAGTCAAAGGCTTTGGCATAGTCAATAAAGCAGAAATAGATGTTTTTCTGGAACTCTCTTGCTTTTTCCATGATCCAGCGGATGTTGGCAATTTGATCTCTGGTTCCTCTGCCTTTTCTAAAACCAGCTTGAACATCAGGAATTTCATGGTTCATGTATTGCTAAAGCCTGGCTTGGAGAATTTTGTGCATTACTTTACTAGTGTGTGAGAGGAGTGCAATTGTGCTGTAGTTTGAGCATTCCTTGGCATCCTTAGAGAGCTGAATTCCTAAATCCAGCTCTTTCAAGCAATGTTGAGGGAAGACTAATTTTCAATCATTTTATGAAAAATAGTAAATTTCTAAGTAGACTTTTTATACTTAGTTTTTTAGGAACAAGACTATATGTTAAAGTATTGATTTTTAAAAACATTGTAAAAATATCTATTTTTAAGTCTTAAGTCTGCTTTTCCTGCCTTACTAAACTAAATCAACTTCTTTGTTTCTAGAACTGATGAGTTAATACAAAAAAAAATTCATGAGAGATTTGCCCAGTGCACTGTGCTGACCATTGCACACAGGTTGAGCGCCGTTATTGACTGTGAACGGATAATGGTAAGACCCTCACCATTTTAGCTGTTTCCATTGATGTTCAATTTTCAATTTATTCTTCCTTGTAAAACTTGAAAGGAACCTCCATTAATGTTTCTCTTAGTTTCTTCTCACATTCCTGAAAATTACTCAAGTACTTAACTATACTTTAAGAATGTACTATTAAATAATATATCCAATAATCTTATATTTTCATATTAAAAGTTTATTTGAGTTGTCATTTCTTTATGATGGCCAACTGTTAAAATATCCCAAACCCAAATTAAAGCTCCATATTTTAATGGGGTAGAGCACAGTCATTGTCGCTGTGTCATAGTTGTTTCAGCATTTTTGGATTCCCTTTTCAAAAAAATGCCCTTCCCTGGTGGCTCAGAGGTTAAAGCGTCTGCCTGCAATGCAGGAGACCTGGGTTCAATACCTGGGTCGGGAAGATCCCCTGGAGAAGGAAATGGCAACCCACTCCAGTATTCTTGCCTGGAGAATCCCATGGATGGAGGAGCCTGGTGGGCTACATCCACGGGGTTGCAAAGAGTCGGACATGACTGAGTGACTTCACTTTCACTTTCAAAAAAATAGACTCGAATTTAGACTGCCAGGAGGTTGATGGCTAAAGTTGTAGAATTTCTCAGGAGTCCATGAGAAGAAATGGCCTAATGAGAAAAACAGTATTTTTTAACCGAAAGGATTTAATATAAAAAATGTATTACACAGGGATTAGAGGGCTAGACAAATGCAATACTGGGGTAATGATTTTAGAAAACAGCTACCATATCCTCGGACGGATCTCCAGACCTGAGAATTCAGAAGAGGGGCCTAAAGAAATGATGCTCTGACCTCTGAGGAGAGGTCACTGCCCGGTTGCTGGTCATATTTGTTAGGGGGCAGAATGGGGCTGGTTCTCCAGATGCTAATAGCCGGGAGCCAGAGTCAGGTCCCAGTGCTGGGGTGCCGCTAGTAGCCGAATCCGGTAGCACATTAGCGGTGTTTCTCACCATCAGTCTCCCTCTAGTGCCCCCTACTGGCAGGACCTAACAAAGGCCACCTGGCAAAAGGGTCTCTGAACTGTTGCAGTGAATTGCAGAGACCCAGCTTCTGCATCACAGATGAGAGTTTGGAAAGAAAGGCAAATCAGGGAGGAGAGACTAAATAAACAACCAGCGAGTCTCTTAACAATAGCTCTGTTCTGCACACATGGTAGGCTCCAGGCTTTGGTCTCGGGATATCTGTCTAGTATCTTCCTTTCAGGTTTGGTTGGTTCTTTCTTCCTTAGTAATTTAGTATTTCCTTCCTTAGCTCTATTTCCTTCCTCCATCTATTCCTTTTCTCTCTGTTTTTCGTTTTATCTCTTTCCTTGTCCTTTCCCTCTGTTGTTGCTCAGTTTCAATAAATGAGAAATGGGATGTAGCTTTATAACATAAGAAAAGTATTCCTCAAAGGAAAAATTTTGGCAGCAAATAATCTCAGGAAATGCAAGATACTTTAAAGTATTTTGATGGTCCATACAAAACAGGTAATAATCACTAATGAGTGGTCAGTAATACCCACAGTTCCTTATGTCTAAGGATAATAGTACCATCTCTTTTGACTTCTTGGGCAGCTTCTGGAATATCACCTCCTGTCCTACTTCACATGCATTGTCAGATGGGATCATCAGTGGGGCACTGAGTAGATACCAGGCTCTCAGCATTGAGGCAGTGCCTGTAGTCTCACTCCCCAAGCTGGACGTGCCTCCCTCTGGGGAGGCAGACAACAGGAGTGGGGCATCCCCAATCAAAAGGATGCTCTAGGCTCCAAGAAGTGTGTCTGGCTACCTGGACTAGACATCACGGTAGGAGGCAGGCTCTACCTGCAGACTTTCATGAGAGATGGGGTGACATTCAAGATTGCCCAACGGTGACTTAATTTCTAGAAATGTTTTGTGTCAGGCATCTTTAGTCCTTCATTTTGTGTTCTTGAATGCTAATTGGAAAAGTAACCTTTTATTTCTAGTTTTTACCTGTCATTTTGTTGGTCTTACCTCTCAACATTGTATTTCAAAGACTGTTCCCCAACGCACCATTTTTCCATAACAAATAAATGATGCTGTGAAATTTACCTATTTCAAGTTCTTTGTCAGGCTTTAGACATAGCAGCAGAAAGATGGCTTGATCTCCAGCTCACTTAAAGCTCTGTTCAATTAAATTCTTTGTTCCTAAATGTAGCATGAAGATTTATTTTTGGTTTTTGGTATCACAGCATTAATGACATTCATGGTAGCATATTCTTTTTATCATCTAATTCTTAGAAGTACTGTCAGCTTGAAATGTGTGGTTGGTTAGGGAAACTGAAGGACAGAATTAGGAAGACATGTTGCCTGGTCAGTCCTAAGGTGTTATCACTCAGCACCTGATCTGCAGATGTGAACATCTATACCCTCTCAACCAGTCAGCTTTCTTGATATTATCAAAATACATTCATTTTTTAAATGCTTTACTTATTGGTTTGTTCTTCAGTCACTCAGTCATGTCCAACTCTTGGCAACCCCATGGACTGCAGCATGCCAGGCTTCCCTGTCTTTCGCTATCTCCCAAAGCTCACAGAAACTCATGTCCATTGAGTCGGTGATCCCATCCAACCATTTCACCTTCTGTCGTCCCCTTCTCCTCCTTCTCCCAATGTTTCCCATCATCAGGGTCTTTTCCAGTGAACTGGCTCTTTGTATCAGGTGGCCAAAGTATTGGGGCTTCAGCTGCAGCATCAGTCCTTCCAGTGAATATTCAGGGTTGATTTCCTTTGGGATTGACTGGTTTGATCTCCTGCAGTCCTGGGAACTCTTAAGAGTCTTCTCCAGCACCACAGTTCAAAAGCATCCATTCTTAGACTGGCACCCAGCCTTCTTTATGGTCCAGTTCTCACATCCATACATGACTTCTGGAAAAACCATAGCTTTGACTATATGGGCCTTTGTCAGCAAAGCAATGTCTACTTTTTAATACACTCTCTAGGTTTGTCATAACTTTTCTTTTAAGGAGTGAGTGTCTTTTACTTACCAATATCTCCTGGTAAGGAGGTTATAAATTTCTATAACCTCAAATTTTTTCTTTGGTCAATGTCTATGAACAAATATTTAAAGTAGTTTCATGAAGCAGCTCACTGCCCATTCCTCCCCAACTTTCTAGTTTTGTCTCACTCTGTTCTCCCTCCTTCCTTTACAGCTAA
Organism: Redunca redunca; assembly: GCA_006410935.1. NCBI lineage: Eukaryota > Metazoa > Chordata > Mammalia > Artiodactyla > Bovidae > Redunca > Redunca redunca. The sequence goes on along the minus strand of SJYQ01006055.1, from coordinate 286,310 downwards.
AACCACACTGACGGTCTTTCAGCTCTCCAGATTCAATGTTCACTCTCTTACAATGTGCCCTTTCTAGACTGTTGGCTTAGTCTAAGGTGCCTGCGGTGGAAATGGTGAGATGGAAGTGGAGCCAAGTGGACTCTGTGATGGATTGAACATGGGCTCTGAGGGCAGAGAAGTTGACGCTGGTTTCTGGGTGCAGAGCCTGAGCATCTGGGTGAATGGGGAAGATGGAGGGAGAAGGGAAAGGCAAGGGTTCTGTTTGGAGCCTGTCACCTTTGTGATGAAGGAACTTGTTTCCAGGAAAGGATTTTACCCTTCACTGTGGAGCGGCTCTTTCCACTCCTGTGTTGGGAGACCTTCAGTTTAAGGTTCCCTGGTTGAGGTCATCAGTGATGTCATGGGGAGGTCCCACCAGGAGATGTAACCTTGGCCCTGTGTTTACATCTTAGTCTGAGCTGGTTGTGGTTGCTGATTCCTCTGGTAAGAATAACAGGATTAGACCTCAGGGCACCAAGAGACATGCATCCCCCAGCTTCAGGGTTGGGGATTGTCCTCTGTGCTCCATTCACCACAGGTGTAAAGCTTATATGTTATTCTAGAGCTTCTAATTACCAGTTGGCTTTCAATGTAGCAAAAACATCACAAATAATGTTTTCTATCAAACCTTCAAATTTTGAGGCAATCTTATTTTTATTGCTTCCTTTAGAACTATAGACATACCTTGTTTTATTGTGCTTTCCAGATACTGCAGTTTTTACAAATTGAGAGCTTGTCATAAACCTGCATCAAGCAAGTCTATAGGCAACATTTTTCCATCAGCATCTGCTTATTCCATGTCTCTGTGTCACCTTTTGGTAATTCTCACAATATACCAAACATTTTTACTATTATTGTAGTTGCTTTGGTGATCTGTAACATCAATGATCTTTGATATTACTACTATGACTTACTGAAGTCTCTGATGATGGTTAATGTTTTTTTAGTAATGCCTTATTTTTAAGTTAATGTCTGCATGTTATTTTTTTTTTCAGACATAATGCTATTGTACACATGCTTGGGTATAGTATAGTTGAAACATAACTTCTATATGCCCTGGAAAACCAAAAAATTCACGTGACTCACTTTAATGCAATATTCAGTGTATTCTGGTGTTCTAAAACTGAACCTGCAATAGCTCTGAGGGATGTCTGTACCAGTTTCTTTCTGGAAAGCAAGTGATTGTCTGTTCTGAAAGCTTTAAGGACATAAAGACAAGTCAATCTGCTGCAAAGCCTGATGCTTCACAGGGAGGGCTGCCAGCCTGGGGGAGGGGCAGGGGAAGTGACAGAGGCTGACGAAGGGCATAACCAACAGTGCTGTCACCATAAAGTTCTGTCACTGCAAGTGTTAAGGTGTAATAATTACATATTGTTGCACTGATGAATACTTCGGCACAAAAATAGATGGATATTTTCTTTTATTCTGTTTTTTAAAATGAAGAGCCTAACTCATAAAATATATATTTTTTGTTAAAAAAGGCAATAAATGTGCAAGGTAAAAATAGGAAATTTTTTTTTAAATCTCATAAAGGGAAGATTACAAAATATGCACCATCAGAAAGTAACAGTTGTATAATGCTATAATATTATTTGGATAAAACTAGAACTATTAATAGTTTAATAATTAGTCTTATGCAAAACAGAGAATTTCATCAGCAGAATTTTTATAGCAACAATATATTCTTAAAATCCCCCATGTCATTAATTAATTTTCTATAAAACGGTTTTAATAGCTGCCTAAAATTTCATCTTAGAGATCGAGTATAATTAATCTGAAACTTTGACATAATATGGGCTTCCTTGGTGGCTCAGACTGTTAAGAATCTGCCTGCAATGCAGGAGACCAAGGTTTGATCCCTGGATCAGAAAGATCCCCTGCAGAAGGGAAGGGCTACCCACTCCAGTATTCTTGCCTGGAGAATTCCATGGACAGAGGATCCTAGCAGGTTACAGTCCATGGGGTCACAAAGAGTTGGACATGACTGAGCAAGTAAACTTTCACTTTAGAGATTATATATTTTTTTTAATCATCACTTTTATTAAAAAATATTGAAATGATTAGATGGATATGGTTTTGCTTAGTGTAAGTGAACAAGAGAAAATGCTTATTGGGAAACAACTGTGACCCAGTTAATAGCTTTGTGTATGTATTAGCTCTCTGAAGGGATCTATGCAGTTTTGGTTCATTAAACCATTTCAGAATTTTATTTTCTGAAGAAATTCTCTTAACTTTAAGTATCTTAAAGATGTCATAACAGCATCTAAGTTATGATTAAGCATAAAAGTCATAACAGCAACTAAGTTAATCGTCCTCATTTGCTCCAAAATAGTGGAACAACACAGACAAATTAGAAATTCTTTTTCTCCTAAGACTCACTACTGTCTCTACATTAGAGGGTTCTTCCTACAGATTTTAGGATTAGCTGGGTGCTTGTGACCTGCTTTCTCTGCAGCCAATAGCACACTGTTGCCTCCAATTCCTGCACACTGCAGCCTTCATATTGCCTGAATTCTCCCTAGAACCATGAACAAAGGAGCATGTGACAGTCTGCACTTGCATTAACAGTATTGTTGTCTGTGGTCAACATTTTCACTGTCTGCGGCTATAGAATTCTTTGGAAATGAACAATGAAGAACCAAAACCAGGGACAGGAAACTCAGATTCCACCTCTTTTGTTTATATTCAGTCTTATGATGTTATGTTCTTTCTGTTTCTTCCTCAACACAAACCTCTTGTCAGTAGAGTTTTTCCCAGAGAAATCAAAACCAGAAACTGTTGTAATATTCCCACCTGGAAAGCACAAAACAGCTCATACCTAACTAGAGTTTTACTTAAGGTCTGTTTTTCACTTTCATGGAACATTTCTTTCAGAAGCCTACATGGCTGCAATTAGAATATTTCAGAAGTGGAAACTCCTTCAAAAACTCCAAAAGATTTCACTCAAGTTTTCAAAGGAAAATAACTAATATGGTGGTAGAAAGCCCAGTTGGGGAGGAGATTACTTTAAGAGGGGAGTGCTTATGAGCAAAGGCAGCAGATTTGGGAAAGTGACTGTGGAGGTGACCATGACCCAACCTTCATCACCCCCCTGGTGAGAGACTAATTTATTATTTCAAGATCTAGGAAAGGATTTTGAGCTAATTCTTACCACGTTGCCCCGTCACTAAGAAAATCCCAGGCACCCATGTTACCAATGAGGGACCCACATAGCAAGTTTGGACAGCGGTCCCTGTGTCATCACCTGGCAGCCAGAAACAGAGATATGACGCAGACCTTCCCCTTGCAACTCTGCTTGTCAATAAGTGGGGCTCTCTCTCTATTGTTGCCATCATTTCTTATCAGGCTTTAGCTCCATCCTCTCCTGCCCCCCACCTCTCCTTGCACTTGCCCACCTCTCCTTGCATTCCTCTTTTTCACTGATGGCATCTTGCCAATGAATGGATCAAGTTATCTAGCAGTGGGTCCATTTAATTTTTATGTCTAGACAGCTACCAGGAATATCTGCATATAAACAAGTTTGATAAACACATCTTCACTGAGCTTATGTAACTCACTTATTGTCCAACATAATGTATTTTTACTTAACCTACTAGAGCTTGATAAGTAATTCAAGACTGGACTTCCTGGAGAGATCCTGGGGTTCAGGGATTATTATCACACCAATTTTAATGTGTGATTTAGTTTATACTTTAACTTGTGTTACAGAAAGGGTGGGGACATAGTGGGAAATTATACGAGATTTTTCTTACAGGGGATGAAAAAAATCCAAAGCTATACCTATTTTTCTGTACATAAAGAGAATTTAGATTTGCTTTATGTTTATTTGTTCTGAAATATCTGGAATCTTTGATCAAGCCAGTAAATGTAAAAGCTAAGTTGGTAAAATTCTGTTTCCGGCTATTTTTGAGTCTATGTCCCGTCTTAGCTCTTGAGCCCCTAACGTCTTGCCTTTTAAGTTTAATTAGATCCAGTTTATTTTTGCTTTTACTTCTTTTGCTTTGGGAGACNTACTGTATTGGTTTTGCCATACATTGACATGAATCCACCACAGGTGTACATGAGTTCCCAACCCTGAACTCCCCTCCCACCACAGTCCCCATATCATCTCTCTGTGTCATCTCAGTGCACCAGCCCTAAGCATCCTGTATCCTGTATCGAACCTAGACTAGTGATTCATTTCTTACATGATAGTATACATGTTTCAGTGCCATTCTCCCAAATCATCCCACCCTCTTCCTCTCCCTCAGAGTCCAAAAGTCTGTTCTTTACATCTGTGTCTCTTTTGCTGTCTCACATACAGGGTTATCATTACCATCTTTCTAAATTCCATATATATGTGTTAGTATACTGTATTGGTGTTTTTCTTCACTCGGTATAATCAGCTCCAGTTTCATCCACCTCATTAGAACTCATTCAAATGTATTCTTTTTAATGGCTAATACTCCACTGTGTATATGTACCACATCTTTCTTATCCATTCATCTGCTGATGGATATCTAGGTTACTTCCATGTCCTGGCTATTATAAACAGTGTTGTGATGAACATTGGAGTACATGTGTCTCTTTCAATTCTAGTTTCCTTGGTGTGTATGCCCAGCAGTGGGATTGCTGGGTCATAAGGCAGTTCTATTTGCAATTTTTTAAGGAATCTCCACACTGTTCTCCATGGTGGCTGTACTAGTTTGCATTCCCACCAACAGTGTAAGAGGATTCCCTTTTCTCCACACCCTCTCCAGCATTTATTGCTTGCAGACTTTTGGATCGCAGTCATTCTGACTGGTGTGAGATGGTACCTCATTGTGGTCTTGATTTGCATTTTTCTGATAATGAGTGATGTTGAGCATCTTTTCATTTGTTAGCCATCCATATGTCTTCTTTGGAGAAATGTCTATTTGGTTCTTTAGCCCACTTTTTGATTGGGTCACTTATTTTTCTGGAATTGAGCTGCATGAGTTGCTTGTATATTTTTGAGATTAGTTGTTTGTCAGTTGCTTCATTTGCTATTATTTTCTCCCATTCTGAAGGCTGTCTTTTCACCTTGCTTATAGTTTCCTTTGTTGTGCAGAGCGTTTAATTTTAATTAGATCCCATTTGTTTATTTTGCTTTTATTTCCAGTATTCTGGGAAGTGGAGCATAGAGGATTCTGCTGTGATTTATGTTAGAGAGTGTTTTGCCTATGTTCTCCTCTAGGAGTTTTATAGTTTCTAGTCTTACATTTAGATCTTTAATTCATTTTGAGTTTGTTTTTGTGAATGGATTAGAAAGTGTCTAGTTTCATTCTTTTACAAGTGGTTGACCAATTTTCCCAGCACCACTTGTTAAAGAGATTGTCTTTAATCCATTGTATATTCTTGCCTCCTTTGTCAAAGATAAGTTGTCCATAGGAGTGTGGATTTAACTCTGGGCTTGCTATTTTGTTCCACTGATCTATATTTCTGTCTTTGTGCCAGTACCATACTGTCTTGATGACTGTGGCTTTGTAGTAGAGCCTGAAGTCAGGCAGGTTGATTCCTCCAGTTCCATTCTTCTTTCTCAAGATTGCTTTGGCTATTCGAGGTTTTTTGTATTTCCATACAAATTGTGAAATTATTTGTTCTAGCTCTGTGAAAAATACCGCTTGTAGCTTGATAGGGATTGCATTGAATCTGTAGGTTGCTTTGGGCAGTATCCTCATTTTCACTATATTGATTCTTCCAATCCATGAACATGGTATATTTCTCCATCAATTAGTGTCCTCTTTGATTTCTTTCATCACTGTTTTATAGTTTTCTATATATAGGTCTTTAGTTTCTTTAGGTAGATATATTCCTAGGTATTTTATTCTTTTCATTGCAATGGTGAATGGAATTGTTTCCTTTATTTCTTTTTCTACTTTCTCATTATTAGTGTATAGGAATGCAAGGGATTTCTGTGTGTTGATTTTATATTCTGCAACTTTACTATATTCATTGATTAGCTGTAGTAATTTTCTGATGGAGTCTAGGGTTTTCTATGTAGAGGATCATGTCATCTGCAGTGAGAGTTTTACTTCTTCTTTTCCAATTTGGATTCCTTTTATTTCTTTTTCTGCTCTGATTGCTGTGGCTAAAACTTTCAGAACTATGTTGAATAGTAGTGGTGAAAGTGGGCCTGACTTTAGAGGAAATGCTTTCAATTTTAAACCATTGAGGAAAACCATTGTTTTCAATTTTAAACCATTTGATGTGGGTTTGTCATATATAGCTTTTATTATGTTGAGGTATGTTCCTTCTATTCCTGCTTTCTGAAGAGTTTTTATCATAAATGGATGTTGAATTTTGTCAAAGGCTTTCTCTGCATCTATTGAGATAATCATATGGCTTTTATTTTTCAATTTGTTAATGTGGTGAATTACATTGATTGATTTGCGGATATTGAAGAATTCTGGCATCCCTAGGATAAAGCCCACTTGGTCAAGGTGTATGATCTTTTTAATGTGTTGCTGGATCTGATTGCTAGAATTTTGTTGAGGATTTTTGCATTTATGTTCATCAGTGATATCAGCCTGTCATTTTCTTTTTTTGTGGCATCTTTGTCAGGTTTTGGTATTAGGGTGATGGTGGCCTCATAGAATGAGTTTGGAAGTTTACCTTCCCCTGCAATTTTCTGAAAGAGTTTAAGTAGGATAAGTGTTAGTTCTTCTCTAAACTTTTGGTAGAATTCAGCTGTGAAGCCGTCTGGACCTGGGCTTTTGTTTGCTGGAAGATTTCTGATTACAGTTTCAATTTCCATGCTTGTGATGGGTCTGTTAAGATTTTCTATTTCTTCCTGATTCAGTTTTGGAAAGGTGTACTTTTCTAAGAATTTGTCCATTTCTTCCACGTTGTCCATTTTATTGGCATATAATTGCTGATAGTAGTTTCTTATGATCCTTTGTATTTCTGTGTTGTCTGTTGTGATCTCCATTTTCATTTGTAATTTTATTGATTTGATTTTTCTCCCTTTGTTTCTTGACGAGTCTGGCTAATGGTTTGTCAGTTTTATTTATCCTTTCAAAGAACCAGCTTTTTGCTTTGATTTTTGCTATGGTCTCTTTTGTTTCTTTTGCATTTATTTCTGCCCTAATTTTTAAGATTTCTTTCCTTCTGCTAACCCTGGGGTTCTCCATTTCTTCCTTTTCTACTTGCTTTAGGTGTAGAGTTAGGTTATTTATTTGACTTTTTTCTTGTTTCTTGAGGTATGCCTGTATTGCTATGAATTTTCCCATTAGCACTGCTTTTATAGTGTCCCACAGGTTTTGAGTTGTTGTGTTTTCATTTTCATTTGTTTCTATGCATATTTTGATTTGTTTTTTGATTTCTTCTGTGATTTGTTGGTTATTCAGAAGCGTCTTATTCAGCCTCCATATGTTGGAATTTTTAGTAGTTTTTCTCCCGTAATTAACATCTAATCTTACTGCATTACGGTCAGAAAAGATGCTTGGAATGATTTCAATTTTTTTGAATTTATCAAGGCTAGATTTATGGCCCAGGATGTGATCTCTCCTGGAGAAGGTTCTGTGAGCACTTGAGAAAAAGGTGAAGTTCATTGTTTTAGGGTGAAATGTCCTATAAATATCAATTAGGTCCAACTGGTCTATTGTATCATTTAAAGTTTGTGTTTCTTTGTTAATTTTCTGTTTAGTTGACCTGTACATAGGTGTGAGTGGGGTATTAAAGTCTCCCACTATTACTGTGTTATTGTTAATTTCCCCTTTCATACTTGTTAGCATTTGTCTTACATATTGAGGTGCTCCTATGTTGGGTGCATATATATTTATAATTGTTATATCTTCTTCTTGGGTTGATCCTTTGATCATTATGTAGTGGCCTTCTTTGTCTCTTTTCACAGCCTTTGTTTTAAAGCCTATTTTATCTGATATGAGTATAGCTACTCTTGCTTTCTTTTGGTCTCTATGTGCATGGACTATCTTTTTCCAGCCCTTCACTTTCAGTCTGTATGTGTCCCTTGTTTTGAGGTGGGTCTCTTGTAGACAACATATATAGGGGTCTTGTTTTTGTATCCATTCAGCCAGTCTTTGTCTTGTTTTGGGCATTCAACCCATTTACATTTAAGGTAATTATTGATAAGTTGATCCCGTTGCCATTTACTTTATTGTTTTGGGTTTGGGTTCATACACCCTTTTTGTGTTTCCTGTCTAGAGAATATCCTTTAGCAATTGTTGGAGAGCTGGTTTGGTGGTGCTGAATTCTCTCAGCTTTTGCTTGTCTGTAAAGCTTTTGATTTCTCCTTCCTATTTGAATGAGATCCTTGCTGGGTACAGTAATCTGGGCTGTATAGGTTATTTTCTTTCATCACTTTAAGTATGTCTTGCCATTCCCTCCTGGCCTGGAGAGTTTCTATTGAAAGATCAGCTGTTATCCTTGTGGGAATCCCCTTGTGTATTTGTTGTTTTTCCCTTGCTGCTTTTAATATTTGTTCTTTGTGTTTGATCTTTGTTAATTTGATTAATATGTGTCTTGGGGTGTTTCGCCTTGGGTTTATCCTGTTTGGGACCCTCTAGGTTTCTTGGACCTGGGTGATTATTTCCTTACCCATTTTAGGGAAGTTTTCAACTATTATCTCCTCAAGGATTTTCTCATGGTCTTTCTTTTGGTCGTCTTCTTCTGGGACTCCTATAATTTGAATGTTGGAGCATTTCATATTGTCCCGGAGGTCTCTGAGATTGTTCTCATTTCTTTTCATTCATTTTTCTTTTTTCCTCTCTGATTCATTTATTTCTACCATTCTATCTTCTATTTTACTAATCCTATCTTCTGCCTCCGTTATTCTACTATTTGTTGCCTCCAGAGTGTTTCTGATCTCATTTATTGCATTATTCATTATATATTGACTCTTTTTTATTTCTTCTAGGTCCTTGTTAAACCTTTCTTGCATCTTCTCAATCCTTGTCTCCAGGCTATTTATCTGTGATTCCATTTTGATTTCAAGATTTTGGATTATTTTCACTATCATTATTTGGAATTCTTTCTCATGTAGATTCCCTATAGCTTCCTCTTCTGTTTGGTCTGGTGGGCATTTATCCTGTTCCTTTACCTGCTGGGTATTCCTCTGTCTCTTCATCTTGGTTATATTACTGCATTTGGGGTGGTCTTTCTGTATTCT
>SJYQ01006055.1:190887-272291 GCA_006410935.1 Redunca redunca | reverse complement strand
TATTTTATACAGTTCACACATGTATGATTTCACTTAATCTCCTGAGGGTCCATTTTTAATCCCATGTCATGGATGGAGGAGAGTTTGTCCAGGGCTCACCCAAGGTCACAGAGCTGGTCCAGGAAGCACAGAGGGGGAATTGCTGAGGGAGGCTAGGTGCTGTCCTAGGTACTGTGTTCTGTGTCAAGCCTGAGAGCACTGCTCCTGTCACCTGGTAGCCAAGGTCGGGCCAGTCACCGAAGTTCACAGAGAGGCAGAACCTCACTCTTGGATTTCAGTCCTGCCACTGGCTCAGGTCACCTCTACAGAAAGAAATACATTTCTTAATTCTTATCACATCTTGACATTATTTCTGCATACTCTGCATCCTCTTAGGAGGATAAACCATCAGACTATCAGTTTTTTGAATGTGCAAGCATCAGATATCAGTGCATTGTCCAGAGCTGTAACACGGGGAGCACTAGCCTAAGTCACAAGGGTTTCACTGATAGAACAGAATTCATTCATCTGAAAAGAAAACCCAACATCTGGGAGAAGGTGCTTCCACATCACATTTTCTTGAACTTGTAGCTCAGGTGAGCTGATCACTGTCTAATTGACCCTTTTTGAATGATCCATGAAATAGTAGAGAAAGTACCTTTTAGACATATAAAGCTAAAGGGGGCTGTAGTTTGTGAGGGTTGCCATACAAAGACCAAAGAGTAGGCGACTTAAACAGCAGAAACTTATATCCTCACAGCCCTGGAGGTTGGAAGTCTGAGGTCAGGGTGTCAGCAGGGTTGCTTTCCTCTGAGGTCTCGCTCCTTGTCTGGAGACACCATCTTCCCTCTGTGTCTCACGTGCTCTTCCCTCTGTGTGAGCCTGTGTCCTGGTCTTTTATGAGAACTCCAGTCTATTAGATTAGGGCCCACTTGTATGATTTCATTTTACCTTTCTTGCCTCTTTAAAGATGCTATCTCCAAACACAGTCACATTCGGGGATTTAAGACTTCAACATGTAAAATTGGAGGTGAGAGGGTAACAGTCAGGAAGACGAGAGGTCTCCAAATGGAGGGCGTAGGTTACAAGTGTCAGACATTTTTTATTTCTCTCTTAAGCTGCAGGAGGAAACAAACTACTAGTGTTACATTTTTTCCCCTTCTCTGTACAAATTTATATCTGCAGAAAAATAAATGCACAAAGGTAAAATGGTTGTCTGAGGAGGCCTTACAAATAGCTGAGAAAAGAGAAGCTAAAGGCAAATTAGAAAAGGAAAGATGTACCCATTTGAATGCAGAGTTCCAAAGACTAGCAAGGAGAGATATGAAAGCCTTCCTCAGTGATCAATGCAAAGAAATAGAGGAAAAAAACAGAATGGGAAAGACTAGAAATCTCTTCAAGAAAATTAGAAATACCAAGGGAACATTTCATGCAAAGATGGGTACAATAAAGAACAGAAATGGTATAGACCTAACAGAAGCAGAAGATATTAAGGAAAGGTTGCAAGAATACACAAAAGAACTAGACAAAAAAGATACTCATGACCCAGATAATCACGATGGTTGTGATCACTCACCTAGAGCCAGATATCCTGGAATATAAAGTCAAGTGGGCTTTAGGAAGCATCACTACAAACAAAGCTAATGGAGGTGATGGAATTACAGTTGAGATAATTCAAATCCTGAAAGATGATGCTGTGAAAGTGCTGCACTCAATATGCCAGCAAATTTGGAAAACTCAGCAGTGGCCAGAGGACTAGTAAAGGTGAGTTTTCATTCCAATCCCAAAGAAAGGCAATGCCAAAGAATGCTCTAACTACTGCACAATTGCACTCATCTCACAATCTAGCAAAGTGATACTCAAAATTTTCCAAGCCAGGCTTCAACAGTATGTGAACCGTGAAAACTCAGAGGTTTAAGCAGCTGGATTTAGAAAAGGCAGAGGAACCAGAGATCAAATTTGCCAAAATCCGCTGGGTCATCTAAAAAGCAAGAGAGTTCCAGGAAAATATTTACTTCTGCTTTATTGACTATGCCAAAGCCATTGACTCTGTGGATCACAACAAACTGTGGAAAATCCTTCAAGTGATGGGGATATCAGACCACCTGACCTGGCTCCTGAGAAATCTATATGCAGGTCAGGAAGCAACAGTGAAAACTGGACATGGAACAACAGGCTGGTTCCAAATCGGGAAAGGAGTACATCAAGGCTGTATATTGTCACCCTGCTTATTTAACTTATATGCAGAGTACATCATGAGAAACACTGAGCTGGATGAAGCACAAGCTGGAATCAAGATTGCTGGGAGAAATATCAATACCCTCAGATATTCAGATGACACTACCCTTATGGCAGAAAGTGAAGAACTAAAGAACCTCTTGATGAAAGTGAAAGAGGAGAGCTAAAAGGTTGGCTTAAAGCTCAATGTTCAGGAAACTAAGATCATGGCATCTGGTCCCATCACTTCAGGGCAAATATATGGGGAAACAATGGGAACAATGGCAGGCTTTATTTTTAGAGGCTCCAAAATTACTGCGGATGGTGAGTGCAGCCATGAAATTAAAAGACACTTACTCCTTAGAAGAAAGGTTATGACTAACCTAGAGAGCATATTAAAATAAATACATTTATATTAAAAAAAAAAAAAAACAGAGACATTGCTTTGTTAACAAAAGTCCATCTAGTAAAAGCTATGGTTTTTCCAATGGTCATGTATGGATGTGAGGGTTGGACTATAAAGAAAGCTGAGCGCTGAAGAATTGATGATTTTGAACTGTGGTGCTGGAGAAAATTCTTGAGAGTCCCTTGGACAGCAAGGAGATCCAACCAGTCAATCCTAAAGGAAATCAGTCCTGAATATTCATTGGAAGGACTGACGCTGAAGATGAAACTCCAATATTTTGGCCTCCTGATGTGAAGAACTGACCCATTTGAAAAGGCCCTGACGCTGGGAATTATTGAAGCCAGGAGGAGAAGGGGATGGCAGAGGATAAGGTGGTTGGATGGCATCAGCGACTTAATGGGCATGAGTTTGAGTAAGCTCCAGGAGTTGGTGACAGGGAAGCCTGGTATACTGCAGTCCATGGAGTCGGCAAGAGTAGGACAGGACTGAGGGACTGAACTGAACTGATACAAATTTAAAAAGAGGTTTCTTTTAAAATGCTGTGTTGCCATAAGGATACCTGGTTCTACCTGAACTTAACTTTTCTCAAACCTTGAGCTAACCAAAGCATTTTTCTTATGGAAATGTGTGTCTTAAACTATATAAATGATTTATGCATTTACCCTAGACTCTGTCTTCAGGTGGGTTCCCCCTAAGACTCAGAATTCACTTGACAAACCAGTATGTTTTAGTCATGCAAATGTCCTCTTAAGCTATGTCAATGAGACTGTATCTGCTTAGAAACCTGCCTTTCTTCAAGACTCATGTCAATTATTTTATGGCCAGGGACAATTCACCTAGTGCCAATGTTATCTCAAAATAAATGCATGTTGTGTGTGAGGGGCTTGGTGCCAGTTTCTGAGTTTTGAGACATTTCCTTTCTCTAATTAGCATGCTTCTAGTAGCTATATGGATCTTCCCTATAGCCCAGATGGTAAAGAATCTGCCTGCAATGCAGGAGACCTGGGTAAGATCCCTGGGTCAGAAAGATCCTCTGGAGAAGGGAATGACAATCCACTCCAGTATTCTTGTCTGGAGAATCCCATGGACAGAGAAGCCTGGTGGGCCACAGTCCATGTGGTTGCAACGAGTTAGACTCAACTGAGCGACTAACTACTAATACTAGTAGCTATGTAACATCCGCCTAAAGACTAGCAGGGGGCACTCTTTCTGCCCCCTTCTGATGTCTATGTCAGAAGCTTTCTCTATCTCTTTTATACTTTAATAAAACTTTATTACACAAAAGCTCTGAGTGATCATGCCTCATCACTGGCCCCAGATTGAATTCTTCTCTTCTGGAGGCCAAGAATCGTGGTGTCTTTCATGGTTCAGCAACAGCCTTTTAGAGGGGACATAGTTTAGCTCCAAGAATAGATGCTTGTCATCCATTCTGTTCTGTGATGAAGCAGATCAGGTTGAGGTTTTTTGAAGTTTCTTTGTTCCCAGTGTGTAACAGAGGTATCATTTTGTCTATTTGTGAAATCACCTAATACAGCCCAAAGTTATATTTTCATATCCGAGCTCTAGAAGCCTGGTCCAGTTGGGTAGATGGAGGAGGCACTTAGCATCCATGTGGTCTTGTGTCCCTCAGGGTCTCTGAGCCTCAGGTCCTCACCTGTGTGTAGAGCAGGATTACAACCCTGCTGGCTTCTTCACACTTATCACAGGGATCAGATGAGAGAGCAGATGCTTAAGTGCTTTGAGAATATAGAGCGTTTTACGGTATAAAAATGGGATCATTTTGTAAAAGGCTGTAGGTAAAACCTTGCCTCCCGATAATAAAACAAATATACCCATAGTTCTTCTAGGTCGCTTTAGAGACTTTAAATCAGGGGTCCCCAACTGTTGAAGATCCTTTTCAGTATTCAGTTCAGGTATTTCAGACCATGGAGCAAAGTCCTTTTCAGTTAAAAGTTGCTAAAAATAATATTTTCTTTATAAAAATTGTATTGAGAAGGGTTATGGAGAAAAGAACCAGATGATTTTGGAAAGAATATTAAGCAGTAGAAAATGAAATGAATTTTCTTTTGTTCCTTTAGCTGTTTTTAGTTTCACCAAAGAGTAAATATATAATTACAAAATATGTCTATCTTAATAAAATGGAGGAGGGTGATATGCAATTAAACTCCCCTCTACTCCCACCAAAGGCTTTTTTTTTTTTTTTTAAGTGTTTCCATTACAATGGAAATAGCCTCAGATTTCAGCCAGTGGGCCCAAGCATTCTTGGAAGGTTTATTTTTCTCCTTAAGTGACATTTAAATATATAGCATTTCATGTGCAGAGCAGGTTATGTTAGCAACAGGAGAGTAAGAAAGTGCGCTTNTTTTGCACTGCGTAAGCTATATTCTGCTTGTTTTACACCAGCAACAAATATTTACACATTACAAAATGTGAGTTCTCCAACTTCACTCAGTGATTTCAAGCCCTTGGAAAAGGATTTATTATGTTTACTTAAATGTTATATTCCTTTCTTTCTTATCAAAATCAGAGGTGCAGGCCACCAATAATAGCCATCTTCCAGGTTTTGTGTCTTGAGAGACTCCAGAGCCAAACTCATTTTCTAAGTTTTGAGACAAATTTGTCACAGTTTTTTTTTTTTTTTAACTTTTGTTTACTTGACGACTGTGTGAAGGTGCTGTTTTGTGTCACCGCTTCCTTTGACGTGACTAGGATCCATTTTTCAACCAAAAGACCTCTGATTAAAATACTACAGAGAAAACTGATAGGAAAACATACAATATACTATAGTTTAAGTAACAACAACAAAAAAAATAGATACATGGTTAGATACAGAAGGACAATATTATATGTTCTAAAAGAGAAAGAAGAGAAAATATGCTTTCTCAAAATAGGAGCACTTCTAAGGGATTTGTTAATGAAGGACAGACATGTGCTAGACTGTCTTCTAGATAGAGGATTTTAGTTTTTTGTTTTTTTTTTTTTCATTACAAATGGTGGTAAAGTATATATAACATAAAATTTACCATATAACCATTTTTAGTCACATAATCCAGTGGCATTAATCACATTCACAGTATTGTGTAGCCACATTTTCTGGGTAACTTTTGGTAATTATGTTTTTTCCTATTCAGTGTGTTATTTCTGCAGAGTCATTTTGATAAGTTATTTCCTGTGAGTTTTTCTTGATTGGCATAAATTTATTCATAATATCTTATATGTTTAATATCTGCAGCACCTCTAACTGTGTTCTTTTGGCTTTCTAATTTTCTTTTAACCTTCTTTTTTATAAATAATCTTGTATAACTTTTTCCTGTTTTCAAAGAATCAACTTTCTGCTTGATTGATGCTCTTTTTCCCCTAGTTCATCACTTCTTTCCTGCAACCTTTCCTGAACTTTGAGGTTTTTCCTCTAAATTCTTAAACTGAAAAGAGATTATTAACATCATTATTTTTCTAATATAAATATATAAAGCTGACATTTCCCCTAAGATCCACTTTAGCTGCTACCTGCAAGTTTTGGTACTCAACACCGTTGATAACCATAGTATTATGTATTTTCTAATTCCTAAGCTAATTCATTAACTATATTTTTTACCCATGAGTTATTCATAAGTATAATGTTCTCCAAATTTCAAATTCAAATGGATTTTTTTTATAGAGTCAGCCATGTGGAACTGCTAACATTCAGTCTTTTTTACAAGTGATAAAATGGCAGTTTCATTAGGTTCAACATATAGTTTTCTTTTGTTATTAACATATAACTTAATTTCATTTGATCAGACAACATTAGACTGAATTTTAAACCATAGGTAACCACATTCATTGTTTCTTCCATTTTATGTTTTATTGGGGGGGGGTTTAAAATGTTGTATATGTAACCAGTAATTTTCAATAAAAATTCTCCCTAAATGCTGAAATGTTTTCTGACACGTGTTGCAGGCTGGCTCTCTGGGATGCAAACTCAGATGGCTTTTAGTGCTGGGATGTGTATCAGGGTTTCCCTTGGGGTCAACACTGTGGAATTAGGAGGGAAGAAACAGGGTAAGGCAGAGGGAAGGATCAAGTTGGATCACTGGCCAGACGACCTGAGCTGACCCCATGAGAGTTTGGAGTGACGATGGCCTTTCAGGGTTGTCCTGACGAATCCAAAGACCAGGCCTTTATACCTCCACCCGGATGGGTCATTGAACGTAGACTGCCCCCAGAAGGCCTGGTGGTTTACGGTTGCCCACTGGCAGCACTTACAGCTGCTGGACAATGAGTCCTTGAAGGGAGGTCAGGACAGCACGTCTCCATGTCTCCCCTCGGCATGTATCATAGCTCCAGAGGTAGGTGATGAGAGTGTACTGTGAGAGAAACTCTTGATGACTGATGTTTAAGTAAAATGATGACTCAGTGATTCACCTGAATAGCCTCTGGTCTAAAAAATAGAGGAAAAGGTCCATGTAGGGGAGATATCCTCATTCTCCAGGGTCAGCCCAGTTGTTGCCTCTTCTAGGAAGTCACATTAAGATCAGTTGTCATCCTAGGTAACTCGTATTTGTGTGTTACCCTGAGCCCCTCTTGTGTTAAACTGAGCCATACTAGGTTAGTGTCTTGTGTCCCCATCTTGAGAGACTTTATTATTAAACAAGGGGCCTGTTCTTTCTGTTGTTCATGTAGCCTGCCCTGACTGTGAGTGTTCACATGTGGTCTTTTTGTCACTAAACTAAATGAGAAAAAGACTTGAAACTGTGCCCTGTTCACTTTTTAATTATGTCTTCCAGCAGAGTATCTGTGCACAGAGGGTGCTCAGTAAATGTTTGTAGAATGACAAATGGTGAGTGAGAGCAAACCTTCCTTCTCAACTGTATAACTTCGAGATATTAAGAGATAGCCTGGGATAACAGAAAGTCCTGGTTTTGGAGCCAGTCACACTGGTCTGTCCTTTCTAGCAGTGTGGGTGTGGGCAAGCAGTAACCAGCCAACGTGCCAGAATATTAGAATGGCACCATCCTTGACAAAATAGGCTGTGGACACCCTACAGCTGTGTAGTCTTAGTTATATGTTTGGGTAAGCATCTCAACCTCTGAATCTCAGCTTCTTTGCCTGGAAAATGAATACAGTTCCTGCTCTTGAACCATTGGTTTGGTTGGGATGATGGATGGACTAAGAGCATCCAAAGACACAGGGTGGGGGTGGTCCTAAGATGGCTGAGGAATAGGATGGGGAGACCACTTTCTCCCCCACAAATTCATCAAAAGAACATTTCAACGCTGAGTAAATTCCACAAAACAACTTCTGAATACCAGCAGAGGACATCAGGCACCCAGAAAAGCAGCTCATTGTCCTTGAAAACAGGTAGGAAAAAATATAAAAGACAAAAGAGGTAGGGAGGGAGCTTAGTCCCGGGAAGGGAGTCTTAAAAAGAGAGAAGTTTCCAAACAACAGGAAATACTCTCACTGCTGTCTGTGGCGAGCCTTGGAAGCACAGAGGGCAGCATAACAGGGAGGAAAAATAAATAAATAATTAAAAGCAACAGATTATGAGCCCAAGGGCAACTCCCTCAGTGGAGAAGCCGGGTGGATGCCTGCATCTGCCACTATCAAGCGGGAGCTGGGCAGGGAGGCGCGGGCTCAATCGCTTTACAAGGATCGGCCCGAATGTCCTGAATGCCCCGAATGTAACCAGAGCGAGCTAACTTGGGCTAGCAAACCAGACTGTGGGATAGCTACCACGTGAAAAGCTCTAACATAAGACACCGCCAAGACCACACACAGAACAAAGGACAGAACAGAATTAGCTGGGCTGCAGACCATCCCCCTCCAGTGACAGGTATTCAGAGACAGAAGGGCCAGAAGGGGGCAATAGCAGCCCCAGAGGGACATTAACTACCAAACTGCAAACAAGCTTCTTTGCTAACTAAGACCTCTTGGGGTTCTGGACAGTCATCATCTGCCTGAGAAGGTGCGCCAGCTGTACACCCAGAAATCTGAGCAGCAGGGATGGGAGAGGTAATAAGTCTCAGCAACTGCGCTCGCCAAACACCTGAGCTACTTGGACCTGGGAAGGGCACAAAACACAGGCCCAACCAGTCTACACCTCTGAGGACTACCTGAGTGCCTGAGCCTGAGCGGCTTAGACCTGGGAGGTGCATGCAGCCCAGGGCCGGTCTCAAATGGTTCCCAGCAGAGCAACCTAGAGCCTGAGCTGTGTGTGCCATGAGTGGGGGCAGGCCCAGCATGGCTGGGACACTACGAGCACACAGCAGTGTTATTTGTTTGCAGCATCCCTCCTTTCCCACAGCGCGACTGAACAAGTGAGCCTAAAAAAAAAAAATGTCCACCACTGCCCCACTTGTGTCAGGATGGAAATCAGACACTGAAGAGACCAGCAAATAGAAGAAGCTAAAACAGAGGGAACCACCTTGAAAGTGACAGGTACAATAGAGTAAAACCCTGTCATTAGTACCCACTACATAGGAAGGGGCCTATAGATCTTGAGAAATATAAGCTGAACCAAGAAATTATCCAAAAATGAACTGACCCCACACTGCCCACACCACCAGAGAAAGTCCTAGATATATCTTTACCATTTTTACGATCATTCTTTTTTTGATGTTTGTTTTTTCTTTTCTTTTTCTTCTTTTTTTTAAACATTTTTAAAGTTTTAAATCCTCTATTTCTCCTTTAATTTGGATTTTTATAACCTACTATTNGTACCTTCAAAAACCCAATCTTCAGTACCCGTTTTTACTTGAGAGCAAGATTACTGGCCTGACTGATCTCTCCTCCTTTGGACTCTCCTTTTTCTCCACTAGATCGCCCCTGTCTCCTCCCTCCCCTTTCTCCTCTCTACCCAACTCTGTGATTTTCTGTGTGTTCCAGATGGTGGAGAACTCTTAGGGAACTGACTATGGGCTGGATCTGTCTCTCTCCTTTTCATTCCCCTCTTTTATATTCCTGACGACTTCTGTCTCCTTCTTCCCTCTCCTCCTCTCTGTATAATTCCGTGAACATCTCTGAGTGGTCCAGACTGTGGAGCACACATAAGGAAGTGATTACTGGCTAGCTTGCTCTCTCCTCTTTTGATTCCACCTCATCTCATTCAGGTCACCTCCAACTCCCCCCTCCCTCTTCTCTTCTCCATGTAACCTCTCTGGGTGTCTCTCAATGTGGAGAAACTTTTCATCTTTAACCTAGATGTTTTATCAATGGTGCAGGATAGCAGGAGAAGTCTTGAGACAACTATAAAAATAAAACTGAAAATCAGAAGCAGGAGGCTTAAGTCCAAATCCTGAGAACATCAGAGAACTCCTGACTCCAGGGAACATTAATTGATAGGAGCTCATCAAACACCTCCATACCTAACCTGAAACCAAGCATCACCCAAGGGCCAACAAGTTCCAGAGCAAGACATACCCCACAAATTCTCCAGCAACACAGGAACACAGCCCTGAGCTACAATATACAGGTAACTCAAAGTTACTCCAAAACCATTGACATCTCATAACTCATTACTGGATACTTAATTGCACTCCAGAGAGAAGAAATCCAGCTCCACCCACAAGAACACTGACAAGCTTCCCTAACCAAGAAATCTTGACAAGCCACTGATACAACCCCACCCACAGTGAGGAAACTCCACAATAAAGAGAACTCCACAAACTCCAGAATACAGAAAGGCCTCCCCAAACGCAGCAATATAAACAGGATGAAGAGACAGAGGAATACCCAGCAGGTAAAGGAACAGGAGAAATGCCCAACAAACCAAACAAAAGAGGAAGAGATAGGGAATCTATCTGAGAAAGAATTCCAAATAATGATAGTGAAAATGATCCAAAATCTTAAAATGGAATCACAGATAAATAGCCTGGAGACAAGGATTGAGAAGATGCAAGAAAGGTTTAACAAGGACCTAGAAGAAATTAAAAAGAGTCAATATATAATGAATAATGCAATAAATGAGATCAGAAACACTCTGGAGGCAACAAATAGTAGAATAACGGAGGCAGAAGATAGGATTAGTGAAATAGAAGATAGAATGGTAGAAATAAATGCATCACAGAAGAAAAAAGAGAAACGAATTAAAAGAAATGAGGACAATCTCAGAGACCTTCAGGACAATATGAAACTCTCCAACATTCGAATTATAGGAGTCCCAGAAGAAGACGACCAAAAGAAAGACCATGAGAAAATACTTGAGGAGATAATAGTTGAAAACTTCCCTAAAATGGGGAAGGAAATAATCACCCAAGTCCAAGAAACTCAGAGAGTCCCAAACAGGATAAACCCAAGGCGAAACACTGCAAGACACATATTAATCAAATTAACAAAGATCAAACACAAAGAACAAATATTGAAAGCAGCAAGGGAAAAACAACAAATAACACACAAGGGGATTCCCATAAGGATAACAGCTGATCTTTCAATAGAAACTCTCCAGGCCAGGAGGGAATGGCAAAACATACTTAAAGTGATGAAAAAAACTAACCTACAGCCCAGATTACTGTACCCACCAAGGGTCTCATTCAAATATGAAGGAGAAATCAAAAGCTTTACAAACAAGAAAAAGCTGAGAGGATTCAGCACCACCAAACCAGCTCTCCAACAAATCCTAAAGGATATTCTCTAGAGAGGAAACACAAAAAAGGTGTATAAACCCAAAACCAAAACAATAAAGTAAATGACAATGGGACCATACTTATCAATAATTACCTTAAACGTAAGTGGGTTGAATGCCCCAACCAAAACACAAAGACTGGCTGAATGGATACAAAAACAAGACCCCTATATATGTTGTCTATAAGAGACCCACCTAAAAACAAGGGACACATACAGACTGAAAGTGAAGGGCTGGAAAAAGATATTCCACGCAAATAGAGACGAAAAGAAAGCAGGAGTAGCAATTCTCTTATCAGATAAAATAGACTTTAAAGCAAAGGCTGTGAAAGAGAAAAAGAAGGCCACTACATAATGATCAAAGGATCAATCCAAGAAGATATAACAATTATAAATATATATGCACCTGACACAGGAGCACTTCAATATGTAAGACAAATGTTAACAAGTATGAAAGGGGAAATTAACAATAACACAATAATAGTGGGAGACTTTAATACCCCACTCACACCTATGGACAGATCAACTAAATAGAAAATTAACAAAGAAATACAAACTTTAAATGATACAATAGGCCAGTTAGACCTAATTGAAATCTACAGGACATTTCTCCCCAAAACAATGAATTTCAACTTTTTCTCAAGTGCTCACGGAACCTTCTCCAGGATAGATCACATCCTGGGCCATAAATCTAGCCTTGATAAATTCAAAAAAATTGAAATCATTTCAAGCATCTTTTCTGACCATAATGCAGTAAGATTAGATCTCAATTACAGGAGAAAAACTACTAAAAACTCCAACATATGGAGGCTGAACAACACACTTCTGAATAACCAACAAATCACAGAAGAAATCAAAAAAGAAATCAAAATATGCATAGAAACGAATGAAAATAAAAACACAACCCAAAACCTGTGGGACACGATAAAAGCAGTGCTAAGGGGAAAGTTCATAGCAATACAGGCATACCTCAAGATATCAGAAAAAAGTCAAATAAATAACCTAACTCAACACCTAAAACAAGTAGAAAAGGAAGAAATGGAGAATCTCAGGGTTAGTAGAAGGAAAGAAATCTTAAAAATTAGGGCAGAAGTAAATGCAAAAAAAAAGAGAGAGAGAGAGACCATAGCAAAAATCAACAAAGCCAAAATTCTTTGAAAGGATAAATAAAATTGACAAACATTAGCCAGACTCATCAAGAAACAAAGGGAGAAAAATCAAATCAATAAAATTACAAATGAAAATGGAGAGATCACAACAGACAACACAGAAATACAAAGGATCATAAGAGACTACTATCAGCAATCATATGCCAATAAAATGGACAACGTGGAAGAAATGGACAAATTCTTAGAAAAGTACAACTTTCCAATACTGAACAAAAAAGAAATAGAAAATCTTAACAGACCCATCAAAAGCACGGAAATTGAAACTGTAATCAGAAATCTTCCAGTAAACAAAAGCCCATGTTCAGACGGCTTCAGAGCTGAATTCTACCAAAAAAGTTAGAGAAGAGATAACACCTATCCTACACAAACTCTTCCAGAAAATTGCAGAGGAAGGTAAACTTCCAAACTCATTCTATGAGGTCATCATCACCCTAATACCAAAACCTGACAAAGATGCCACAAGAAAAGAAAACTACAGGCCAATATCACTGATGAACATAGATGCAAAAATCCTCAACAAAATTCTAGCAATCAGAATCCAACAACACATTAAAAAGATCATACACCATGACCAACTGGGCTTTATCCCAGGGATGCAAGTATTGTTCAATATCTGCAAATCAATCAATGTAATTCACCACATTAACAAATTGAAAAATAAAAGCCATATGATTATCTCAATAGATGCAGAGAAAGCCTTTGACAAAATTCAACATCCATTTATGATAAAAACTCTCCAGAAAGCAGGAATAGAAGGAACATACATCAACATAATAAAACCTATATATGATAAACCCACAGCAAACGTTGTCCTCAATGGTGAAAAATTGAAAGCATTTCTCCTAAAGTCAGGAAGAAGACAAGGGTGCCCACTTTCACCACTACTATTCAACATAGTTCTGAAGGTTTTGGCCACAGCAATTAGAGCAGAAAAAGAAATAAAAGGAATCCAAATTGGAAAAGAAGAAATAAAACTCTCACTGTTTGCAGATGACATGATCCTCTACATAGAAAACCCTAAGGACTCCACTAGAAAATTACTAGAGCTAATCAATGAATATAGTCAAGTTGCAGGATATAAAATCAACACACAGAATTCCCTTGCATTCCTATACACTAATAATGAGAAAGTAGAAAAAGAAATTAAGGAAACAATTCCATTCACCATTGCAACAAAAAGAATAAAATACCTAGGAATATATCTACCTAAAGAAACTAAAGACCTATATATAGAAAACTATAAAACAGTGATGAAAGAAATCAAAGAGGACACTAATTGATGGAGAAATATACCAAGTTCATGAATTGGAAGAATCGATAGTGAAAATGAGTATACTACCCAAAGCAATCTACAGATTCAGTGCAATCCTGATCAAGCTACCAGCGGTATTTTCCACAGAGCTAGAACAAATAATTTCACAATTTGTATGGAAATACAAAAAACCTCGAATAGCCAAAGCAATCTTGAGAAAGAAGAATGGAACTGGAGGAATCAACCTGCCTTACTTCAGGCTCTACTACAAAGCCACAGTCATCAAGACAGTATGGTACTGGCACAAAGACAGAAATATAGATCAGTGGAACAAAATAGAAAGCCTAGAGTTAAATCCACACACCCCTGGACACCTTATCTTCGACAAAGGAGGCAAGAATATACAATGGAGTAAAGACAATCTCTTTAACAAGTGGTTCTGGGAAAACTGGCCAACTACTTGTAAAAGAATGAAACTAGATCACTTTCTAACACCATACACAAAAATAAACTCAAAATGGATTAAAGATCTAAATGTAAGACCAGAAACTATAAAACTCCTAGAGGAGAACATAGGCAAAACACTCTCTGACATACATCACAGCAGGATCCTCTATGACCCACCTCCCAGAATACTGGATATAAAAGCAAAAATAAACAAATGGGATCCAAGTAAAATTAAAAGCTCCTGCACAGCAAAGGGAACTATAAGCAAGGTGAAAAGACAGCCTTCAGAATGGGACAAAATAATAGCAAATGAAGCAACTGACAAACAACTAATCTCAAAAATATACAAGCAACTCATGCAGCTCAATTCCAGAAAAATAAAAGACCTAATCAAAAAATGGGCCAAAGAACTAAATAGACATTTCTCCAAAGAAGACATACAGATGGCTAACAAACACATGAAAAGTTGCTCAACATCACTCATTATTAGAGAAATGCAAATCAAAACCACAATGTGGTACCGTCTCACACCAGTCAGAATGGCTGCAATCCAAAAGTCTACAAGCAATAATTTCTGGAGAGGGTGTGGAGAAAAGGGAATCCTCTTACACTGTTGGTGGGAATGCAAACTAGTATAGCCACTATGGAAAACAGTGTGGAGATTCCTTAAAAAACTGCAAATAGAACTGCCTTATGACCTAGCAATGCCACTGCTGGGCATACACACCAAGGAAACTAGAATTGAAAGAGACACGTGTACCTCAGTGTTCATCGCAGCACTGTTTATAATAGCCAGGACATGGAAGCAACCTAGATGTCCCTCAGCAGATGAATGGATAAGAAAGATGTGGTACATATACACAATGGAGTATTACTCAGCCATTAAAAAGAATACATTTGAATCAGTTCTAATGAGGTGGATGAAACTGGAGCCAATTATACAAAGTGAAGTAAGCCAGAAAGAAAAACACCAATACAGTATACTAACACATATATATGGAATTTAGAAAGATGGTAGTTATAACCCTGTATGCGAGACAGCAAAAGAGACACAGATGTAAAGAACAGTCTTTTGGACTCTGTGGGAGAGGGTGAGGGTGGGATGATTTGGGAGAATGGCATTGAAACATGTACACTATCATGTAAGAAACGAATCACCAGCCTAGGTTCGATGCAGGATACAGGATGCTTGGGGCTGATGCACTAGAATGACCCAGAGGGATAGTATGGGGAGGGACGTGGGTGGGGGTTCAGGAATGGGAACTCGTACACCCGTGGCGGATTCATGTCAATGCATGGCAAAACCAATACAGTATTGTAAAGTAAAATAAAGTTAAAAAAATAAATAAATAAAATAAATAAATAAAAAAAGACACAGGGTGGAATCACTGACCTTGGTGATTCTTATCACCAGGATAGAACAGGATGGGTGTGGATGAAGGAGGCTTGTAGGCTGTAGAAGGTGTACTTGAAGAGGTTCTCATCTGATGGCCTAAACCAGACTGTTCTTCCTCCATAAGCAGTTAAAACGACATGAGCACATGGGGAGGAGCACGAGCTCTGGAGTCAGGGACAAATACTGGCTCCTCTGGGCCCTGACTTGGTTTGGATTCAAGTTCTGATAGCTGGTAAGTGTGGGCTCTTAAGGTTGGGAAGCCCACTGTGCTTCAGTGTCTTTGTCTGAAAGTTGAGGTGGGGATACTGTGATTCTCAGAGGGCTGCTGCAAAGATTAATTATGACAGTGACACAGTGTGGTCTGTGTGCTAGTGCCAGTCCCTGACCTGTTTGTAACCCAGTTAGAAATAAGTACAGGAAATTCAAGAAAGCTAGAAACACACAACCCTGTATTGCTGTTACATCTGTTCTTAGGATGTGTGGGATCCTGAACTCCCCGGGGACAAGTGTGAGGGTTGCACTTGTAGGGTGAGGGAGGGGACTATGGCTGAGCTGCACACTAGCCGTGCATAGTGGATCATTGATTAGGTTGCAATGGGCTGAAAATGTAAAGTTAAATAAAACTCATATTTAATCCAAGACAGGTGAAAAACACTGCTTTTCAACAATGCTGGATATGTGATTATCTGTCAATCGGTATTATCCACTCCAGCCCTATCCTCTTTATTAATGGTTACCATTATATTTATCTTAAAATTAGAGCACACAGGCTTTCAAAAGGCCCTACTATACATTATCAATGTTTTTAATAGCATTAAAAAGTTAGAAATAATTCCTGTTCAAATTTAAAGCTTTTTCTTTTATCAAGTCTGAAAACAATACTGTGCATATATTTTACCAGTTCTATTATTGAATCAACAGCATGGTCCTACTGTTGAAGAAGGTCCCTGGATGCACAACAGTCCACATTAAAACCTTCAGAATTTTTTTAAACACAAGGTTTTATGTGTAAGCTGTTAATTTTCCTTTAAAAACAGAAAGAATGTGGATTAACTGAGCTTTTGGTTTTTAAACCTAATGTTCTGAGGAAAGTGTTTCTTTTTTCCAAAAACTAAAACAGCAATGTGTGTTAAAAACTGTGAGAAATATATATTTATTTTAATTTATACCTGAATATCATATTATTAGAAGGAATCACATGCACTAGTCCTGTGAGACTTCCATCTGTACTCCAGGCCCATCTGACTTGCCTTAGGAGTCAAACTGGGATTGTGT
The DNA here is from genome assembly GCA_006410935.1 of Redunca redunca. Taxonomy (NCBI): domain Eukaryota; kingdom Metazoa; phylum Chordata; class Mammalia; order Artiodactyla; family Bovidae; genus Redunca; species Redunca redunca. The sequence continues at coordinate 255,549 of SJYQ01006055.1, read as the reverse complement.
GATTTTTTAAAATAAGAACCAAGGTTAAGACTTAGATACACTAGGAATGTTCTACAAGAAGTTTTACATTGGATGATCCTGACTAAATTCCCTCTTTCACTCAGCAAACATGCTCACAAGTATCCATCCCAATAGGTGGAAGCTTTGGGTATTCCAAACCAGTGTTTGATTCAAAAGCTTATCATAATTAATTCTAGAGGATATTGCAGGAAAAAAATTTTTAAATTAAATTTTTCAGATTATCTAGACAAAAAATGAGTCTCTGAGGTGGTGTTTTTGTCACATTAGAAATGTCATAAGTAAATAACGATAAACAGAAGAAGACTGAGGGCTTTTAAACTCTACATTTTTACAACACAAAGAAAACTTAAAAATCCATTGAGGTTTATACTAATTCCTATAAGACATAAAATAGATAGTAGGAAGAGGAAGCCCTTTTTTGCAGAAGGTCAACTCACAAATGTATGCAGATTGACAGAAAAGTACCATATAGCAGCCATCCCTGTCATAAATAATTCAGACAAAATTCATCATTGTCTGAATATACGGTGAATGTTCATGGGTTGGGGGAGATACAGCATTTTTATGGACTCAAAGTATCTTCTCAGATTAATTCTTTAGGAAAGATGTGTATTTTCAAAGTGGAAAAGTCTGGCAAACACCTGGCTAAGCAAGTAACCAGAGTAAATATTATTAATAGTGAACCTACTGACACCCTTGACTTTTTTGTTGTTGTTTCTTTAAATATTTACTTAAGTACCATTCATTTACAATATCTTAATTTCTGTTGTACATCAGTGATTCAGTTATACATATACATACATCCCTTTTCATATAAGTTAAATAAGCTAGGTGACAATGTACAGGTCATACTCCTTTCCCAATTTTGACCCAGGCAGTTGTTCCAAGTCTGGTTCTACCTGTTGCTTCTTGACCTGCATACAGGTTTCTCAGGAGACAGGTAAGGTGGTTTCTAAGTTTTTTGGTTTGTTGTGATCTGCAGAGTCAAAGGCTTTAGTGTAGTCAATAAAACAGAAGTAGATATTTTCCTGATCAGAAACCAAAGACCTACAAAGTCTGGAAATGGACTTCCTGGTCCTTTACAGAAAAATTCTGCCCACCCTGCCCCAGAGCTCTGCTGTTCCAAGTGTGGCCTGTGGACCAGCAGCATCGGCTGGCCTGGGATGCAGTTAGGACATGGAATCTTGTCTCTACCCTAGACCCATAGACTCAGAATCTCCAGATCCCAGGTGAGTCCTGCTCACATTACAGTTTGAGAAGCACTGGTTTAGAGGCCCTGCTTGGTCATCCTGCAGTTGTGCCCCTCTCCCAAGTGCAGGCATCCAGAGAGGACCAGGCAGTGTGACCACCTGGAGGCCCACCCACTCCAGGCCATGCTCTGAGCACCTGGACCCTAGAATCCCTGCTCCCAGCGCCAGTGCGGGCCTCCTTTTTGGGATCCATGTCCTAGCCTGACAGGTGGTCAAGATACAGATGTTCATGGGTGGGGAGAGGGTGGCCTGAGCTTAGACTTGAAGGATGGGAGTGCTCTTGCTTGAGCAGCAGATTCCTCAGGGCACAGAGAGGGTCAGAGCCAGAGGTGGGAAGAGCAGGGGGAGGGCTGGGGGTTGGGTCGGCCCCTCCCTCTGCTGTCCTACCTTCTGGCTTGGAGCTCAGTGTCCAAAACCCCAGTCTGCCTGGTATTAATAGTTAGGAAGGTGTACTTGACAGTTTTGTTTGATTTATAATATCTAAATATTTAAAAATACACTATGGCCCTCATTTGTACTCTTGACCCAGGGCTCACAGATGTGAGTGGCAGGTCTATTAAATGTTTCTCAGAGTGCTCACAGGACCCGCTGCATCCCAATCCCCCAATCCACTGGGATGTTTGATAAAAATTCAAATTCCCAGGCCCCACTGTGTGACCTCCTGGATCAGATCTTTGGGAATGGAGCCTAGGACTCTGCATTCTGACTCCCTCCCCTGGTGACTGTGATCCACAGCAGGGCTACAGGAGTACTTGTAATTGGGGGGAACGGGGAAAGGAACGTAGATAGGAGCTGCCACAAGTGGCAGGAAGTGTCAGGGAGAGAGAGGGAGGTCCCAGATCACAGGAAGGTGCTGACTATGAGCTTATACCCTTCCTGCTTCTCTCACGAGTCCTCACAACCTGGCCTGACCCCACCCCCGGGAGCTGGCTGCAGGGAGAAGCTGCCAGAATGGGGCAAGTGTGTTCTCCTACCGACTGTGGGGCTCTCTGGAGTGGGGGGGGGGGTGCCCTGCAGAAGGAGGGATCCAAATCAGGGGCAATAGGAGCAAAGGGGCCGTGCGTGCCTGGAAGGACCACCCGGACCCACCCGTGGAGTCGGGCTGAAACCACTGGGCAGATCTTTGGACAGGAGAGAACTCCAGGTCCTGCCAGGACACAGGAGGAGCTGGGACAGACTGTGGTCCCACCTGCTTGGGTTCAGAGGCTGCATCTGTCAGTTAGGAGTCCTATGACTTTGAGAAATTCCCTTAAGCACTGTAGGCTTGCTTCCTTGTCTGTGAGATGGGGATCCTAACGCCCTCTAGGCTTGTGTTGCAGGTAAACATTGTAATTAAGTAAAAAACACATCTTTGCTATACAGGGCAGAATACACAGCAGTACTGTTGCCATTTACTGTGAAGCTTGTCAACTTACAGCTCTGCACTTTCTGATGTTTGATATCATAGGCACTTGTCACTGGCTGTTAAGACCAATTTCCTCAAACTGCAGGCACAGGAAGGCTCCAGTACCAGGCATGTGCCAGACCTGTGCTTGGCTGGGGACCTACAGCTCCCTGAGCTTCCCTGTTCGGGAGAGACTCCTGAAGTTACTGCTAAGCTGCTCATTACATACCGTACCCATGATTTCCCTCCCAGCAAGCCACACCTTGGGAATCCTGCTCTTAGGGTTGTGATGATCTAAGGCTGTGCTTTTATGAAACCTCCAGGGACAACTGTACCATACTGTAAACGACCACCAAGGAGCAGCAGAATTCAGGCATCCAGGTGAGCAAAGGGGAAAGGCCATGGAAAGTGGGTCTGATAGGCCACACAGGCAACAAGAAGGGTGGGAGCCCTAGCCTCACCCTCCCCATCTACCCCACTCTCCACACACAGGAAACACATACTCCTGCAGAATCACCTGATTACTTTACTGTTTCTTTGTCCAGGTATGGTTCTTTATGGCTTCCCTGGTGGCTCAGACAGTAAAGAATCTGCCTCCAATGCAGGAGACCTGGGTTCGATTCCTAGGTCGGAATCTCCAGACTTTCTCTCTTCTCTCCAACCTGAGCTCCAATGTGTCTTAATCCCTTTCAGTTCCTCGAATTCAGCAACCTCTCCTTTGTTCTGGATCTTTGGGCCCATCTTTCCACTGCCTGGAAACTCCCCTCTGTCTTTTATTGACTTAATCTTACTCTCAGGTCACAAGTTAAACATGGATCTGCCAAGCAGGACTCCTCCTCCATGAGATGAGACCCCCAATTCCCTGTCCCCTCTCCTGACTCTCCTGTGTCCACCCCTTTCTCATCTCCAACTTCCTTCCTCCTGGAAGGGTGGCAGCTGTGTCTCCTCCAGGGACCCAAGCACCTGTCTGGGAGCCTGGCCCACAGGAGGGCTCAGCTAGTTCAGCTAGACTTTGAAAGCACCCAGGCTGTAGGTGAACAAGTTTCCAGTCCCAAACGCTTCTTTTTCCCCTTGAATTAGGGACTTAGTGACTAATAAATTTCAGGTGTGGTGGGGGAGGGCATCAGAGTAAGGACACGTGTATGATTTAAATAGAAGACAGTTGGAAAGAGAAGGGAGAAAAGAATTTGCTAGTTCAAGAAGAGCCTGGCCAGCAGCCAGTTGCTGTGATTTGCACAAAGCCTGTCCTGTGTGTGTGTGAAGGGGCCTCCCAGGATGAATGTGCCATGGAGATGTCCCCTGAGGGCTCTGACATGTTGAGGCTCTGAGGTCAAGGCTGTGAATGGAAACTGACTTGAGGGACACACGTATTGTGTCTCTTTGTATAAATGGTTGCTACTCTCCACCCCAAAGTACAGACATCACACATTTTATAGTGTCCAGATCTCTCATCCCCTCCCAGGGTAGGAAGGACATGGATATCACTTAGTCCTTTATTTCAGTTTCTGCAAATTCTTCCCTCATCTTCCCCAGAAGAGCAGGGCTGAGGCTAAGAGATGGCCTATTATGTCTCCATCACTAGCCCCCTGACTGTGTGATTGAGCCCGTGACTAAGAGGTGGGGAGGAGAGTGAGATGAATGAGCGCCCTCTAGACCCAGCTGGTCCTCCCCCTGCCCTGCCCCCAGCACCTCCACCCTTCTGTTCCCTCTGCCCTTGGACTTCCCCTCACATCCATTTAGGTCTTCCCAGAAATCTATCTTCCCAGCCCAGAGATCAAACCTGGGTCTCCAGTATTGCAGGCAGATTCTTTACCACGTGAGTAACCAGAAAGGTGGCACCCTGCCTGAGAATCATGAAAGAGAAGAGTGAAAAATCTGGGTTAAAACTCAACATTCAAAAAACTAATATCATGACATCCAGTCCCATTACTTTATAGCAAATATAGTGGGGGTATCTGAAGGAGAAAACATTCTGATGCTGTTGGCTCCTGGGTCTAGTGTGAGCCTGGGTCTCCTGGACAATGGATTTCCCTCAAGAATCCCACCTCTGAGAGGTTCCTGGCTGTCTGGTTCTTGATAGAACAGGTCTACACACCTCATCTGGCTTCTATAAGGCGGGGAGCAACAAGTTTCCAAGATTAAGCATCACATTTCGAGGGAACAATGCAGACCACACTTGAATTTAAGAATCAGTTTTCTTGGCTAGTCTAGTGCTTCTCCCTTATCTAAGTCTCTAGGAGAATCCTACTGTTATTGGGCAGAAGAGGGTTTGATTTCTTCCTGTTTTGTCCCCTACACTCCGGAGTCAGACCTCAAAAAGTGTCCTTCTGCCAGGAGTCACTTGCACCCATAGAATGAGTTTGATTCAGAATGAGAGGAGAGCTTTATTCCCAATGCAGAGTGAGAGGTAGGAATTTGGTCTAGAGCACATGCCTTCCCCCAAACCAGCAGGACTGTTTTATATGATTCCTGTCAGCTGGGAGGGGGCGAGGTTCTCCAGGGAGGGCTCAGCTGTACTGCTTGAAGCTCCAGATCACAGTGCCTGGAGCGGCATCTCTGTGCGCAGCCCTCAGAGCTAAGGTGTGGCCATTTCGCATCAGGACGTCTGGTGTGAAAGGCTGGGTGCAAGGCCTCTGCAAGAGGCACTCTGTGAGCAAGTGAAGCTCAGCTCAGCACAAAGAAAAAGAAAAAAGGTTAGACTATTTGATGAGCAGATTCTGTGCTTTCTCCCCAGGAACTGTTGATGGGCTTTGTGGTGACACGTCCCTCCTCTGTGCCTGTCCTTCTCCTCGTCCTGAAGGTGCAGGTCCGGATCCTGCAGCTGCTTCCTGCTGAGTGTGGGGTCGTCAGGCCCCGGTGAGGAACGAGACTTCTCTCACCACCTGTGGACGCATCTGGTGGCCTCGGCCCTAACTGCTCTGTCCCTGAGAGACAGCCGTCTGGAGTTTTCTAGATTCTGAGGGTCATGGAGGGGCCCAGGAAAGGACAAACCCAGTGCAGCTTGTATGGCCTCATCACCCTGGCCCCGGATTGTTCCCCAGATCAGGCAGCCTGGTGTCTGCAGCCCAGTGTCCATCCACGCCTCCTTCAGTGAGGCTACGTGCATCCTCGTGAAAACAGCTTCACATGCTGCCCGGTGCACAGACCCCTCCCTAGGCAGCGAACAGATGACCAGAGGCAACTCGGTCCCCAGGACCATCCCAGCCAGGGAGGCAGCGGGCTTATGTCACACTAGAAGTCCAGGCGGGTCTCGTCGGCCAACATCGCAAGGGCGCAATAGGCTGTTACCTATTTCATGGTGAGTGTCGTATATGCTCCTTCAGCCAAGGGCTCTAACTGCCTTGAGTGCGACAATTCCTGCAATTAGGCATTTGCTCTCTGGGGACACGCTTTTATTGTTTTCTGGAAGAAAGCTTCAGGTCAGAGAGATCTTCACCCAAGTAGTCCAGGGAGTCCATTTGCTCCAGGTTGTCTCCTCACAGGTGGGTGCTCTGGGCCCCTTCTCTTGCACGTGGTGTCCCCATGGAGTGACCTCCTGCAGCTTCTGGCTGATGGTGGTCGGCATCACCAAGTGGGGTCTGCTTCTCTCGCAGGCTGCTGGTTTCTGGGTTTTTCGATCCACCCGATCCTCTGGCTGGAACGAGTGGAGGACAGGTGAGCAGGTGCAGCCTCGCCTGGTTACCATGGTTTCTCCTACCTGAAGGGCACACTTAAGTTGTTTCATTTCAAAGGGTCTAAAATGTCTCCTCTTTCGGGCTTGGGGAGTGGATCTACCACACATGAGCTCAAACACACTTGACTTTATCCGTGGGAGCTAATTACATGCAGAGCAAGGCAATTGGGAATACGTTAATCAGTTTTTTTGAGTCTTCTGGCATTGCTTGACTAAATTCCTTTTAAGGTCTGGTTGGATCTCTTTCTTGGATAAGCAAGGTCTCCAGGATAGGTGTGAGGTCCATTTTATGCCCAAGGCACTTGTTATCCCTTTTGTCACTTGAGGCAGGAATGCTGGGCCATTATCACTTTGTGCTGACAAAACAAATAGTAATCAAACTAAGAAAGAGAATTTTGTTCAAGCCAAATGAAGGTGCTAACACAGGAAACAGGTTCTCAAAGCTGTGAGAATGTATTCATTGATTAGGAATTAAAGATGAATTTTCATACATTTTTGAGACAAATTATGTACCAGGTTCACAGGTTAGCATCATATCCATAGTTCAACAAAGTGTTTTGGGTTTTTTGTCTTTTTTTAAAAATTACTCATGTACAGACAAGCCTTTGGTCCATGTGACCCCTTGTACCCTTCTATGAGATGAAAAAGAAGCATTAATCATAGAATTATTACAGTGCTGGCTTCTGAAGAAAGGGGCCAGTTTTTTTCTCACATATTGATTTCATCCTCCTGCTTTGAGGAGGTCTGGTTAATGTGTAATGTAGGTACACGTTGCACTTTGGGAAAGGCCTGCCATAAATGGGGCATGTCAGTTGTCATTTTTTTTCTTTCTGTTATTTATGATTTTCCTCATCATAAGGATCCTGGGAGCCCAAACCTGGGAATTTTCTCTCTTACTTAAGCCACTTTGCCATTTCAGTTCTAATGGGGAGCCCTTCTGCCCAGTCTGAACAATGTCCACTAGTGCCTAGAGACACCTGAAGTTGCCCTGTGCTGTTGGCATGACAGTGAGGTCAGTCTACCAGTCTTCTCCAGGATATGTCCCTCTGGTCTGAATGGGCTTTATCTGGGGTCTGGGTATTCACTATGCAGAATGGGGCATGTCTCAACTATCAGACTAGCTATACTTTTCATGCCTGGAGTCACCATGAACTCACCTAACCGATTATATAGAGCTCCCTTCCTGTGATGAGTTCCTATGAGTCTCCCCTGATGGTTTGAGAAGTCGAAGTTTGGGGAAAGAACTATTGCTCATGTTCAGTAACTAGCCCCACATGGCCTCCTAGATCTCCATGAACCAAACATGGTTCAGCTTGCCCTCTCACGGTAAAGCCAATCTACTGACATCAGGTCGTGATGAAGAAAAGTGCAGCCTTTATTGCAGGTGTCAAATAAGGAGGAATGCTTAAAAACCTGGAAAACACAAATGGATTTTAGGAAAGGGTTTTTAAAGGCAAGGTGAGGGAGTTGCAGGATATGTGATTAGCTTGTGCACAATTAATTCTCTGGTTGATGGTGAAGGAACAGGGGGTGTCACAGGGGTTAACATCAATTCTCAGGCCCCAGCTGGTCTGGATACCACTTGCTCATGTTCATCATGCAATTAATTTCTTCGATCTGATGGGGCTTTAGTATCTGCCAAACAACTCAGGGAGGTGTGTCAGACACTTTATTTCCTTCAGGAAGGAACTGAAGAGTCTGTGACTGTTGTGTGACTGATCTACTGTTTAATTTTGTTGTTGCTACATGTTGATCTTTCAATTATTAATTTTTAAGTCATCTTTTGATGACTCAGGGCAGGACTGGGAGATTAAGTTTTCCTACAAATAAGCACACAGAGGACACGGACTGGAGAGTAGAGAGGTCTATCCCAGATCCTGCTCAGTTATATACTGAAGCCCAATTCTTGGCTTTGTCTGATTCTTTGCTTGTATATCCTGGGGAATAATTGGATGGATCTAGCCTTGTTACGTGGAGAAGGCAATGGCACCCCACCCCAGTACTCTTGCCTGGAAAATCCCATGGATGGAGGAGCCTGGTAGGCTGCAGTCCATGGGGTCGCTAAGAGTCGGGCACGACTGAGTGACTTCCTTTTCACTTTTCACTTTCATGCATTGGAGAAGGAAATGGCAAGCCACTCCAGTGTTCTTGCCTGGAGAATGCCAGGGACAGGGAAGCCTGGTGGGCTGCCATCTATGGGGTCGCACAGAGTCGGACACGACTGAAGCAACGCAGCCGCAGCAGCCGCCGCCGCCGTCTCATTATGAGGGATATTTGCCAAGTTACTGGTTCTAGGGCCACTCTTTTGGCAGGTGTTTCCACTTTGTTGTTACCCTTTATCTCTGTACTCTTTAATGACCCCTACATTGAATCACTGCCACTTTTTCCAGAAGCTGAGCTTCTTCTAAGAGTCCTAATATGTTTAATCCATATTTTACCTGATTCTTCTCTACAGTAAACATACCCTTTTCTTTCCAAATAGCTCTGCGTGTGTGTGGGATTCATATGCACACCTGGAATCTGTGTTAACATTTAAGAGCTTCCCTGTCCCGAGTTCTAATTCTCAGGTGAGGGCTGTCAGCTCAGCCTTTTGAGCTGAAGTCCCTGGTGGGTAGACTTCATGCATGTATGTCTGGGTCTAGGAGGTCACTGCACATCCCACCAGCCTTTTTCCTCTCTTATAAAGCTGTGAGCCATTCCTCTTCTGCATTTGGGAGAGATTCACTCCTAGGTTGGGCGACTGGAATAGATCATGTCTGCAGTTTCTATACAGTCAGACTCCAGGGACCCTGTTTCTGTGGGTAGCAGGATTTAGTGTATGACAGGTTTTTATGGTGACCACTGCTACTGCTAAGTCGCTTCAGTCGTGTCCGACTCTGTACGACCCCATAGATGGCAGCCCACCAGGCTCCCCCGTCCCTGGCATTCTCCAGGCAAGAACACTGGAGTGGCTTGCCATTTCCTTCTCCAATGCATGAAAGTGAAAGTGAAGTTGCTCAGTCATGCCTGACCCTAAGCAACCCCATGGACTGCAGCCTTCCAAGCTCCTCCATCCATGGGATTTTCCAGGCAAGAGTACTGGAGTGGGGTGCCATTGCCTTCTCCAATGGTAACCACTAAGTTTATCTAAATGCATAACCTGAACTTGAATTGACCTTTGGGGGATAGCCATTCTATTCCCTTAGAAGTTACTAAAATTGAACCTGGTGTGAGGACCACATAGAGATTGTCTTACCAAACAGTAGCTTTTTCAGTCTCCTTTAGCAGGGCTGTGGTAGCTGCTGTTGCCCATGGGCATGGAGGCCATTCTTTAGCAATTTGATCTGTTTAGAGAAATCAGCAACCACTGGAGGAAGGAGCTCCAATCTAACCTAATTTCCCAAGGTGATTCCCCTTCTCTCTTGACTGTAAAGGTCAAAGGGTTTAGCTGAATCTGGAAGGGCCAGGGCAGGGACCTGAAGTAATGTATGAGGGTTCCAGTTTCTCCACATCCTCAACTCTGTTATGCCTTTTTAGTTACAGTGTTGAATCTTTTAAGATCAGTAAGTAAGTGCAGATAATGGTCTTAGGACATTTCCTGCAGGTTTGTAAGCTCTGTGCCCTGGTTATCAGTCATGCACCTAGACCGCATTCACTAAATATCTATTCAATGAATGAAAAAAAATCCAAATCTTTTATTTTTATGTTGCCTTAGGTTTTAGGCTTTTTACAAAGTGCATTCACAAATTCTAAGACTCAACACTGTAGGATGTAAGAAGAGTGGGGATTTCCTGTTCTAGACCTGGGAAACTTGGGTAATAATTGAAGCATTTAGATTGGCTTTATATCCAGTCTTCTCTGTACTATTTCACACTGATTTTTCAATACGTTTTTAAAATACCTTATTAATGTTCAGAAAAGAATACCAAGAAGTTTCAAAAGATCTTAGTTTTTAAGAAAAATACAGCAGAACCTCAAGGGACTGAATGTATTTGGCAGTTTGGTGACAGCTAATTATAGTCCTGGGCTTCCCTGGTGGCTCAGTGGTGAAGAATCTGCCTGCGAAAGTAAGAGATGTAGGTTTGACCCGTGAGTCAGGAAGATCCCCTAGAGAAGGAAATGGTGAACACTCCAGTATTCTTGCCTGAGAAATCCTATGGACAGAGGAGCCTGGTGGACTACAGTCCTTGGGGGTCGAGAGAGTTTGACATGACTTAAAAACTAAACAATAATTATGGTCGTGAGATAGTTGTGGGGACTGGAGAGAACAGTCCAGGGTCTGACAAATGAAGTCACTAGACTTCCAGCTTCAGCAAGCAGTTTCTTCATCTTTGAATTAGAACTAATAGGTGAGCATTTTCAGGGCTGGAAAATATAGGGAAAGTCGAAGAGAACTGTAGATCAGGTGAGGACTAGTTATGTAGGCTGCCGATCTGTAACATATGCCACTGTTATTGGTCCAGACTCTGAGCACATGATGAAGGAAATCATAAGGCAGTCTCTCTCTCTCCCACCATGTTTCCCTTTCCCAATCTAAGAGGGCAGCAAACAGCTAACAGGCACAGTGCCCTACACAGTGCAACATGCCAAGGCCTGTCCCCATTGATAGCATTCATTCATCCTTCAAAAGCTCCTTTAAACTTCTATTGCCTTTCTTAGTTCTTTGTAGCTCTTTGCAGGTCTTTATCATCTGGGCTAAATTCTGTTTTGTGTTGGCTACAGGTTGTGTCATCAGACCCAAGTTCTTGTACCCAAGGCACAGTGATGCTGTATAAACTGAAATGTTCAAGTTCTGAGCAGAGAAAGCTTTATTGTGAGAGTCAAGCAGGGAGTACAAGGGCCCTAGGCTTAAAAGACCTGAATTCCCAGATGGATTTCAGGGGAAATTTTTTAAAGGCAAGGTAAGGAAGAGAGTCCAGGATCCTATCTGAGAATTATATTTTATTCAGCCAACTTGCTGAGAACTTAAACCCCATAGTTCAAAGATAGCTCTCAGGGACTGCTTCCAAGATATAAGGGAGGAACCAGGATATATAGGGGATTTTGCAATAAAAACCAGGTAGTCAGAGCATCAAAAATTGTGCTTAGTCTCTCAGTCATGTCTGACTCTTTGTGACCCCATGGACTGTAACCCACCAGGCTCCTCTGTCCGTGGGATTCTCCAGACTATACTGGAGTGGGTTGCCATGCCTTCCTCCAGGGGATCTTCCCAACCCAGAGACTGAACCCAGGTCTCCCACACTGCAGGCAGTTTCTTACCTACCATCTGAGCCACCAGGGAAGCCCAAGAATACTGGAGTGGGTAACTTCTCCCTTTCCAGGGGAACTTCCTGCCTGACCCAGGAATTGAACTGGGGTCTCCTGCATTGCAGGCAGATTCTTTACCAGATGAGCTACCAGGGAAGCCCTGTTAATTACAGAAAACCAGACATCTGGTGCTAGTAGTAAAGAACATGCTAGCCAGTGCGGGATGTATATAAGACTCGGGTTCGATCCCTGGGTTGGGATCCTGCCTGGAGGAGGGCACGGCAACCCACTCCAGTATACTTACTTGGAGAATCCCATGGACAAAGTAGCCTGGTGGGCTACAGTCCATGGGGTTGAAAAGAGTCTGACACAGCTAAAGCGACTTAGTACACATACATAGCCATCTCAAGGTAATGAATTTCTTTTTTGGGGGGACCATACTGAGAGTCTTGTGGGATCTTAGTTCCCACCCAGGGGTTGAAGCCCTACCTATGGCAGTGAAAGTGCAGGGGTGGTGGGCGAGGGGGGGTCCATTCCAGGAAAGTCCCACAGGGTCCTGCTTGGTTACAGTTGGGGACCTCCCTCTCCCCTTTGTTTGGTCGTGATGAGGACAGAGTGCCCAGGGGGCGCGCTGTTAATGCCTTTGGCCAGCTTTCTCTGGGTCTTTCCAGAAGCCAGGGGGTGGTTCAGAGCAGCAGAGGCGGACAGAGTCTGAGGCGGACAGAGTCTGCGGCTCCCTCTCTGTATCTGGGTGGGTGCCTGGGCTCAAAGCAAGCTCTTCTGTAGAGTTTGCAGCCAGGTGCTGGCCCCACTTGCTGAGCATTTCGCTTACCCGCCTCCATCAACTGCTCTGGCTCCTGGTCTCGCATCTCCCTGTGGTTCCGGGCAGATACTTCCTGGCCGTCCCTTCCTCCCGCAGCCACGCCCCGGCTTGGCTTCCAGCAGCCGTGGCAGCGCGGGCGTTTAGCAGATGCCCCCGAGACGACGCCGGAGAGGCGTTTTAACTGACGGCGGGCAGCCTGCGCTCCTCTCCCAGAAGCAGGCGGTTCCCGGGCTCTCGCCGAGCGGACCGGTGAGGTGGCCGGATCTCCAGCATCCCCGCCGGCGCCTCCAGGAGTAGCGTGTCCCGGTTCCGCGCCCGCCTCGGCCGTCAAGAGGCAGCCGCTGTCCCCAGAGGGGAAGCCCAACCCGCTGCAGGACGCAAACCTCTGCTCGCGCGCATTTGTCTGGTGAGCGTGCCCCTCGCCCCCCAGCCCGGGCTGTGACACCCCCGCCGCCGGCGCCTTTGGTGGGACAGATGTCGGGGTGAGATGGGCTGCTTGAGGTCTGTGGCATCTCGAATGGGCTAGACCCCCTCCTCAACCCACCCTTAGCCGGCTTCCCCCAAATCGATCAGGAATTCTCAGTTCTCAACTAAAGCTGCACATTTTTCTCCCCTAAACAAGCAGCTTTGTGAACAGCTTCCTATATCCAGGTAGTGCGCTGCGCCATTGCCATCTTCCAATAATGTCTCCACCTTTCCCCAAATTCCTTAGGTGACAGCTGCGGTCCAACTCCACCGCGTCCCTTTGTCCCTGTCCATGACCATGTCTCCCATCCTCCCTTTGTGGCTCTCACTGTATGTCCTTGAACCTAGTTGTGGCAAATTCCACGTGATCACATAAACACTATTTTGTATTTATTCACTGTTGTTGAACACGTTTTCGCTTTTGCCTGGGATACACAGCTGGGACTGTGTCCAGGTGATTCTGGTGGAAGGTTGAGGCTGGCTTCTGCTTTAAGCAGCTCCTTCCACTAGCATTGTTACTTCAGTGTTAACTTTTAACAGTCCTGTATTGTGTTATTGACCAGCCCCTTTCTCTATTATGAATATTTCACTTCCATCCTCGGGCGATGGGGTCCCTGAAGCCGGTGGGGTCTTCTCTGTATTCCCAGCCCTTAGAGAAGTGGTGCATGGTCTTCATACAGGTGGGGCTTCCCTGGTGGCACTAGTGGCAAAGAACCCTCCTGCCAGTGCAGGAGACATAGAGATGTGGGTTCCATCCCTGGATCAGGAAGATCCCCTAGGGTAGGGTGTGGCAACCCCCTCCAGTGTTCTTGGCTGGAGTATCCCATGGACAGAGGAGCCTGGCGGGCTGCAATCCATGGGGTCGCAAAGGGTCAGACATCATTGAAACAACTTCACACACACAGACTGTTAAAGCAGGTGGTCCCGCCCAGGAGTCCTATGGTCCTGAAACCAACAGGTCCCTAAGCTGGGAGGAAGCTTACAGGTGGAAAATGGCTTGGAAAGGTGAAACTTTTAAAGCCATCCATCCAGTAGCTGGAACTACTAACTAGGTGACTTGAATCACACTTGGGTGATGACTAGATCTTTTATTACTGGACCCTAACTCATTCATCTTTCCAAAATTCTATTTCCTTCTATCACAGGACAGCTTGCAGGATGTCCCAGGGACCTCTCCTTTGCTTTTTGATCATGGTGATTCCAGTGTGTATAGCTACATTTTTTGGCCATTAAGGAAAAACAGGCAAGAAGGAATATGGGTGAGATTAATGTAAATAATAATAAAGTAGCCAGACATCTCCTTAAGGCAGGGCAAGGAACTCATTTCTGTTTTATTTGTGGATTTTCAATAATGCATGTGTATACAAATGGGAAGGAGAGGATTTCTCATTGATTTTGGTAGATACGCGTTTCCAGTTTTCCTGCTAGAGGGGAAGGAGCTAGTACCTCTCATCTCACACCTGAAGGCACTGAAGATGAGAGGCTGAGTAAATTGCCCACATCACACAGCTAGTAAGTGGTGGAGTGGGAACACAAACCAGGCCATCTGTCTCCCCAGCCTGTGTTATCCTGTATGCAAATGCTGTACCGAGCTCCCTCTATTGGGACACTTGTTCTTAAGTGCAGGGAGAAGGCAATTCTAAACACACCTTTGGTCTTGTTGGCAGGAGTCTTTCAAGGGAAGTTCTTCAAGCTCTTGCTATTGGAGATGGTGCATGTGAAACACCTCTGTAATCAAGCTTTAGGGTGGTGGCTCTCAGAGTCTGCCCTGGTGGCTCAGAGGTTAAAGCCTCTGCCGGCAATGTGGGGGACCTGGGTTCGATCCCTGGGTCCAGAAGACCCCCTGGAGAAGGAAATGGCAACCCACTCCAGTATTATTGCCTGGAGAATCCCATGGACACAGGAGCCTGGTGGGCTACAGTCCACGGGTTGCAAACAGATGGACACAACTGAGTGACTTCACTTTCACTTTCTCAGACTCTGGCTCTCAGACCTGCAGCATCCTCATCACCTGGGAGCTTGTTAGAAATGCAGATCCCCCCATGCGCCTTCTAGACCAGTTCTGTAAAGTTAGAAACTCTGGGGGTGGGGTTAAAGAAGCTCCAGGAGACTCTGATGGAAGGTGGAGGCTGGCTTCTGCTTTAAGCCGCTTCTCCCATTGGCGCTGTTCCTTCAATGTTAACTTTCAAAAGGGGTCCAGACCTTATGAAGTTAGTTGTTGCCATCTGTATGTGAAGTCTGAGGTGGCTGAGTGATTTGTGTACCTCACTTGCTGAGCCGGGAAGGTGAGAATGAGTCCAGCTAGGAAGTGGTGCCCAGAGACTCATAGAGAAAAACTGTTTTTTTCACCTGTTCTTTGGGTATTTGCTTTCTTCCCAAATTTCATCTGCTTTTTAAACTTGTAAATGATGCCAGTAACTAGCTTCCTGACTTTTATACAAATGACCTTGAAATGGAAAATGGGGTCTGGCTGCTCACCTCTCAAAAGCCAATAAAGCAGCAAGGTTGGTGGAAAGGCAAGTTTGCTTTATTTTGGATGCTGTCACAGGGGTATGGGAGAGAGCAGATGCCAGTCCAAATTCTCACTCCCTACCCCTGTGCCCCAATAATCAGTGGGCAAGAACTTTTTTAGACCAAAGGCAGGGGCTCCATGGGAAACAGCACAGTCAGCTCTGATGGTCATTTTGAAATTGGTCAATGGCAGTCTGACTAGTATCATCTTGTTTTAGATACAGTTAATCTTTGGGTCCAGGGTTGATTTCTTCCTATTTCCTTGAGGCAGTTCTCAAAATTGTAGCAGCTTATATCATAGCTCGGAGAAGGCAATGGCAATCCACTCCAGTACTCTTGCCTGGAAAATCCTATGGACGGAGGAGCCTGGTAGGCTGTAGTCCATGCGGTCACAAAGAGTCAGACATTTACTGAGCGATTTCACTTTCACTTTTCACTTTCATGCATTGGAGAAGGAAATGGCAACCCACTCCAGTGTTCTTGCCTGGAGAATCCCAGGGATGGGGGAACCTGGTGGGCTGCCATCTGTGGGGTCGCAAAGAGTCGGACACGACTAAAGCAACTTAGCAGCATACCATAGCTACAGTCTGGTCACAGTATAGTTAACTTCTACCTGGCCAGGGTTTTAGTATCAACAAGACAGCTGACAGGATATGGTTTCGACTAGGCGGAACTGAAGGAGGAACTAAGGGTCCTTGAATTTGCTTATTAACTAAACTACCATTGTTTTGTCCTGTTTGACTGTCTTCCTTTGCTTCTGTGTTTTCTCACTTTGATTAAACTTATGGCCACCTCATGCGACGAGTTGACTCATTGGAAAAGACTTTGATGCTGGGAGGGATTGGGGGCAGGAGGAGAAGGGGATGACAGAGGATGAGATGGCCGGATGGCATCACTGACTTGATGGACGTGAATCTGAGTGAACTCCGGGAGTTGGTATTGGACAGGGAGGCCTGGCGTGCTATGATTCATGGGGTCGCAAAGAGTTGGGCACGACTGAGCAACTGAACTGAACTGATCCTTTGGCTAAAGTTTTCCTATAGACAAAAGGCCATTGGAGCACCTGGGGGGAAGGCACGTAGGGTCCTACTCCATTTCAACATCATTGGGGTTTCAGTGTTTTTACAGTTCTGTTTGGACTTAAGGTCTAAGAGGAATCATATATTTATTATGGCTAGTGGTGATTATAAATTTTAGAAAAGAATAAACATTTTTCTATTTCTGTAAGAAATTTAAAACTATAGCAGAAGAAAAGAATAAGGATTTCTTTCTATTAGCCAAATATACTTGCCGATATTTTGGTTGTTTCTTAGTCTTTCCCCTAGAAATCTTTATTCACACCTGCACACAACCACATTCTTTTCTATAAAACCAGACAGTTTTCAATCCTGAATCTTTCTTAGTTTTCTTTGAAACATGGTACTGTAATTTGTGCACCCTTTCATTTTTGTTTAACACAGTTTATTTCTGATTATGATGTGATGTGTATCCACAACCATGCTTCTGGTACACTGTTCCTTTATATTCCCAGAACTAGGCTAACTGGTGAAAGGCCACATTGTTTTCCATAGGGTTTGGAATTTGCCCCCTTAATAACTGTTTCTGTGCATATTTCACTGTCAACTTTGAATTTCTGAATTATATTTTTTTCTTAGTCTTAAGTTAAAAATAATATCAAGCAATTTGAATTTATTTGATTTAGAACTTTTTGTGTCTACTGACCATCTATTTTTGGCATTGCCTTTCTTTGGGATAGGAAAGAAAACTGACCTTTTCCAGTCTGGTGGCCACTGCTGAGTTTTCCAAATTTGCTGGCATATTGAGTGCAGCACTTTAACAGCATCATCTTTTAGGATTTGAAATAGCTCAACTGGAATTCCATCGTCTCCACTAGTTTTGCTCTTAATGATGCTTCCTAAGGCCCACTTGACTTCACATTTAAGGATGTCTGGTTCCAGGTGAGTGATCACACCATTGTGATTATCTCAATTGTGAAGATCTTTTTGGTATAGTTCTTTGTATTCTTGCCACCTCTTAATACCTTCTGCTTCTGTTAGGTCCCTACCATTTTTGTCCTTTATTGTGCCCATCTTTGCATGAAATGTTCCCTTGGTATCTCTAATTTTCTTGAAGAGATCTCTAGTTTTCCCATTCTATTGTTTTCCTCTACTTCTTTGCATTGATCACTGAGGAAGGCTTTCTTCTCTCTTCTTGATATTCTTGGGAACTCTGCATTCAACAAAGGTCCATCTAGTCAGAGTATGGTTTTTCCAGTAGTCATGTATGGATGTGAGAATATAAAGAAAGCTGAGTGCCGAAGAAATGATGCTTTTGCACTGTGGTGTTGAAGACTCTTGATAGTCCCTTGGACTGCAAAGAGATCCAACCAGTCCATCTTAAAGGAAATCAGTCCTGAATATTCATTGGAAAGACTGGTGCTGAAGCTGAAACTTCTATACTTTGGCCACCTGATGCAAAGAACTGACTCATTGGAAAAGACCCTGATGCTGGGAAAGACTGAAGGCAGAAGGAAAAGGGGATGACAGAGGATAAGAGGGTTGGATGGTTCAATGGACATGAGTTTAACTCCAGGAGTTGGTGATGGACAGGGAGGCCTGCCTTGCTGCAGTCCATGGGGTCACAAAGAGTCGGACCCGACTGAGCAACTGAACTGAACTTTCCATCTATTTGTTGTTTTTGAATCATCTGTTAATGGATTTTTTCCTATGAGGCGTTTATAGTTTTTAAATAACTTGCAATAGTGTTTATAATACTTTGCCAGATTTTCATTTGTATTGTAATTTAGTTGAGGCTTTGCATTATGTATCATTAATTATATTGAGCCTCTTTTTCTCCTGTTGCTTTTGTAATGTCTTTATTACAATCCTGGCATCATCTAAAATTCTATAAATGTTTTATTTTAGTTCTTTTACCCTTCCTTTTCTAACAACAAAGGCAGCTGAAATTTCGTTTAGTATTCAGTATAGGATAGGCTCCATTTTTTCCCCCCAAACTGCCCCCTTTCCCATCATGGTTTATTGAATAATTACACTCCTCAGTTCTGAACCAAAGTGCCCCTCCTGTTTTTCCTAAGCAAGCAGCCTATGAACAGCTTCCTTTACTAATTAGTGCCCTGCAGCTTTGCAGTCTTCCAGCAACATCTCCACCTTTTCGCATATTCCTTAAGTGACAGCTGTGTTGCAACTGCATGGAGCTCCTTCTGACCCGAGTCTATGACCAGGTCTCCCTCCCACTCTCTATGTGACTCTCACTGTATATCCTGATACCCAGTTGTGACAAACTTCATGTGTATAAAAAGGATGATTTTTTATTTAATGAATGGGGAAACTATTCTTAAACATGTTTTGCTTCTGCCTTGGACACACAGCCTGGAATAGAGTGTGTATTTGACAAACCCCTTTCCTTCCCTGGTGGCTCAGATGGTAAAGAATCTCCCTGCAGTGTAGAAGACGTGGGCTTGATCCCTGCGTCAGGACGATCCCCCAGAGAAGGAAATGGAAGATGTAATTAAAAAGTGAATAGGGTACAGTTCCAAGTCTCTAGAAGCCCATGGTTTTAAGACCTGCAGACTCCAGTCAGGGCAGGCTATGTAAATTATGGGATGCAGTGCAAAATGGCAAAAGGAGGGCCCCTTGTTTAAAAATTATCTCAAGATGGCAAAAACAGGACACTAACCAAGTGGTTCAGTTTAATGAATGAGAGGTGACTAGAGTATAACAGAAATATGAGTTACCTAGGATGAGGATTGACCTTAAGGTGGCTACAACTGAGCTGACCCAGTGGATAGCTCCCCTACATGGACATTGGCTTTTTTAGACCAGAGAGCATTAAGGAGAAAAACTTCCTCATTTTGACTTCTCTGTAAGTTACCAAGAGTTTCCCACACAGCACATCCTAATCACCTACCTCTGTAGCTGTGGCACATGGTGTGGGGGGACATGGAGACGCGCTGTCCTCACTTCCCTTCAAGGACTTGTTGTTCAGCTGCTGGAAGTGCTGCCAGTGGGCAGTCTTCAGTCACCAGTTTTCTGAAGGCAGCCTCTATGCAATGTCCTGTCCAGGTAGAGGTATAAAGCCCTAGCCAGTGGACATGTCAGGATAACCCTGAAGAGCCATCTTCACTCCGGAGCCCCCACAGGGTCAGGTGAGGTTGCCTGGCCAGTATTCCAGCTTGACTTTTTCCCTCTGTATCCTTATCTCATTTCTTTCCTCTTCATTCCACAAGTATGGAATGCCAGGGGCACCCCTAATACACATCCCAACACTTAGCAGCATCCATGTCTGCATCCCAGAGAACCAACCTGCACGAGGTATCAAAATACATTCCAGTACTTGGGGAGGATTTTTATTTGAACATTACTCTTTATATATATAACATTTTTAAATTGCCAAATAAAAGGGTGGAAACAAGTATTTGTGAATGTGATTACCTTTGGTTTAAAACCCTCAATCTAAAGTTGTCTGACCAAAATCAAAGTTATATATTAATAATAAAACTATCATGTTGAACCATATGAAAGTACCATTTTATAGGTTTAAAAAAGGCTGAATGTTAGCAGTTACATACACATAGTTCAATCTAACAGAAAAACTCCATTAGCATTTAAATTTAGAGAACTTATTAATAACTCATGGATAAAATATATAATTAATCAAATTAGAAATCAGAAACTACATAATACTATGGTTATTGATCAGTGCCAAGTACCAAAACTTGCAGGCTGCAGCTAAAGTGGGACTTAGGGGGAAAAAAAGGCTCTAATTATAAAAAGAAGTTAAAAATTAATGTTTCCAATTTAAGAAATTAGAGGAAAAAATCTCAAATATAGAGGGAAAGAATAATATGAACTAGAAAACAAAAAAACCAGAGAAATTCAATCAAGCCAAAAAATTAATTCTTTGAAAATAGGAAAAAGTCATGTAAGACTATTCATAAAAAGAAAAGACTCAAAGAAAATTAAAAAGCATTAAACCACAATTATAGATGCTGCAGAAATTAAACATATAAGATATTGCAAATAACCTTATGCTAATCAAACTTAAAATTCACAGAAACAGATTCACTCCTAGAGAAATGAAACTTAACCAAAATTGACTCTGTAGAAATGAACTGAATAGTCCTAAAATAATTACCAGAAATTAACCAGACGTTGATGGTTACATAGCATACTGAATATGATTAGTGCCACTGCAATTGTATCTTTAAAAACAGTTGTGTGGCAAATTGTTATAGATATTTTATGAAAAATGTAAAAAATCCTCAATCTAGAAAATAATTGATCATACATATTTTCTTATTTACCAAATCACCTAGAAGGGCTCATATTTTCAAAACGTATATTTTCTCTTCCTTCTCTTTTAAAATATATAATGTTGTCCTTCCGTATTTTTTTTTTTTCTGGAGGTAGGATGCCCTGCTCTCATATAATGTCACTTAAACTAATCTATATTTTTTGTTTTTCCCATTTTCTCTGTACTGTTTTAACCAGAGGTCTTTGAGTAGGATAATGGAGCCCAGTTCTGTTAAAAGAAGTGGTAAAGCAAAAAAGGTCACATAGTCTTCAAGTAAATAGAATCCTGTCTAATATAATTGGACAGCAGTATATAATTTGGGGAGAAGCAAAAATCATCTGTGATGACTTCAATTTGTACCTTAGGGAATGAACTTTGGCTCTGGAGTCTCTCAAGGCACAAAACCTGGTAGACACCTTTTACTGGTGGCCTGCATCTCTGATTTGGATAAGAAAAAAAAAAAGTATTATATACAAATAAAAGTCCTTTTGCAAGAGCTTGGAATCAAATTAAGATTTTGTATCTGTAAATATTTGTTGCTGGTATAAGGAAAATATAATACAGCTCATGCAGTGCAAAAACGATTGGATAAATGCCTTCAGAATAGATGTGACCTTATGGTAGAACTGCAATGCTGACTCTGAAATTAAGTCTGAGGACTGTCCATTGAAAGCCTTTATAGTCACCTGGTCACTGTGAGTGCTATCTGGCTATTTTCTTTTGAAGTGCACCTGAGGAGAAAAAAGACAAAAACAACATGTTTAGAAGTTTTAAAGTCCGCCTCTCTAAGGCAGTGTATTTCTAGGCTTCCCCAGTGGTCTAGCGGTAAGAATTCACCTGCCAAAGCACAGGACACAGGTTCGATCCCTGGTCCAGGAAGATCCTGCATGCCGTGAAACAACTGGGCTCATGCACCACAACTACTGAGGCTGTATGCTACAACTGTTGAAGCCCAAGCACCCCAGAACCTGTGCTCTGCACCACGAGAGGCCACTGCAACTACTGAAGCCTGAGCACCCTGGAACCTGTGCTCTGCACCAAGAGAGGCCACCGCAACGAGAACCCCGAGCACCTGGAACCTATGCTCTGCACCAAGAGAAGCCACCGCAACTACTGAAGCCTGAGCACCCTGGAACCTGTGCTCTGCACCAAGAGAAGCCACCGCAACAAGAACCCCAAGCACCCTGAAGAAGCCCATGGTCCACACTTGCCACAACTAGAAAATACGTGCACACAGCAACAAAGACACAATGCAGCCAAAAATAAGTAAACAAAATTTTAAAACTTGACAGTCTGACAGCTTGTTCTCTTAAGAGGACTGACCACATGCAGAAATAATGTCAAGTAGATACTCAGCTGGGATGGGAATCAGGATAAGTATTTTCTTATGCCTTTCCATAGGGGTGACCTGAGCCAGCGGCAGGCCTGAAATCCAACACTGATGTTCTGCCATGCTGGGAATGTGGGTGATGGTCCAGCCTTGCTACCATGTGACAAGAGCAGTGTTCTCAACAAGAACCCTGAGCACCCTGGAAGCTGTGCTCTGCACCGAGGGAAGCCACCGCAACGAGAACCCCGAGCACCCTGGAAGCTGTGCTCTGCAACAAGAGAAACTCGACACAATGCAGTATCTAGGGCAGCTCTCAGCCTCCCCCAGTTATTGCCCCTCTGTGATCCCTGGACCAGGCGACCTTGGGTGATCCCTGGACCCAATCTCATCTATGATATGGATAAAAATGGACCATCATGAGATTAAGTGAAATCATACATGTGAGAACAATGTACAATAAATTATAAAGAACTAGACAAATGTAACTTACCATTAATATTGTTAGAGTAGGTGCAGGATTACTAGACCAGGAATACAAGATTTATAGTTCTATGACCTATGTTTACTTCTGCATGTGTGTTACACTTGATTTAAAACATTCATTGAAAGAAAAGATTTTTAATTTTGTATCTGTTGCAAACTTAACACCAGTTATATATTAGTACATAGGGCCATTTCCTTCTAAGGAGTCTTAGTTTCCTCACCTGTAAAATGAGGGTGTTGGATCCTATTATCTTATATGGACCTATCTAAAATTATGTGATCAATTTCCCATTACTCAATGTCTTGATAATATACAGTGGTAACAGTTTTTAAACGAAGACTGACACATAGGTGGGAACACTTTTCTTTGATGTGAAATACCTAAGCTCAAAAGACCGAAAGGGTTTGAGAGATTCCTGGCTGTTCTGTGACTAGGTTATACAGGGAATCACAAATGACTATTAAATGTTCAGAAGTAAGGTTTGACTCTGAGACACACTAGAGTGGTTGAAAGCACTCTGATTTTCAGGCATAAAAATAAACATAGGGCTCCAAGTGCAGCTACTCTATATCTGCATACAATATAAGTAATTTGAAAAGTTCAGAATACAGACTATCATCCCTGAACCTAAATTTGAATGATTCTGTCAACTATTCACCCAGTTCTGTGACCCTGTGCAATTTCCTACCCTTTGAACAGTGGAAGGTACAGCTTTTCATTTCTCCATTTCTGAGGAGGAAGAATGAGATGAAACAGGGACAGATGGAACTTAGGCTGTATTTTAGATAAACTTTTCACAAAGAAGTACTTACATACTGGGACATGTTGTCTTTAAGCGATATTTTAAATATTACACAAGTGATTTCTACATACAAGTGAAAATCTGGGAAATGTGGAAAAGTATAAAAAAGGAAATATGACCCATGATTTACTGTCCAGAGATAAAGTTTCAATGGGAAGCTTCATTCCACCCTGAGCCATGCATCTCAAGGGGCAAGAACACCAGACCTTCCCTCCCTCCATCAACTCCACTCCCACCTTGTTCCAGAAAGAATTACAGCAAGCTACATGACATTGGCTAAGTCCCTTAACCAAACCTCAGTTACCACATTTGTAGGACCTGACCATTGTTAGGAAGATGCCATGTGACCTGAATGTTAACCATTGAGAACCCTTCTCACACTCTGTACACTGCTTGGTACTTCACACACAGCATCTCTGAGAAAGTGCTTTGTAAAACTTCAAGCACCATTCTGACTATGGAGTTAGGTATTGTGAGTTCTTGATTTATCCTGATGACTATTTCATCTTCTAGCAGGTAGAGGAAGCATGGGGGGTAACTGGACCTAAGTCTAAACAATAGAGAATTAGGGAGAAAGGGACAGTATCAGGTAGGTATTTTCTTTACAGATTAGAAAACAGAAGAGACCCACACTTTTCCCTGGTAGATCTTCTTAGACCCAAAATATTCCAAAAAATTTTCCTTAAACTCTAAAATTTACTGGATGTCCCTTGATAGCACTTGTATTACAAATGTGCTGAGCACCAATCAGAATGAAATGTAAAGGTTCTGCAAGATGAGAGTGTTCTGTGCTCCATAAGAATCAGAATCCAGAGTCCAAGTGTGTGGGAAGTCCAATCTGCCATCTCTCACTTATGCACGTGAGCACGGATCGTGACCCCACCCCACCACTGCTGCATATTCTCAGCAGATCTGCCTTCCACCTGCCACATATTATTAAGACCCAGTCATGAAGCTTAGTTTTTGGAAGCTTCCAATTGAAAAGGGCACAAAGTGCTTGTTACCAGACCCCTAGTGTTAAGAGTGAACCCTGGAGGTGAACTTTAATTACAACTTTCTGCAGCAGGCTCACCTGCTTTGCTTTTTCAATGAGAGCAGCAGCCTCAGTCTCACCCAGTTGTTGTGCCATCTTGTAAAATAGACTGTTTTTATTGTGCAGCAAAACATGTGGCTTATCATATTCTTCCAGTTTCCCTGAATCCAAGACCTGTTAATCAGCAGAAAAAAATAAAACCCATAGTATACAGTATTTTGCAATAAAGTATTATAACTCAGACAATATTTTGTAAAGGGACAGGAGAAGAATAGAGAAAATTTATTTAGGTGGTAGACCTGGCTGGTGTTTTAATGGTTAGATTGCCTTGTTCTACTAGGCAGACAAAGGCCTAATCTGACCTTTTATTATAACATTATAGGAAAGAAAAATGAAAGTTTTCAGCAGTGTGAAATATTTTAAATTCTGACAAGGGGATTTGGGGTGGTTATCATTAGTCTTTTAGCTTAAATTCTGAGTTGGGAAATTTCCTGGTTCAAGAAAACCAAACTCAATTTATCTAAAAAGCAGGTAATGTCAGACAAACCAGATGGCAGTGACCTGACAGCAAATTAATTGTCAAGTTGTTTTGATAGAATCCGAACAAGATTTGGGAAAAAAGTAAATGTCTCCAGAATTTCAAAGGGTTGTGAACTAAACAAGTGTTTGTAGTATCACTAAACAGAGGATGTTGCAACCATCAAGCCACCACAACTCCGGGAGTTGGTGATGGACAGGGAGGCCTGGCGTGCTGTGATTCATGGGGTCGCAAAGAGTCGGACACAACTGAGCGACTGAATTAAACTGAACTGAAGAGGGGCAGAATACCTTGTCTGAGAGGTTAAGATGCTTCTTCAGCTTAACTTTGCAGTTTATTACTTTCAGAGTGAAAGACTGGCAAAAGGAGCTGCTACATAGCAACATTAGCAGAATTGCACTGTACAGAAGAAATCTCTAGAAATTGCATTTTTCTTTGAATAAGGCTAAAGAATCAAGTAAGAATTGAGCTTCAAATTCTAATGCTCACAGCCCACACATTACCCAGGTGGATAGCCCAATCTGAACTGCAGAGGATTTGAATCTGATTTCACAAATTGTGTTTCTTTGCTCCTTTTTTCTTTCTTTCTTCAGGGGCCTGTCGTTTGGCCCTTTGGTGCACACTGATATTCCCCTAGCTGAAAATTAAAAGGGAGAAGAGGGGCTCTTAACTCTGCCTTTCTACTTATTAGTGACTTTGCATAATGATTTTACAGTAGGAAAGAGAGTCTGAAACCACTGGCTTAAATGACATAGCTATAAAAATACTTCTGATGTTAGGTGGTACTTAGTTTTTCATTTAGGTCATATTTAGAGTGACTCTATCTTAAGAGAATACACTGAAACTCTAAGCAGGTTTTTTCCATATCTAGGTATCACAGTTAATTCCATCCCAGGGCATCTAATGGGAAACATTGTCTCATAAAGGCCATTTTCCAGTTAATTTTTTGTTTACTCCTGTGAATCATTGCTAAGGATGGCTTTCTCAAAAGAGTTCAAGAATAATTGAATCTGTCACATCCACATAGTAATTTAAATGTTCTAAAATATGCTGTGTCACTTTAGATGACCCAAATTGTGTAGTTTTACTTAAACATAGCACAATAAAACATAACTACTCTTCTTGATGTTGAAGAAGAAAAAAATGCAGTTTTAAAACACAGGTCTCTATCACCTGTGGTCAATTAATCTAAGAAAGGGTAGACAAGGGCAGGAGTGGCAGGGAGGTTCAAGAGAGAAGGGACATATCTATACCTATGGCCAATTCATGTTGATGTATGGCAGAAATGAAACAATTATCCTTCCATTAAAATAAATAATATATAGTTATATATTATATATATAACAGAGAAGACAGCCTCTTCAACAAGTGGTGCTGGAAAAGCTGGACAGCTACATTAGAATCAATAGAATACTCCCATGCATCATATACAAAAATAAACTCAAAATGGTTTAAAGACCTAATATAAGACATGATACAATAAGACTCCTAGAAGAGAAATATGCAAGACATTCTCAGATATAAATTGTAGCAATGTTTTCTTAGATCAGTCTCTCAAGGCAAAATAAATAAAAGTAAAAATAAACAAATGAGACCTAATCAAACTTAGAAACTTTAGCACAGCAACAGAAATCATCAACAAAATGAAAAGGCAACCTACTGACTGGGAAAAAATATTTGCAAATAATGCCATCAACAAGAGGTTAACAGAAAGGCAAGGGGTTAATATCTACAGACAATTCACACAACTCAATTTTCCTTTGAAGGATGATTTTCTTATTTTATAAAGCCATATCCTAACATTTATAAGCCAGCAGAGAAAGAACAAAGGAAGAGAGGAGATGAAAATGAGAGAGAAGAGGAATAGAAGGAGGACGGAAGGAAATAAAACTAAGGAAGGAAATTACTAGATTATTAAATTATTAAGGAAGAAAGAACCAATCAAACCTGTCTAGATACTAGACAGACATCCAGAAACCAAAACTTGGCGTCTGCTGTGTGTGCAGTCCAGATCTATTGTGTAAGAGA
This sequence comes from Redunca redunca, assembly GCA_006410935.1. NCBI lineage: Eukaryota > Metazoa > Chordata > Mammalia > Artiodactyla > Bovidae > Redunca > Redunca redunca. The sequence continues at coordinate 228,668 of SJYQ01006055.1, read as the reverse complement.
CCTGCTGGTTGTTTGTCGGCAGTATCTCAGCCCCCATCCACTTTTCTTTTTCTACTCTCATCTGTGATGCAGTGGCTGGGTTTCTGCAAATCACATTTCAGAGTACCCTTGGCCTGCTGGCCCTTTGTTAGGTTCTGCCAGTAGCCGGCACTCGAGGGAGACTGCAGGTGGGAGTCGGAGCCAGTGGTCTACCTGGTTTCTGTATCTCCTGCAGCAGCATTGCCTCAGCAGTGAGATGTGACTCCAGCTCCCAACTCCTATTCGCACATGGAGAACCAGCCTCATCCTGCTCCCTCACAAATACGACCAGCACCTGGGCAGGGACCTCTCCATGGAGGTCTGAGCACTGACTCTTTAGAGCTTCTCCTCTGAGTTCTTAGGTCTGGAGATCTCTCCTAGGACATGATAGCTTCTTCCTAAAATTGTTACCCCAGTGTTTCATTTTTCTAGCCCTTTGATTTCTAGGTAGCAAATTTCCTGTATTAGATCCTTTCTGTTGAAATACTTTGTTTTTCTCATTAGGCCCTTTCTTCTCATGGACTCACCTCTGACAGCAACAGCTGTGAAATCCTGCAACCTTAGCCAACAACTTCCCGGCAGTCTAAATGAAACACTATTTTTTTTAAATTAAGGGAATACGAAAATGCTGAAGCAGTTATGACTCAGCCAAAATGATGGTGTTCTACTGCTCTGAAATATGAAGCCATAACTTGGATTTGGCATATTTTCAGGGTTGGACATCTTTAAAAAAATGACAGTTTAATAAACTCTTAACTCATTATTGATACATCTTTTGTTACCTGAATGTTACTGACCAGAGATGTTTCAATATTCACTTACATAACAAATCACCAGCCACAGTGTTAGTTTTTGCAAATATCCCCTGGTCAACAATGTGTTAATATATCCAGTAATTTCTTATTTGTATATTTTTTTTCTATTTTCATTTAAAAAAATTTTATTTTTACTTTATTTTACTTTATAATACTGTATTGGTTTTGCCATACATTGACATGAATCTGCCACAGGTGTATATGAGTTCCCAATCCTGAACCTCCTTCCCACTTCCCACCCCATATCATCTCTCTGGATCATCCCTGCGCACCAGCCCCAAGCATCCTGTATCAAACATAGACTGGCAATTCATTTCTTACATGATATTATACATGTTTCAATGCCATTTTTCCAAATCATCTCACCCTCTCCCTCTCCCTCAGAGTCCAAAAGTCTGTTCTATACATCTGTGTCTCTTTTGCTGTCTTGCATACAGGGCTATAATTAGTATCTTTCTAAATTCCATATATATGTGTTAGTATACTGTATTGGTGTTTTTCTTTCTGGCTTACTTCACTCTGTATAATCAGTTCCAGTTTCATCCATCTCATTAGAACTGATTCAAATGTATTCTTTTTAATGGCTGAGTAATACTCCATTGTGTATATGTACCACAGCTTTCTTATCCATTCATCTGCTGATGGACATCTAGGTTGTTTCCATGTTCTGGCTATTATAAACAGTGCTGCGATGAACATTGGGGTACATGTGTCTCTTTCTATTCTGGTTTCCTCGGTGTGTATGCCCAGCAGTGGGATTGCTGGGTCATAAGGCAATTCTATTTGCAATTTTTTAAGGAATCTCCACACTGTTCTCCATAGTGGCTGTACTAGTTTGCATTCCCACCAACAATGTAAAAGGGTTCCCTTTTCTCCACACCCTCTCCAGCATTTATTGCTTGCAGACTTCTGGATCGCAGCCATTCTGACTGGTGTGAAGTGGTACCTCATTGTGGTTTTGATTTGCATTTCTCTGATAATGAGTGATGTTGAGCATCTTTTCATGTGTTTGTTAGCCATCCGTATGTCTTCTTTGGAGAAATGTCTATTTAGGTCTTTGGCCCATTTTTTGATTGGGTCATTTATTTTTCTGGAATTGAGCTGCATAAGTTGCTTGTATATTTTTGAGATTAGTTGTTTGTCAGTTGCTTCATTTGCTATTATTTTCTCCCATTCAGAAGGCTGTCTTTTCACTTTGCTTATATTTTCCTTTGTTGTGCAGAAGCTTTTAATTTTGATTAGATCCCATTTGTTTATTTTTGCTTTAATTTCCAGAATTCTGGGGGGTGGATCATAGAGGATCCTGCTGTGATGTATGTCAGAGAGTGTTTTGCCTATGTTCTCCTCTAGGAGTTTTATAGTTTCTGGTCTTACATTTAGATCTTTAATCCATTTTGAGTTTATTTTTGTGTGTGGTGTTAGAAAGTGATCTAGTTTCATTCTTTTACAAGTTGTTGACCAATTTTCCCAGCACCACTTGTTAAAGAGATTGTCTTTACTCCATTGTATATTTTTGCCTCCTTTATCAAAGATAAGGTGTCCATAGGTGTGTGGGTTTATCTCTGGGCTTTCTATTTTGTTCCATTGATCTATATTTCTGTCTTTGTGCCAGTACCATACTGTCTTGATGACTGTGGCTTTGTAGTAGAGCTTGAAGTCAGGCAAGTTGATTCCTCCAGCTCCATTCTTCTTTCTCAAGATTGCTTTGGCTATTCGAGGTTTTTTGTATTTCCATATAAATCTTGAAATTATTTGTTCTAGTTCTGTGAAAAATACCGCTGGTAGTTTGATAGGGATTGCATTGAATTTGTAGATTGCTTTGGGTAGTATACTCATTTTCACAATATTAATTCTTCCGATCCATGAACATGGTATATTTCTCCATCTATTAGTGTCCTCTTTGATTTCTTTCATCAGTGTTTTATAGTTTTCTATATATAGGTCTTTAGTTTCTTTAGGTAGATATATTCCTAGGTATTTTATTCTTTTCGTTGCAATGGTGAATGGAATTGTTTCCTTAATTTCTTTTTCTACTTTCTCATTATTAGTGTAAAGGAATGCAAGGGATTTCTGTGTGTTGATTTTATATCCTGCAACTTGACTATATTCATTGATTAGCTCTAGTAACTTTCTGGTGGAGTCTTTAGGGTTTTCTATGTAGAGGATCATGTCATCTGCAAACAGAGTTTTACTTCTTCTTTTCCAATTTGGATTCCTTTTATTTCTTTTTCTGCTCTGATTGCTGTAGCCAAAACTTCCAGAACTATGTTGAATAGTAGTGGTGAAAGTGGGCACCCTTGTCTTGTTCCTGACTTTAGGGGAAATGCTTTCAATTTTTCACCATTGAGGATAATGTTTGCTGTGGGTTTGTCATATATAGCTTTTATTATGTTGAGGTATGTTCCTTCTATTCCTGCTTTCTGGAGAGTTTTTATCATAAATGGATGTTGAATTTTGTCAAAGGCCTTCTCTGCATCTATTGAGATAATCATATGGCTTTTATTTTTCAATTTGTTGATGTGGTGAATTACATGAAGAGACCAGCAAACAGAAGATATATTATTTAATAGCACATTCTGAAAGTATAGTTAAGTATTTGAGTTACGGTCAGGAATGAGAGGAGAAACTGAGAAAATTAAATTACCAGAGGTTCCTGTCAAATTTTGCAAGGAAGGGTAAGTTGAAGGACTGAGCATGAATGGAAACACCTGAGACTCTGCAGGTGAGGGGTCTTACCATTATCCTGTTGCTGTCAACAACACTGCTCAATCTGTTTGTGATGGTTAGCACAGTGCACTGAACAAATGTCCCATGGATTATTTTTCGTATTAACTCATCAGTTCTAGAATTAAAGAAGTGAATTTTGTTCAGTACCGACTGGAAATGTTGACTTGAGACCTTAAAATATTATATGATATTTTTATAATGTTTTTAAAATGGACAATTTAAGCCATAATCTTGTTCCTAAAAACATAAGTATAAAAGCTCTTAGAAATTTATTATTTTTCATAAAAAAATGGGAAATAGTCTTCCCTCAAAATCACTTGAAAGTATCAGGAGCTGGATTTAGGAATCTAGCTCTCTCAGGATGCCTCAAAATAACATTAACACAATATAACATGTCTTGGTTTCTTCTTTTGTTTTCTTGAATTAATATTAACAAGAGATAACTTTAAGGCAATGAGAGTTCTTAGAAATTTTTCTTAGCATCGCTAAAAGATGTCCATTTACCACACTTAAATCTTGGATACCAGGTTTAATAGATCTCAGCTCATACCTTGGATCCACGTTTGATGTGGCTTCATCCATAATCAGTATCTTATTTTTTTTGAGAAGAGCCCTGGCAAGGCACAACAGTTGTCTCTGTCCAACACTCAAGTTTGATCCTGATTCTGCTAATTTAGTATCTATTTTACCAGGAAGACCTTGGATGGTTTCTTTAAGTTGTACCTGTAGATACAGAAAGAACGTTTTCCTAAACAAACTGCTACTGAATAGATAAGCCTCCTGGGCTTCCCTTGTGGCTTAGCTGGTAAAGAACCCACCTGCAATGTGGGAGACCTGGGTATGGTCCCTGGTTGGGAAGATCTCCTGGAGAAGGGAAAGGCTACCAACTCCAGTATTCTGACCTGGAGAATTCTGTGGACTGTATAGTCCATGGGGTCACAAAGAGTCAGACATGACTAAGCAACTTCCACTTTCACTTAGACATTAGGGCTTTGAAGTCCTCACGACTTCTTACGTGCATGTACAGCCAGGTAATGGAGAGAGTTATTACCAATTAGTGTTCACTGAGAAAGATGCTAGAGTCTAGTCAGGACAGAAAGATTTCAGTGTTCCCTACATGTTGTGGAACCTTCTTATTTCTCAAAAAGAAAGGCTGGTGTGGGCTGGAAGGAGACAGGGAAATGCAATCAACAGATGGGGAAGAGGTTTTACTAGAGCAGGACTGGCAGTAAATGAAGTCAAGGGAGAGCCCATTCACTTTAATACAAGGCCCAGGAAATGGACATATGAGCTGTCCCACAGCAAGGGCTGAACCATGTGATTCCTAATGCACACACTGCTGATGCCCAAATTTCTATATCTTGGTTTCCTGTGTGATGAGACATACTTTCATTCTAACAGAGACACTATCAATGTTGAACATTTAACTGCATGCTCCCAGTTTGGACATAACAGACCATATTCTTAATTTCATATATGCTAGTATCTAAGCTGTTTTGCTCTTTTAACAGAAGCAACACATCAGTGATTCATTTCCAGAGCATTATCTACTGTACTCTTTTAGCCTTCGGGTGATAAAGTGCTCACTCATGTGATAAAGTCACTACGCATGTTATGTCTGTAGAGCTGCCTTTGCTTTTTAGGTGCCCCAATTGGCACTAATTTCTGATAAGCTTTCTTCAGTTGACCATCAGCTGGCTATTATTCAGCATAAGAAAAATGTATTCTTGGCATATTCTGAAAAATAACCAAGATGAATTGGGCTCCATTCTTAAGACTGTCTTCTTTTTGAATGTCCATATCTGCCAAGAGTGAAGGAGGACATAGGTTAAGAGGATTTTTTCTTTTAATGAAAGTTCTTAAAGAAGAAAACATATTGCTGCCCTCCCACTCATTTGCAGGTCAACTCTATGAGTTTGGTTTCACAGGTTTCATTTAGAATTATTTAAAAACAAATGACTTCAGTTTTTAGTTCACTTGAAAATTGACCTCACTGCTTTAGTGACAACTCTAAGAGTAAGGAATCATCCCATCATTCTGTTTCTCTAGAAATTATTTCTTTATGACATTTGTATGTTTTTCAATGAAAGATATGGTAGTTTTTCTTTTTAAAAGTCATCAAGAAACAATTCCTAGAGAAACAAAGTGATGGAATGATTTCTCGCTCTAAGACATATCAACAAAGTAACAGGGTCAATTCCAGAAGCAATACATGGAAACTACTCCCTTCACTTTGTGAAATGAACTCGTGTTTATTTCTTTTCACAGAAAGCTCCAAATGTAGTTTAAATTAAGGTAGATATTAGTGTTGTCTACCACTTCCACCACCTCATCATTTTCAGAATTGTGAGGCTACTAAATTTTGCCTGGTACAGATGAATTAAGTTTGGGCCAAGTACTAAGGTAGCTTTTGACAGGATTTGTCTCCCAATTAACGTTTCTTCTCTGTCCATGGGAAAATGTGTTCTAAAATTCTGGAGTAATTTTAGTACCTGAGAACCTGTGAAGACAGATCTTGAGCTGGGGAACAAATAGAAAAGTAATTTGCCAGTACTTCCAGTTTGTTTTTTTTTTTTTTAAGATACCATGCTTTCACCGTTAAATATACCCTGTGGTTTCAAGATCAGTGGATCATCCTATCTTTATCTTTGATCGTTAAGTATACTCCTCACTTCTCTTCTAGAATTTCACTGTAGAAAGACTCACAAATTTAAATGAAATAAGGAGTCCACAACTTCTCAAGTAGAAGGTGAAGCAGTCAGCCTCATTTAGGAAAATAAAATCCCCATGTTGTTGGAAAGCAGGGTGGGTGTGTAAAGACTGGGTGCTGAAATCCTTCATAAATCAGAATTACTGGCAGGAAATCATCAGGCCTCCGATTCTGCTTGCTCACAGTCAAAGCTCGTCTGTATATTACAGATTTCAGAGCTATCCTTGGAAGAATGACACTAAATGACAAACGCATCAATTCAAAACAACATGAACAACTGGTCATTTGGATTTGTGTAAAAAAACAATGTGTTTTTTAAAGAAATAAGCCACACTTCTATAAAATGAAGAGGTCAATCAAATATTTAATACCTATTTATCAAGGGTTACCTTTTAAAAGCAAAAGATTAAGCTAAGTCCTATGAAAAATTGGAAAGTCTGACTGAATTTTAGAAGTCTAAATACAGTTTCTGCCATCAATTTGCAAAACTAGGGCCAATACACAAAATAATCTGTATCAAAGTATACAAACCAATAGCAAATTAACAAGTCAAAATCCTTTGCATGCAAGGGTGAGGAAATTCACAGAAGTGGGCCTAAAGGACATAAAATACAAATAACAGAAAATTCTCTAGAAATGAACATATCCATTAAAAAATTTAGCAAATCTCCAGGGTCTCTTACCTACATTCATGCTGCAGCATTAAAAGAACCTGACTGTCAATAAGTAACTATCACATTCCAATTATATAATTTACCTTTATAGATACTTCCTTCTGAAACTTCATAGCATTTTATTAGTATGATCTCATTTATCTTTCAGTTAATAATGAAAAACTACCTAGTTGCCTCCATTTAGCTGATATTCCTTAAGACCAGAGGAGTAAAGTGAATATTGCAAGGGAATTAAGGTAAATAATTCACTTGGTCACTTAGTAGAATTTGAACCCATAATTATAAATTCTAGTTTAGTGTTCTATTTTAAGACAAGAAAATGTATCTAGTTGCATTGGGTATTAGGGGAAAAGCTAAAATAAAAGCATATGGCATTATCTTGTTGCTTTCCATCACTATTATATACATATTTTAATTTACTCATGTACCCATCTCATCTGTGTTCTCCTAGCAGGTAAACAAAGTCAGTTAAACCAATAAACTCTCCTTAATTACCTGAAAGTGAAAGTTCCTCAGTTGAGTACGACTCTTTGTGATCCTATGGACTATACAGTTCATGGAATTCTCCAGGCCAGAATACTGGAGTGGGTAGCCTTTCCCTTCTCCAGAGGATCTTCCCAACTCTGCACTACTATAAATGTACATAATCATATGCTGATGCTAACAAGTTAATTCCGTTACAAAAATTACCTCTTCTAAGGCATTCCATAGATCCTCCTCCTTATGGTCATTAAAGGGATCCAGATTTTTCCTCATTGTTCCAATGAATAAAACTGGTTCCTAAATATCCCCAAACAGGAAATGTTATTACTGTAACATCTTTCATCTTGTTTGTATGCTTACAGAACAGAATTAAAGTGCCAAAAAATATCCCCTCACAATTCACTATAATCATTAATAATAAGGCTGCAAATGCTTGTTTATAAAATAGCATCTCTAAATTAACCTCCCACTGTGGAAAGTATGCTCCAAAATATCTCTGGATCATTGGACACTAACAAAAGAAAATGTTGAAAATTGTCACCTTAAGAAGAAGAGAAAGGAAGATTTGATTTTTCAAAAATGCCTTCCTGGTAATGTCTTGCTATTCAGTCGTTCAGTCATGTCTGACTCTTTGTGACCCATAGACTGCTTCCTACCAATTGTTTGCTTCCCCCCAAAATAAGGATATACTTATTGGAGGAACTTTACATCAAGAAAATTAGATAAACTCATTGTCAATCCTGGTGTGATGCTGGGAAATACCAATAGCACAATTAGTTGTGGTTTGTGCCTCAAAGCAAACCCATTAAATTTCCATGCATTGGCACTGAAGAATGAACTAGGATATTTCCTCCATCAGCCTTCTGGAATAAGGACTCTCTTCACAGGTGTGAATGGAACATCTGCACACATAACAAATAGAACATCAGCTCCTGGGGTCCATGGTTCTTCTGTCCATGGAGAGATCCCCTCTGATTCTGCACCAGCTGGTCCCCACGTTCTCTCACCTGTGCATCAGGATGACCTGCCTCACAGAACCTCGTTACTAACTGCAAGGCCAGGAGGACCTGAAACCACTGTGACCTGTGTCATAATAACATTATTAAAGTAATGTTATAAATGTTAAATTAATGAATACCTCTTCCTATTCATCTGCTTTGGGAGGAACCACAAGGTAATTACTTTGGAAATATATGCCTGTCTGGGTTTCATGAGAAAATCTTGTACATAAGCCCATGTAGGCCATTTGCATTTTCCTCTGGAAGGCTCGGTAAGCCAGGTCACAAGAATATGGGCAGCAGAGAAGAGCCCAACAGGCTCCTTTCAGTGAAGGGTGTAGAAAAAGGGGAGGCACACGTGTGGGAACAAGAGGAGACCTGACTCCTCCACATGTGCCTGGAACTGCTTGGAATCCCCAGCCTCAAAATCCTGCCTGGCCTTGGGGCTGGACTTTCCTCCTCACTTCAGGAAAGCCTGAGAAGAAAGATGAAGAAGACAGACATTTTTTTTCCCTAGTCATGAAGAAGAATGACACTCAGTGAGCCTCCCTCTCTCTCCCTATTGTCTTAGTTTCAAGTCTGGTGAGAGAGAAATAGATGCAGAATTATGTCCCACCAAAAAAGATGTATCCCTGAGCAAAATCCAAAATTAAAAAGACCTCATAGAGGGACCTTCATTTGCCCAAAGTTGATTAAGTGGCTGATATACTTCCAAAGCACTGAAAATCACTGGCTGGTCACATGACATTTCAAAATGATTATTGAATAGCACTGAAAAATTTGAGGCACAAATTTAAGGTCTCCCTTAAAAGTCTCTAATTTAGAATCAAAGACTGAACCACCATGTAAGCAATGGTAAGAGCTCCTGATCAAGGTAATAATCATCAATCTATGTTAGATGTTTATAAAAAGCTGCTTCTTATAACTATTACCTCTAAGAGCCTAACAGGCAGGTGATTTCCCTTCCTTTTAGCTATTCCCATTAGGTTTACAAAATCATGTATATGTGGCCAGGCAAGGAGCAGAAGGCTGGTCCCCAATATTGCGTACCCCTCCCCTAAGGGCAGGATTCTGCTTTGGGGTCCAAGATGAGAGATTCTTCAAGGACTGGTTTTTGAGGAGATGAAGGGCCCAAATGAGGCCAGGTTAAGGAATCAGCTTTGAATCCAGTTGGGAGACATGAGGCGTGGCTCTGCATTTAGCAACGACAAGAACATTTCTTTCCTAGTCATGGCTTATAATGACGGGAACAGTTTTACCCTTCATGTTCCTCTCAGCAAATTTACATCTACTAAGAGGTCTAAGCTTTGAATTATCCACCTAGTTTTTCAAGGTACACTCTGTAGAGGCATCACCTGAGCTAACCTGTCAGTCTAAAAAGACATATTGGGCAATTATGTGTGTTTAGCTGTATGAGATGGAATAACATAGTTTAGTAAAGCAAGAGTATTTCTCTTTGCTATGATATGCCAAATATATATTTCAAAATCAGTAAAATTTCAGTAAAAAGTTGAATGAAAAGAATGATTCTTTAGACAGCAATCATACAGGAAAAAAGAAGGTAAAGGTATCTAAATTGAAAGAGAAAAAGTAAAACTGTCACAGTATACAGATGACATGATACTATATATAGAAAACCCTGAAGACCATTACAAAAATTACTAAAACTGATAAATGAATTCTATACAGTAGCAGGACACAAGATTAACATACAGATACTTGTTACATTTCTTCACAGTAACAGTGAAATAAGAGAATGTAATTTTTAAATTTTTAAAGAAAGGGAATGTAAATTTTTAAAATAACATCAAAAAAAATTAAAATACGTAGGGAGAAACCTGACCAAGGAGGTGACAGACTTACATGCTGACAATGAGAAAATATTATAAAACAAAATATAAAAACTGAAGATGATTCAAAGAAATGGAAATATACCCAATATTCAAACAGTATGGACTGATTCAAAGAAATGGAAATATATCCAATATTAAATGCTCTTTAATTATAAGAATTAATATTGCTAAAATGACTATTACGCAAAGCAATCCACAGATTTAAGACAATTGTTAATCAAATTACCCATGATATTTTCCACAGAACTAGAACAAATACTCCTAAAATATATATGCAACCATAAAGACCCACAGTTGCCAAACAAATCCTGAGGAAAAAGAACAAAGCAGGAGGCATAACCTTCCAGACTTCAGATGATACAGCTACGTTATCAAAATGGCATGATATTGGCATGAAAACAGACAATGTATAAATGGAACAGAAGAGAGATCCCAGAAATAAACCCACACACCTACCACCAACAGTCAATTAATCTTCAACAAAGGAGGCAAGACTATACAATGGGGGGAAAGACAGTCTCTTCAGCAAGTGGTGTTGGGAAAGTTGGACAGCCACACGTAAACCAGTGTAGTTAGAACAAAAACCCTTAGACCATATACAAAAATAAATTCAAAATGACCTAAAGACTGAAATGAGATACGACACCATAAAACTCTTAGAAGAGAACAGAAGAAAAATGTTCTCTGACATAAATTATACCAATGTTTTCTTAGGCCAGTCTCCCAAGGCAATAGAAATAAAAGCAGTAATAAACAAATAGGACTAATTAATGTGACAAGCTTTTGTACACCAAAGAAAACCATAAAACAAAAAGACAACCTGTAGAATGGGAGAAAATATTTGCAAATGATGAGACCAACTAGGCTTAATTTCCAAAATATACAGACAGTTCATAAAGCTCAACAACAAAAAACCAAACAACCCAATCATAACCGGGGCAGAAGACCCAAACAGACATTTTTCCATAGAAGATATACAGATAACCAACAGACATATGAAAAGATGCTCAATCTTGCTAATTATTAGAGAAATGAAAAACAAAACTACAAAGAGGCACCACCTCACGAGGGTCAGAATGGCCATCACTGAACAGTCTACAAATAACAAATGTGGAAGACGGTGTGGAGAAAAGCGAACCTTCCTAAGTCTACAAATAACAAATGTGGAAGCCGGTATGGAGAAAAGCGAACCTTCCTATACTGTTGGTGGGAATGTATTAAGAAGTTGATGCAGCCATTATGATAAACAGTATGGATGTTTCAATCCCACTTCTGGGTATATATCTGGTGTGTGTGTTAGTCGCTCAGTCATGTCTGACTCTACAATCCCATGGACTGTAGCCCACCAGGATCCTCCATCCATGGAACTCTCCAGGCAAGAAAACTGGAGTGGGTTGCCATGCCCTTCTCCAGAGACAAACTATTACTCAGAAAGACAAGGAAACAACCTAAAGTCCGTTGACAGGTGAATGGATATAGAGGAGGTAGTGCATATATACAATGGAATACTACTCAGCCATAAAAAAGAAGGAAATGCCATTTGCAGCAACATTGATGGACCTAGAGATTGTCATACTAAGTAAAATAAGTCAGATAGAGAAAGAGAAATACCACATGATATCATTTATATGTGGAATATAAATATGACATATTTACATGTGCATATAATCCAGTCTCCAAAATACTCAGTGAAATTTGTACTCGTTTAAGAAACAGAACAAAAGAAAATAGAATCAGAGACCAGGAAGAGAAGGTCAGTTCAACGCTCCACCATCACAGCAACCACATACTGGGTCTACATGAAGCATCCTACATGTGCTGACCTATTTATATAGTCCTCAAAGCAGCTCGAGGATTTGGGACTGTTAGCTGTCTTGCAAGGGAGAGAAAACTGAGGAGCACATAGATGGAATTCTCTGCCCTGTGTTCTTTCTCACTATTCTGTAATGCATCCCTGGTTAATCATTTATTAAGGGTTAAGTTCTGAGTTTCCCCACAGCATCAACACCCTGTAAATCTCAAAGCTCCACTCAAAGACAATCACCTCTGAAAAAAGATAGCTTTATTTTCTACAGCAAAATTCCATCTGTAAGACACTTAAAGTTCATGTTTCCCTATAGGAACCTCTCAAGTGTTTAACATTTATCACTCTGTTATTAGTATTATGTGGTTATCAGTGGGGAAAACTGTGACATCTGAGGAAGTGTGAATGCAGAAATCTACCTGGGTAAGTTACTAAATCATAGGCTCATAAAACAAATGAAAGGACAAAAAAACAAACCCTGGTATCTGATGAAAATATCTGTTGAAAATACCTGCTGCTATGATCTATTGGGGGAAAAGGGATCAACCCCTTAATACAATTTGAAAAAAAAATAATCAACATAAAAGCAATTGAACTTAGGTACTTTATAAAAAGAATACATGAGAATGTTCTGACGTGCATACCTGAGATACAACTGACATTTTCTTCCTTAAATCATGAAGTCCCATACTTGTTGTCAAATTTTTATCAATCGAAATTGTACCTTGGAAGTCGGAGAATCTGAAAAGTGCAGCAATGAGGGAACTTTTTCCAGCTCCTGTTTTTCCCACAATGCAAACCTGTAGAGAGATCCAGGAGGGATCAAGAATTAACAATATGCAGCCAACCTAGGAGAAACCCTGGATATTGATGATGATTTTAAAAGTTCTATATAGAGTAGTCTACAAGTTTGTTAAGCAAGGCCCTGTTGACATTATGGGCCAGGTGATTCATTGTTGGGGGGTTAGGGGGCCTGTCCTGTGTAATGTAGGTAGTTTAGCAGTAGCCGTGGACTCTATCCACTTGACACCAGACACAACTCCAAACTGTGACAAATAAAAACGGCAGATATTCACAAATGTCCCTGGTTTAGACTCCCTGGTCCTCAAAAGAGTTTAAAAAACAAAAACAAAAACAAAACAGAATCACTATACTGGCAGTGGAAAAGCCAGAAGTCTCCTAAGTGGTCCATTAGAAGTTCACTTTTAAATTAACTTTATTCCTACTCTCTATGTTTTATGACCTTGAGAACTACACAGATAATTTTAGAGATGTCAACAAGTCAAGTCAGAAGTGTTATACACAAACAAGGACTTGTTTTCTCAGGGATCTGTTATTTGAGAAGAATTATTCCTTGACAGAGAAACTAAATAATTTTGTGATGGCAAATATATTAATTATATTCTATCTTGAAAGGAAACATCTTAAAATTATAAAATGGAGGTCTCAGTGTCTTAAAAGACATTGGTCTGCGATCAACAACAACCTTTGCTCTTTATATGGGACCTTTCATTGGAACAGTTCAAAAGGCATTTTATAAACAACTTAATACAACTGTTTATTGGAAAAATACATGCAAGTTTCAGTCTAGTTATTAAAACCCAAGTAGAGAGAAATTAAGTGCATTAAGAATAAGATTAAGGAATCAATATAATGCAGGTAAAATGCTGGTTAGGAATAAAATTGTACTGTAAAAACTGGCTTTCAGATGTGTGCATATAACATGTACTATATAGAAACTGGCCTTTTTTTTTTTTTTTTTTTAAACTAATGAGCTTGCCCAGCTCCCTTGTGGAAGTTTCCAAGAGATTATTTCATTTCTTTTTAGGAGTTTGAAATTGATGAGTAGGAATTTGAAATTGATGAGGGGTGTTAGACATGCTTTCAATCATTTGTAAATTCATTCAGTAAAATTTTAAAACCCATGGCTTTGTACAGAGAAAAACTAAATCTTTCTGAACACTGTAATCAGAACACTGGGAACTTTTCACATTTTGTCATTTAAATGTCTCCAAAGTTTCAAATGTCTGTCTGCAAACTCAATCATGGCATTTCAAAAAAGAATTTTTCGCTATAGAGATTAAATGTAAGAATAGTGAATTTAGATATTTTTATTATTTTGTAGCCATTTTGTCCTTCATGCTATATCCCAACTTATATAACACAGATAGGCCATTTTCTGCTTATAGGCAGGGACTAGTGCCTGGAAAATCCCATGGATGGAGGAGCCTGGTGGGCTGCAGTCCTCGGGGTCGTTAAGAGTCAGACATGACTGAGCAACTTCACTTTGACTTTTCACCTTCATGTATTGGAGAAGGAAATGGCAACCCACTCCAGTGTTCTTGCCTGGAGAATCCCAGGGACAGGGGAGCCTGGTGGGCTGCCATCTATGGGGTCACACAGAGTCAGACACGACTGAAGGGACTTAGCAGAAGCAGCAGCAGCAGTGTGTATATATTGGAGAAGGCAATGGCACCCCACTCCAGTACTCTTGCCTGGAAAATCCCATGGGCGGAGGAGCCTGGTGGGCTGTAGTCCATGGGGTCTCTAGGAGTCAGACACGACTGAGAGACTTCACTTTCACTTTTTACTTTCCTGCATTGGAGAAGGAAGTGGCAACCCACTCCAGTGTTCTTGCCTGGAGAATCCCAGGGATGGGGGAACCTGGTGGACTGCCATCTATGGGGTCACAGAGTCGGACACGACTGAAGTGACATGGTAATGTGTATATATATGATTCATATTCTGTGTACACACAGACCTTGACCATACTGTGCATTTAGTTCCAGACAACCACAATAATGTGAACACTGCAAAATGCAGTAATTCATATTAATTTCTCTTTACATACAGAAGTTATGTTTATTCTGTACTGTAGTCTACTAATTGGATAATAGAATTATGTCTGAAAAATAATATACATAAATTTTTAAATACTTAAATGCTAACCATCATCCGAGCCTTCACTGGGTTGTAACATTAAAGAACACTGACCACTGATCACCATGAAAAATATGAT
Organism: Redunca redunca; assembly: GCA_006410935.1. Taxonomy (NCBI): domain Eukaryota; kingdom Metazoa; phylum Chordata; class Mammalia; order Artiodactyla; family Bovidae; genus Redunca; species Redunca redunca. The sequence continues at coordinate 213,567 of SJYQ01006055.1, read as the reverse complement.
AATAATGAAAATGATTGAAATACTGCAAGAATCACCAAAATGTGATACAGAGACAGGGAGTGAACAAAGGTTGTAAGAAAAATGGTGCAGATGGACTTGCAGGATATAGGATTGGCAGAAACGTTCAATCTGTTTAAAATAACACTAACTGTAAAGCACAATAAAACCAGGTATGTCTGTATTTCTGGGTACCAAGCTTGGTGCCAAGCCTTGATTCTACTCCGCATGACTCAGTCCCTCATTTTAATGCCTACATTCAGCACCTGAATGCCAGTCTGTATCACCTATTAAAAAACAAATTAAAGCAAACTTGTTCCTTAATCATAATCAGTGCAAATGAATTTGAAAAGTAAATAAATTCAAACTATACTATGATAAAAACCATTCTTAAGATGTTGATGTTTTTACTTTCTATACTTGTATGTGGATGTGTTCTTAAAGATATAAATTCATACATTTAAACAGAATGGGATTAACACAAACATACTGTTGTAATCTCTTTTCATTTAGTATTTCATAAAAGTATTTTAATGGCTACATAATATTACAGTGTGTATGATCATTTAACAAACCCCTGATTTCCAGGTAGTTAGATGGTCTCCAATATTTTGCTATTATAAATAACTGTTTAGCATTCTTGAAGCTACATCTTTGCAAACAACCTCCATAATTTCCTTCAGAGAAATTCTTAGATTTGTAATTGACAAGAAACAGGTATGAACCTTCAGAGGAAGCTGTTAAGGAGTGGCAACCTGTTTTCTAGAAATAATATTTTTTTTTTTTTTAGCTATGTCATGTGCCTTGAGGGATATTAGGTCCCAATATGGAGATCAAACTCTGGGCCCCCAGCAGTGGAAGGGCTGGGTCTTAACCACTGGACCTCCAGGGAATTCCACATGCCATTTTCTATTCCCACTTGTTTCTCTGCACGTTCACAAACCCGGGTGTTACAGCTTTGTTTTAATCAACATCAGTCTGATTCCAAAAAGTGGAGTCCCTGTCCCAGGACATCTTACTGGAGACACAACAGCTATAGGCTCCCCGCCTCCCACATCTGCTGACTCTAGTCCACATACTCACTTCTCAGGTTAAACTCCCAAAGCCAGCTCCATGCCCATCACTCCCAGGGTGTCTCTTCTACAAAACTGCTCCCACTGACCTCTCCATCCTTCGTCTCTACAAGTCGGCTTCCTTGGGGTCACCAGGTAGTTTCGAGGGTTGGACACATAACTATTACACACCTGGTGGTTCACTGCACAGAGGAGTGAACTGCCAGGTGCCTAGTTCTTCATTTGCTGGATCAGGGCATCACACCTTTGCTCATGCGGGTCTCACAACCCAGAATGACTTCCACATGCATTTCCAGCTGATGAAATCCTAACCACACATCACATCTGTCTCACATGCCTAATTTCCCAGAATTCTCTCCTTATCCTCTCCTGTGGACTTCTCCCAACCCTAACAAATGCTATATCATCTTTTTCCAAACTTCTATAAAAATTGTGATCACCTCTATCTTACAAAGCTAACCTAGTACTTTTCTTGTTTCATCAAGTAGACTAGATGTGTTGACAACACGATATGTATTGGTTTTGCCTTTGTGTTATATTATCTGTGGTGTCCTGTGCAAAAGAGGCTTCCATGGGAGGGTGAGACTTTTAACTCAAACTGGAGAAATTTATGGAAAATTGATTGTCATATTGCTTGTGTACAGAAATAGACAAAGAGACAGGCATGGGAGATTAATCTTACAGCAATAAATACAGTTGCAAATGGCCAATTCCTCAGTTTCAATTGGATAGAGAAAATTTTACACAAGTGGTTAAGGTCGTTTTATATCCTATGAAAATGACAACTATCTTTGCTCAAGCATTGACTTATGTGCTGGTCTCCATGCTGGGTGTTATGTGTCTTGTTTAAGTTGTTCAACAACCCTAAAGGTTAGGTCCTATCACTTGCATTTTGCAACAGAAAAGATTGAGGCTTATAAGAGGAATTAGTCTGAAATAAGAGAGCCCATAAGTCACAGCACGGGAATCAAATCCATGCCTGTTAGGCTTTTTTCCATTTGCTGATGGCCTCCTTATCACCCAGATGGCCTGACCCCTTAGTATGCCCCTCTGTCTAAGTAGAACAGAGAAAGTGGAGAGAAAGTAGCTGCAGTTCAAACAACTGGCTTCCCATATAGGTCCTATGGCTAGACAGTTAAAGCATGGCATCAATATTGGTGAGTATAATGTGGTGGGTGGGACAAGGGGGCTGACGTCACTGAGCAAAGAGGGTGCTTAAAGTCAGGTGGGCTGGCTGTCAGCAGAACTGGCACCCACAGCTGGGCTGGAAGAGAAACTTGCGGGTAAGTGGGGTACATGGTTCCCCAGGAAATAGGCCAAACAGACCTCGTGCCCTGCCATTTTTGATCTGATCCAATCAGGTGGTGAAAGGATCTCACACTGTCTCTTATTCCAGGGCTGAGCCTGTGGGAAATCCCTCCAGTCCCTGCAGGAGGCTGGCGTGGGGAAGGCAAGAACAGGATGAAAACTGCCTATGATGAAGACAGACTCCACAGAAAGATACAAAGAAGTGCAGTGGAATCACAGGGTATTAAATTATGATGCAAAGTCATGCTTTGCTGAATATAAAAGTGAATAAATCTGTAGGGTAAGTGACAGAACCTTCTAGAGCCTCATGCTCAGTTACCAGAGAGATTTGGGTGATTCATGAGCTCAATTTCAAACTGTCAAAGGAAATATCTTGGAATTCACAGGTTATCAGTCATCAAAAACTGCCTATGGGAGAGAAAGGACTTTACTGGAAGGTCTTGTTCTAATGGGATGCTGAGTCAAGGGGTCTGGGTGAACCTGAGACTCTGCATTTCTAAGAAGCTCCAGGAGATGCAGGTGCTGCTGGCCCTGGCATCACAGTCTGAATCACAGGGAATTAGGAAGCAGGCAGGGTAAGGGGGACAGTCTGGGAGTTTGGAGAGGGGTTTCTGAGAAAATATCGTGTAAGAAAGGAGAAAAGTTAGGAAACATGTTTTTGCACATTATAGCAAGGTCTAGTAAGCATCTGTAAAAATGGATTATCCAAGCAATAGCTCTGAGCAAGAGAAAAACAACAACCCAAATCAATCTACCTCCAGCAATGGAAAATGCTCTAAAATGGCCCACGACTCTCTAAAATGATCAAATCGATTACAAAATCATCTACATAAGAAATGCAGCCTATGTTCAGAATCTACCCAGGAAGCCTAGGGTGATATTTACCTCATCTGGGGGCTTTATTTTTACTTGCTATTTCTTCCATGAATTAGAAACCAGCATAGTACCTTCTACACTTTCTTATTGACTCTATCATCCAGGAATCAGGACAGCAGAGGAAACAATGGAAAAAGAACAGAGCCCCACTTCTGCTGGGCAGGCTCACTCCCATATCCCTTCCAGCAGCCTCTCCCAATCAAATCTAACACCAAAGGGGGTGACCTGGAGCGACGGGGGTGGGACAGGTGAGCAGGAGAGGGAACATGGGATGTACACAGGTGGAGTGCAATGGTTTCATGAACACACTGCTGCTGCTGCTAAGTCGCTTCAGTCGGGTCCGACTCTGTGCAACCTCAGAGACGGCAGCCTACCATGTGCCTCCATCCCTAGGATTCTCGAGGCAAGAACACTGGAGTGGGTTACCATTTCCTTCTCCAATGCATGGGAGTGAAAAGTGAAAGTGAAGTCGCTCAGTCCTGTCCAACTCTTCGCGACCCCATCGACTGCAGCCCACCAGGCTCCTCTGTCCATGGGATCCTCCAAGCAAAAGTACTGGAGTGGGGTGTCATAGCCTTCTCCACTGCCTGGGTATAATCTCCAAACTCAGAAATGAAGCTACTGGTGATGTTCTGAGAAGACCAAGACACCATGAAAAGTCAAGCTATCACAGTTATTAGTTCAGTCTCCAAATCTAATTTTCCCTCAAGCATTTCAGAATCTCAGCTTAACTCTAAGTCTTTGGGGGTTTAAAATGGAAGAATAAAAGTATGTTTGTCTCTAAGGTGTACTATAGAGTCATACAGTAATAACTAATATTTTTGGCATCTGGGGAAATTTAAGATGAGTATGAATGAACAGAATTACATTTTTAATGGGAAATCTGACAGATGCATCACTGGGCATGAGCTCCAGTGAATGTTTTCCCAGCACAGGAGTCCTCACCTCCTCCCTGGCCTTCAGTGAAACTGGAAATGATAAGGGGAGAGCTTTTGCCATATGATTTACTGAAACTGCTCCCTAGGTATCATTTAGGCATCAAGGTGAATATTTTTTTTTCTATCACAAGTGTTGTTTAGTTGCTAAGTCATGGCCAATTCTTTTGCAACTCCATGGACTGTAGCCTGCCAGGCTCCTCTGTTCATGTGATTCTCCAGGCAAGAATACTGGAATGAGTTGCCATTTCCTTCTCCAGGGGATATTCCCAACTCAGGGACTGAACCCATATCTCCTGCTTGGCAGGTGGATTCTTTACCACTGAACCACCGCAGAAGCCCATGTCACAAGGGTATCACTCATTAAATTATAGCTATACTCTACTAGATGTGTCTATGGTGGGAAGAGTTTTAAAGAACAGTTCTTAAAGTATTTAAAATACAAGGTAATCAGTTTACGGAGTTGTCTTGTGTGTGTTTTGGTTACTGGTTGCTCACACCTGTGTTACTCACTCACTCTCCCAGCCAGGGCACCCTCTTGGTGCCCTGCAGAATGCCACTTTCAGGAGATGCTCTCTGATCTTAAGAAGCCTCAGGGTTCTGTGTGACACAGATCCAAAATTACAAAGCATGCCACGGGCGCTTTTAACTGTGATAACATTTGCCAATTCAACCATTTTCAAGTGGGCAGTGTAATGTTAAGTACATTCACACTGTTGTACAACCAACCTCCAGATTATTTTTGCCTTGTAAAGCTGTACCCTTTAAATAACATCTTCCTATTCTCTAGCAACCATCTTTCTACTTCCCATCTTTATAATTTTTTGTTTTTTACTCTAGGAACCTCATATAAGTGGAATCATACAGTATTTATTCTTTTTGTGTCTGGTTTATTTCACATATCATGATGTCCTCAGGGTTCATCCATGGGTCAGAATTTTCTTCCTCTTTTAAAACTGAATAATATTGCATTTTAAGGATGTAATACATTTTGTTTCTCCACTCACTTTCAACATGGGCACTTGGGTTGTGTCCTACTTTGGCAGCTATGAACACAAGTGTGCTGTACACACTATCTTAAAGAATATATAAGATTCTGTGGAAGTATAGAGGGGCATTAGAGTTGACTGTGAAAATGATACATCCACCATCTAGAGATGGAGGAGAAGTGTCCCTGGGGTCTAGGGCAACATTCACACTGGAAGCTGGGAGGACAAGGTGCTCTGGGAGAATGTACACAAGACAGAGGATGAGATGGTTGGATAGCATAAAGGACTCAATGGACATGAGCTTGAGCAACTCAGAGATATAGTGGAGGACAGGGAAGCCTGGCCTGCTGCAGTCCCTATGCTGGTCACAAAGAGTTGGACACAACTTAGGAACTGAACAACAACAACACAAGATCCAAGTGCAGGGGGTGTGTGTATGGGCTCGAGGCTGGAGAGGTAGGTGGGGAAAGAGACCCCTACTGCCTAGTCTGTTATGGTTTATTCTCTTCTTAAAGAGTCAACCCTAGTCCCAGCTGAGGGTCCCATGCTGAGTGTGAAAGGAACATCACCAGCAGACATGGACACTGGCAAGACCACAAACCCTTCTGCCATCTCCCAGGTGGATCTTCCCCTGCTCCTTTCATTTTGCTTTCATCCACTTTAAGCAGGTCTCTGGACCCTGCATCCAGCTGGGGGCTCTGGTTCCTCACCCCTGATGGACTCACGATTCTGGACTCTTCTCTGATGGCCCCAAGCTGGCCAAACAGTCCCTATTTGGAGTGTACCTAGGGGTGAACTTGGACTTCCCTTGTGGCTCAGATGGTAAAGCATCTGTCTACAATGTGGGAGACCCGGGTTCGATCCCGGGTCGGGAAGATCCCCTGGAGAAGGAAATGGCAATCCACTCCAGTACTATTGCCTGGAAAATTCCATGGACAGAGGAGCCTGGTAGGCTACAGCCCATGGGGTCGCAAAGAGTCGGACACGACTGAGCGACTTTACCTAGGGGTGAACTATGGTTCCAGCATCATCTTACCCAGGCCAGTAAGGATCAGATCTGTGCTAAAGAAAGAAGCAGTCCATGGGTGACAGCAGGGGGGGATGACAGCTCAGTGTGGTTAAGTGGAGGACAAGTCTATGGGAAGGGCCAAGAGACAGAGGAGGAGGCTGCAACTGAAAGGTGTCATGGGAGGAAGAGAAGATTCCAGAAGCATAAAGAAGAAAAGATGGACAGAAGGAGATATTGGAGAGTTATGGACAGGGCGAAAGGGTTGACTTCAGATACTCCCTGTGAATAATCGGGTGAAACATATAGTATCCTTGGTCAGGTGAAGTTCCAGCTCCAGGATCCAGGGCCCACCAACCACCATGAGGGAGCTCACAACACAAAGAAGTGCTGGGATCCTCACTACACAGAAATTTTCACCCACGATGTAATTGATCTAATCTGCATCCAAGAGCAACAAAGAGTTCCCTGACACATGGACAAGGAAGTAAACAGCAGATGTGGTGCTAAATCTAGTTTTTAAAGAGGAAAATAGCATAAACAAACCTTTTCTTTTGATTCAGTGCTTACTGTCAGGTCCTTCAATACCAGAGGCCCGTCTGGGCTGTACTTGAAATTCACATTGTTAAAGGCAATCATTCCATTGTCAGGCCAGTATGCTGGTGGACGAAAATCAAGTTCCCAGGGTGCTTCTTTCTTAAGTTCTGTATATTCAATCACCCTTTCTGCTGACATCATCTGAAAGATACATGACATCACGTGGGTTAGGAACAGAGGTTCTGGTTTATGCATGTTCAGAGACTGTAAATGAGATATTTTGCTTTTTCATCTTGATATCTGCTTTTGTATGGTTAAGAATATCCCAGGTCTTATCATCCCCAAAGCACAGAAGTAGGAGTCTAAGGAGGACTTTGATGATATGTCATTTTCTTGTAACATTTTCACTTATAGCTACTTCCTTTAACATGGTATTAAAACTAAAAACTTAAGAAAGATGGTAAGATTTTATTGATCCACCTTTCACATCTGAATAGGCAAACAAGAGTTTTGTCAAAGAAAAGAATAATTATGAACACTAATCAGTAATGTGCAGCTACATACAGAAGGGCCCTGCGTCACTAATGAGCAGAAATGGACAGTCATCAAGCCTCATTTTAATTATTAGTCACTTTCTACTCTATAAGAAGAGAGAAGTAGAAAGATTTCATTGTTATTGCTTTTCTCCCTTTAGAAGAAGATGTAAATATTCCAAAGAGGACAAATTTACATATTGATTAAGACCTACTAAACAACCACAATTCGACACATTTGATAGCACATTTCAAGATGTAGCTTATCCTACAAGAAGGCACATCCACTAATTCAGGTGGTCAACAAGTGTAAATGCTAAAATGGGAGATGGCTAGGAGATATGTTAATTAAACAATCAACCTTAAAATGTTAAATTTTACTTTTACCAAAAAAGAGAAATTACCCATTAAGGAACAAAAATAAACAAATTCCTAAGAGATTAACTTATATCCTCTTCAGGATTTTAGAACTTCCTTCCTCCAGTGACATTTATTATCTTTGAAGACATCTTGTGATGAATATAAAACCTGCTGACATGATACACATAAGACTGAAAAAAAAGATATGTATTTTATTTAACATTAATTTGAACAGATGGAGGAAGGATCTCAAAACCCTTGTTACTACAATGTAAAAATAACAGCTTTACTACTTTACTCAAGAATTGCTTTTATGCCATTTAATGGCAAGGAGACTAGAAGAGGCTAAGAACATAATGATAAACATCACCATGTTCTCCACTTCGGTGCTTTGCCTGACACACCACTGGAACATCCTCATGAGTGTGAGGGTGAGAGACAGGACCAGGCCAATCTGCCCAGGAGTCCAAGCTAAATGAAGAAGAAGAGGAATAAAGTCAGTCCCATTCTTTTTAAAATTTTATCTTGTCAAAGTATAGTTGATTTATCTTTGCTGTACAGCAAAGCGATTCAGTTATATACATATTTTTCATATTTTTTCCATTGTAGTTTGTCACAGGATATTGAATATAGTCCCTTGTGCTATACAATTAGACCTTGTTGTATATCCATATTATATGTAAATAGTTGACATCTGCTAATCCCAAGCTCCCAATCCATCCCTCCCCCACAGCAACCATAAGTCTGCCCTCTGTGTCTGTGAGGTTGTTTCTGTTACACAGGTAAGTTCTTTTGAGTCTTAGTTTAGATTCCTCATATAAGTGATGGGCTTCCCTGGAGCCTCAGTGGTAAAGAATCCTCCTGCCAATGCAAGAGACTTGAGTTCTCTCCCTGGATTGGGAAGATCCCCTCCAGTATTCTTGCCCGGGAAACCCCATGGACAGAGGAGCCTGATGGGCCACAGTCCATGGGTCACAAAAGAGTTGAACGTGACTGAGTGACTAAATAACAACAACCACATATAAGTGCTATCATGTGGTATTTCTATTTTACTTCACTTAGTATGACAGTCTCTAGGTCCACCCATGTTACTGCAAATTGCATTACTTCATTCTTTTTTTACATCCATCGTATATATGTATCGCATCTTCTTTATCCATTCATCTGTTGATGGACATTTACATGGCTTCCATGTCTTGGTTACTGTGAATAGTGCTCCTATGATGCAGAAGGGTGCATGCATCTTTTTGAATAATAGTTTTGTCCAGATATATACCAGGAGTGGGACTGCTGGATCATATGGCGACTCTATTAGTTTTTGGAGGAACCTCCATTCTGTTTTCCATAGTGGCTGCACCAATTTACATTCCCGTAAACAGTTGTAGAAAGGCTTCCTTTTCTCCACACCCTTTCCATCACTTGTTATCTGTAAGACTTCTTAACGATGGCCATTCTGACTGGTATGGCATGGGGTCTCATTATAGTTTTAACTTGCATTTCTCTAATAATTAGCAATGTTGAGCACATTTGCTTGTGCCTGTTGGCCATCAGTATGTTCTTTAGAAAAATGTCTATTTAGGTCTTTTGCACATTTTTCAATTGTGCTTTTGTTGTTGTTATTGAGTTGTATAAGGCATTTGCCTATTTTGGAAGTTAAGCCCTTGTCAGTCACATTATTTGCATATATTTCCTCCCAGGCTGTAGGTCGTCTTTTCGTTTTGTTTATGGCTTCCTTTTTGATGCAGAAGCTTGTAAGTTTAATGAGGTTCCATTTATTTTTATTTCTATTGCCTTGGGAGACTGACTTAAGAAAACATTGGTATGACTTATGTCATGGAATGTTTTGCCTATGTTCTCTTCTAGGAGTTTTATAGTGTCATATCTTATGTTTAAGTCTTTAAGGCATTTTGAGTTTACTTTTGTGTATCGCATGAGGGTGTGTTCTAACTTCATTGATTTACATGCAGCTGGCCAACTTTCCCAACACAGCTTGCAGAAGAGAGAAGTCAGTCTTGTTTTTATAGTCTTGTTCTCACTATACTCTTCTGCCACTATACCAGAAAAGTCCTTTATAATATTTAAATCACCTGCATATAGTGATAATATTACTTATACTTTTACTATCTATTGATTGAGACCATGAAACAATGGAAACAAACAAACCAGAAACCCCACTATAAATCCAGAAAGACTATTAAATGAGTTTATTAATCCCAACAGGATTGAGGTACACTTGACAGCATTATACAAGTGAGAAATAATGCCATCATTCAAACTTTGGTCATTATGGTTTCAAGAACCATCATCTAACTTCACGTTCTACATCCAATGCAGCTATAGGCAGAAACCACAGAAAACAAGGCAATGGATTCAAGAGTCACTGCTTGAAAATATAAAATACTACCCTCATTGTTCTGTTATTAAAGACTGTGATTAAGTGTTGTTGTTTAGTTGCTAAGTCATGTCCAACTCTTAGTAACCCCAAGGACTGTAGCCTGCCAGGCATCTCTGTTAATGGAATTTCCCAGGCAAGAATACCAGAATGGGTTGCCATTTCCTTCTCCAGGGGATCTTCCCAATCCAGAGATCAAACTTATGTCTCTTGCACTGACAGGCAGATTCTTTACCACTGAGCCACCTGGCAAGCCCCCAATTTTTATTTATTTTGGCTCTTCCAGGTCTAAGTTGCAGCATGTGGAATCAGTGTTGTTAATATGGAATAATTACAGGTGGTGAATTTATGCCACATATGTCAACACCTGTACAGTTTGTATCCAAACAGTGGTGAAGACATTGTTCTTTCATATAAAGAATCTTTATCACCCCAGTGCACCAGGCACCTGCAACCAAGAGATCAGAGAAGCCTTAAAGCTAAAATCTAAAGGCCAAAGGTGGACAAAATGCTTAACTGTAAACTTGGCTCTCTCCTCCCAACTACAGAAGTCTTCTTGCTACAGATTATGTAGAACTTAACTCATTCAAAAAAAAAAAGAATGACTCAAGACTCAAATGACTCCTCTATATGGACCAAACTGTGGAATCACACATTGCAAATGCTTTACTACAATTCATTAGAACCAAATGGTTTATGATATTATATAAAGTGGCAAGAGTTCAATTTAATAACTGTTATTACACCTAGAAATTATAATCATATCACAAATAGTTGTTTACATCTGTACTTACATTGTTTCAGAATCAGGGCCCCAAAGGCAACAACGATGACCAAGATGGCACAGACAACATCCAGACACATGGCAAAACACTGGGACATGGTCAAAAGCATGAACCAGCTCTCTGGATTTATGAACCATAATAAGCATAATAAATAAGTGGGAGAAAAAAAACATGTTAGCTGCTTTGAAAGAATCAGTCAAGCTACAGAAGATTTTTACACAACGTAGTAGATCAACCAAGTGACACACCCACATAACTTAAGATTCCAGAAAGCTAGGTTTTGACATCAGACAATATACAGGACACATGCACAGGAATCAATCCAGGTGCTTTATGCGAAGCATCCACTGAAAATGTCAACCCCCAGGTTAGAAACAGAAATGTGATCCTAATGAAGAAGATGGAGAAATGGTCTCATTGGTGCTTTTCTTGCGGCTCTGGGTGTCAGAGTGAGGCTCATCCTCTCACAAAGTCAACCGTCCCCAGCTCCCTGATAAAATGTGCAGCTCATACACTGCTTCCAGCACTGTCTGCACTTACTAGACATGCTTACTCTGAGGAGCTGGTATCTAAATGGCCATGAGTTAACAGGATCTGCATGTGGCTTTCAAAGTGCCATTTTATCTTCAAAATACAATAAAGATTGGAAAGATGTGTCTGAGTTTTACAGGCTTAGAGCACATTCTGAAGTTTCTACCCAGGGGAAAAAAATTCACTGATACAAAGTATAACATATCAACTGGGTGAGAAATCAGGAAATTATTTTCCTCAATTATATCTGCTGCCCTAAATGTTCTGAAAAGAGAGTCAGCAAACTACAGCAGGGGTGGGGGGCAGGGGAAGAGGAGTGGCAAGAACAGCCCACCACTTGCTTTTATAAATAAAGTTTTATTTGAGCACCATCATGGCCATTTGCTGATGTATTATTTTTGCCTACTTTGGTGCTACAATAACAAAGTTCAGCAGTTGCAACAGAGACAGCATGGCACACAAAGCCTACCATGTTTACTATTTGGCTCGCTGAAAAAAATGTTTTGTTGACTCCTGCCCTAAAGGGACAAAGCCATAGGACATGGTGACTGTTGGACAATNGAATCAGTCAAGCTACAGAAGATTTTTACACAACGTAGTAGATCAACCAAGTGACACACCCACATAACTTAAGATTCCAGAAAGCTAGGTTTTGACATCAGACAATATATAGGACACATGCACAGGAATCAATCCAGGTGCTTTATGGGAAGCATCCACTGAAAATGTCAACCCCCAGGTTAGAAACAGAAATGTGATCCTAATGAAGAAGATGGAGAAATGGTCTCATTGGTGCTTTTCTTGCGGCTCTGGGTGTCAGAGTGAGGCTCATCCTCTCACAAAGTCAACCGTCCCCAGCTCCCTGATGAAATGTGCAGCTCATACACTGCTTCCAGCACTGTCTGCACTTACTAGACATGCTTACTCTGAGGAGCTGGTATCTAAATGGCCATGAGTTAACAGGATCTGCATGTGGCTTTCAAAGTGCCATTTTATCTTCAAAATACAATAAAGATTGGAAAGATGTGTCTGAGTTTTACAGGCTTAGAGCACATTCTGAAGTTTCTACCCAGGGGAAAAAAATTCACTGATACAAAGTATAACATATCAACTGGGTGAGAAATCAGGAAATTATTTTCCTCAATTATATCTGCTGCCCTAAATGTTCTGAAAAGAGAGTCAGCAAACTACAGCAGGGGTGGGGGGCAGGGGAAGAGGAGTGGCAAGAACAGCCCACCACTTGCTTTTATAAATAAAGTTTTATTTGAGCACCATCATGGCCATTTGCTGATGTATTATTTTTGCCTACTTTGGTGCTACAATAACAAAGTTCAGCAGTTGCAACAGAGACAGCATGGCACACAAAGCCTACCATGTTTACTATTTGGCTCGCTGAAAAAAATGTTTTGTTGACTCCTGCCCTAAAGGGACAAAGCCATAGGACATGGTGACTGTTGGACAATACAAGCCAGTTAGGAGAGAAGTGGGGTGTGACGGGAAGTGGGGAGCACAGAGGGGATGCTGAGAGGAGGGGTGGGGGAGGCGGGTGTGCAGGGAGGGAACCTGAGGCTGACATAGAGTGAGGCGCTAGCCAGCAAAACCACCTGAGAGGGGGTCAGGACTCTGAAGGGAGCACATCCCATCCTTTGAAATCATTTCCAGAAACTTACAGACCTGAGTGCAAGTCCTGGCACTTCTCAAACAGTTTCTGAAACTTTTGTTCGGCTTTGTAGGCCCGGATGGTCCGGAGTCCCTGGAGAGAAGATGCTAAGTGGGAAAATACTGGGCTTTGTTCTGTGCAAGCAGAGACAAACAATATAGTCAGTCAGGAAGGCTGGATGTGAGGAAACCCACTACCTCCCATGTTCTTTGGTTGCATGTCCTGCCAAAGGGCACATCCAGCGGTTCCTGGAGGGCTGCCTGGGGGAGGGGGGATGATGCCCTTTCTGGAGTGGATCCTCCACATGACCCTCAAGCTCCTGCTCACACCAACCTTCACTTTAACAACGTGGAAATGAAAAATTCTCTTTGAACCTATCTTTGACTAAATTAAAATTATAACTATTTTAGATAATGAACTTAGATTTTTCCACTTAGTAGATACAGACAACCACGGGAAACAGTATACTTCTCTTCTTGGCTTGGTTTCTAGAAAATTAAGTTTGCATTAATTTGCAGTCATGATCCATAGTCAAGGTTTCTGATACAAACATCTTTCCTTACTTTTTTATAATCATCCACATTCCTTTTTATAAAATATTCTCTCCTTATGATTTTATGTTAATAATGATTAACTATATCTGTGTATTAACAATGAGATAAGCACTAGATAATTTCATCCTCTGTGGTTACCTGTAGAATAGAATGAGTGAGTGAAAGTCGCTCAGTCATGTCTGACTCTTTGCGACCCCATGGACTATACAATCCATAGAATTCTCTAGGCCAGAATACTGGAGTGGGTAGCCTTTCCTTTCTCATGAGGATCTTCCTAACCCAGGGATCAAACCCAGGTATGATTAACTATAAATCATGTTCCCCATTATTCTAAAACTAGGAATCTGAATGGAGTAATAGACTAAATGGGTACTGAATAGATCCCCTTCCTTTGTTCTCCCAAGGTGGTTATCTTCAGCATTCGTTTATATGAAAAGCCTTGGGGAAGGGGGCCACAGTGTGGCATCACCCCAAGGACTGGTGATGATAAAGAGGAAATCTGAAAATAACAGGGCTTTTCTTTTCAAAGCACTTAACAACTGCAACTTATTTGCCATCTTTGGAGTATGTGAGAGAATGTATTTTCCAAATGTATCACCTCTGACATTGTGAATATATTTCCTGATGCCTCTTTTCCTTTTCCTAATCTTTTTCTTTCCTTGTCATTTCTAGTTAACTCTGGGGGAAGAAAAATTCCCTATTTTCCTTCTACATTAATTGCAACATAACATTTTATGTTTAGAAAAATGTTTACTGAGTGGCTGCTATGTCAAGGAGTGTGCCGTGAGCTAGACAGAAGCGGTCCCTGTCCTCATGGTGCTCATATTCGCTCTCCTTCTGCTGAAATGCAAAAGCTGCAGGTGACCTGCCACCAGCTCTGCTTGCTTTAAGGGCCACACTGACTCACAACGGCTATAATATGCAATTACCTAATGTTGATCTAGGGAGAAATTCCAGAAGATAGAGTCTGCAGGATGACAGGGGTCTGGGTAATTACAGCATAAATGGAAGCCAGCCTGCACTGCCACCCCAGCCTGAGAGCCCTGGTACTCACTTGCACATTCCAGGCGTTTGACATCTCCTGATGTATTTAGGAAATAGAGCTGAAGCAGTAAGAAAATGATGCCAAGGAGAGCCAGGGGTATTGCAGTCCAAGGAATCATAGCCACCATCACGATCGCCATGCCAATCACAAGTAGAAATGTCTGAAATAGTGAGGAAAGACACAGAGGCCTCCTTATGAAGGATCCTTTTCAAAGATAAACTTTAATAGATTGTTCTGTTAGGATTAAACTCCTTTCCTTGGATTCATGTTGATGTATGGCAAAACCAATACAATATTGTAAAGTTAAAAAGAGTAAGAATTAAAAAAAAAAAAAGGAAGAAAAAAAGAAAGATGTGTTGGAATGGCAGGGAAAGACTTCCTATCCAAAGGAAAAAAAATTTATAGGTGCTCATTACAATATTTATTGCATGTGTCCAAAACTATGATAAGAACTTTCTAGGCATTAGCTCTTTTGATACACTCAGTAACCCTATGAGGCAGGCACTACTTTTTATTTTGGCCACGCCATGAATTTGGCAGGATCTCAGTTCCCTAACCAGGGATTGAACCTGGGCCATAGCAGTGAAAGAAATCAATCCTAGCAGTCCTCAGCAGTAGACACCAGAGAACTCCCCTAGGCAGTACTATCTTTAACAGATAAGAATATTTGAGACTCAGAGGGTAATTGTTGAATCCCAAACTATCAGGAGTCAGTAGGTGTTACTGATACTAAACAGATGAGCAAGAAGATATCACAGATGAGGAATCCAGAAACCTCAGCTATACACGCAGGGATAAAGAAGTGGTTAATTACAAATTCTAAGCCCAGTAAAAGGGGGGAAAATGGAAATGTCTACCTTTGAAAGTAAGAATTCCACTTTCTTGGTTTTCTATCCTTAGTTAATATTTACTGAGTGCTGACTGTGTACAGGGCTACACACTCAAAACTTCATACGTATGAACTATCGAGTAATAGTGTTATCTCATTTTATGGATCGAGACGCCGAGGCACAAGAAGAGGAAAAGCAACTTGATGGAGACTGGAGATGCAAAGCCTAAGTCATGGGGCCTGAGAGGTCATGTCTTGAGCCATTATGACATATTTAGGCTTGTTCCCAACATACAGCTAAGTAACATTATGCTAAGTATCTAAAATGTCCATTTCAAAGGTGAGTAATTATTACAACAGCAGATACCATTTACCAGGTGTTTCCATGTGCTAAGAGTTCCACAAACATTTCACTTAATCATCNAAGAAGATATCACAGATGAGGAATCCAGAAACCTTAGCTATACACGCAGGGATAAAGAAGTGGTTAATTACAAATTCTAAGCCCAGTAAAAGGGGGGAAAATGGAAATGTCTACCTTTGAAAGTAAGATTTCCACTTTCTTGGTTTTCTATCCTTAGTTAATATTTACTGAGTGCTGACTGTGTACAGGGCTACACACTCAAAACTTCATACATATGAACTCGATAATCTTTACAATAGCCCTATCAACTAATAGTGTTATCTCATTTTATGGTTCGAGACACTGAGGCACAAGAAGAGGAAAAGCAAGTTGATGGAGACTGGAGACTGCAAAGCCTAAGTCATGGAGCCTGAGAGGTCATGTCTTGAGCCATTATGACATATTTAGGCTTGTTCCCAATATACAGCTAAGTAACATTATGCTAAGTATCTAAAATGTCCATTTCAAAGGTGAGTGATTATTACAACAGCAGATACCATTTACCAGGTGTTTCCATGTGCTAAGAGTTCCACAAACATTTCACTTAATCATCACCTCACCCCACAAGGTGATTTTATATTGGGAAATGATCTTGGTCCAAAAAAGCAGCTGGTAGACTAGAAAACCAAGTCCTTGGCTGACTCTGATTTAAGTATCTTTATCAAGAAAAGTATAATATGATGGTGGAAAGCTTCAGGCAAGAATGCAGTCAACACTTAGCATCTGCCTGTTATGAAAGTGGAGTGAATAGTGGAGATGTGCAGATTCACATGGCCTGGACCAAGGCCTCTGAAGGTTACAGACCTTAGTTGGATACAAATCCGTAATGGTTTGCACAAGGCCCAGAGTGTATTGAAACACAGGGAAGAATATGTGAACACTTCTTAGAGGATTCTAAGAGGACGCTTCAGAAATGAATTTCACAGGCTGGTTTCTCTGTTAATATGAAGGCTTGCTTAAGCTTCTGATCTTTCTCCTAAGATGCTTCCCTCTCTCTGGGCAATCTTATCACTACAACCTGCTCAGTGGAGAATATGCAGGTGCCCTGCTCATCCCAGACTCTTATTTCATTATCTGCAGTATTCCTCGAGGTCCTAAGCTCCAAGATAATTGAATTAAAACTGACAGAGCTGGGATTGGAAATCAACGAGACTAAAATTCTCTCTCTTCACATGACTGAGAACATTTTATACTTGAAATCAGGTAGCATCTCTCCCTGTCTCTCTTAAAAAACATTTGAACATATGTGATGGATCTGGATTTATGAGGGCTAATTAACCATGTGCTAAGCACACACAGTGGGCCAGCCAGCTATGGAAACTCAACCTTGGCTTAGTTTGCAGCAGCAAACAAAGAGAACTCTTCACAAAACTTTAATGTAATTAATAATCACTGTGAGAAATTGCTTCTGGGGATAAGTTATATACCTAAACCCACATGACAACAATCAGATATCTGTGCAGTTAAAGCAGTCTGCCTCCAAGTCTCAGCTTAGTTCACATTAGTGAACAGGGGAAACTTTGCCCACAGGCTATGTGGTTTGCAGTCAGATAATCATTGCTGCATTTTTTCTGTGTGCAACTTTTGATAAATGCATTTCATTTCCACAATTAATATTTGGAAACAAAAAAGTCCCTACAATCTTAGTCATTGAAAAGTAAAAAGAATTAAGCAACAGGAGAAACATCCCACATGAGCAACAGCACTGAATGAGATGAGAGCTGAAGTGACCCCAAATCATTCTTTAGAACCTCAAGTTCACAGACAAAACAAAGGCAGTGTAATCATCTTTTGACAGGAATGAGTTCTCTGTAGGAGGCTCTCTTTGTCTTAATCTTAAACCAGATACCCTATATTCTATGCATCTCTGGGCTTAGCACCACCTGCAGATCTTTCAGTCACACACTGTGCTGTGCTTTGTCACTCAGTTGTGTCCAACTCTTTGTGACCCTATGAACTGTAGCCTACCAGGCTCCTTTGTCCATGGGGATTCTCAAGGCAAGACTACCAGAGGGGTTTGCCATTCCCTCCTCCAGGGGATCTTCCCAAATCAGGGATCAAACCCAGGTCTGCTTTATTGCAGGTGGATTCTTTACCATCTGAGCCACCAGGGAAGCCCTGATCTCACAATACCTAGCTTAATCTGTTAATTCTTTCCATGGATCCCAGTGAAAATGAAGGATGATTAAGTAAAGGATGACTTGATCTCTTCCCTAGCTTCCCCTTCACTAATCTTGGGAACAAGATGGCACTGGAAGAAAGAACATGAGGAGTCGACAAACCTGCACACGGTGGGGGACAGTGATGACTCTGACCTCCATCTCCCTGATCAACTGTAATTGATCCCTTTTTCCCTTTAAAAACTTTCATGGTTGAGCAGACTCTTCAGAGGTAGTTTTTGGGGTACGCTGAGTCTACCATCTCCCCATCTCCCAGTTGCTGGCATTCGTGTTAAAGGCAATTATTCTTCCTACTAACATTTATGAGTACTGATCTTGTAAGCGGTGAGCAGTGGGATCTGGTTCCATAACATCTGGATAGAAGTTATTTCTGTAGGGTTGTTTGTTTGCTTAAATACCTTAAGTCACAGCACTCAACATGTGAAAAGCTACCTACAAAAACAAAATTTCTGAGATGACTTTGATCCCATGCTCAAATTATTGGCTTAGATACACTTGCCTCTAAAGGCTTTGTATCTGCAACAACTCCTGTCTACTGGCCTGGTAAAGGTATTATTTTCACCTTATTATTATATATCTAAGTAACCACACCTGGCTTTATTGAAAACAAAACAAAAAAGTTGCAGTAAATATGTGTCCTTTGTGGTAATACAATGCATAATTTAGCTCATCTAAGCTATCTCTCTATGAGAGGTGCTTGTTTCTATTATGAAATGTGCTCACAGTAAAGGGAATCCACACCAGACACCTGGAAGGCAGAGCGAGAACCACTTGCCCAGCATGTCACTGCTTCAGACCAACCTTGATGTGACTGTGGAGCCACTTCTGCCTCAGGAGTTACTCATGTTAACTCAGCCTCCCAATCACAGCCGCATCTTTCACAACCATGACCTTTACTGAAGGTAACAAGCACATCACCAGGCTGAAAGCCCACCCTTAACCAGTGTGAAAAGGCCTTGAAAAACAGGCACTTTACTATTCCCTGTGAGAACTCTGACAGGACTGCTTTGTTACCTGGATTAAATCTTGAAATGTCAGGGGCAGTAAGTCATCCATACGCCCAATGTCTTTGCAGAAACGATTTAAAATTCTTCCTGAAAGAACAGGATATGAGAAATTACTCATTTTCCCAGTCACGCCCTTTGAGAGAAAGAATTCATGAACAAAGCAAAACAATATTTTTAAAGGATATATATATATATATTTAATATATTATGGAGTCATATGAAATATGCTAATGTCAGTTGTTGAGAAAGAGAAAATAGGATGATACCTAGAGAAAGAAAAATACCAAATGACCATCGGTAGGGAATTGAAATTGAGGCATTATTTTTTAAAGAAATTGGTGGGGGGAATCTTGTGGCAGTATCAAGAAAGGTTGGTGGATTTGAGAAAGTTTCCTCCTTTATATCAATCCAACCTGAGACACCTACCAAGTGCCAAATTGGTAAACAGATACAAAATCCTTAAGTTAATCCCAATTGTTACACTAATCTTGCTGATACTTTTTAAATAAATATAGTTACAAACTCGTCAATATTTTTTTTTCCTTAAAAAAGTTTATAGCACCTTACATTTTGAAAAATTGTAGATTCCTGCCATTTCCAAGTTGTGAGCTTACTACAGGGGTAATAAATCATTATTTTCAGAGGTACAGCAAGTGGGACAAACATAGACTCATGCTTAAGCATCCAAGAAGACCAGAGGGATATAGGTAGGAAAACAGAAATATTTCTTAATGACTAAAAGATAACTTATCATCATTGATTTTATTTCCCTTCTCAGAATCCATGAAAACAATATATCCTAAAGACTGCAGGTTTGGAAGACTGTCACTGAGCAGGATCTCTGATAAAAGCTATGGAGCATGTCCACTGGAAAATGCCCACATGCATTGTTTTATGATTTTGGGGGATTCTTAAACCATGAACCACAAGAACTGGGGTGGCCACGAGAGATGTGGGCCAGGTGAGAACTGCTCATTCTGGGGGGACAGGACACCACCTGTCACTTGACTCCTCCTGTCACAGGAATGCACTCCTAAAAAGTACCTGCACTTTGTCTCCAAGAAGGGTATTTTTCCTGGCCCAGTGCACCTAGAATGCCCTTCAGGGCAAAATGAAGTCTGTAGCTCCTATCTTTGGGAGAATTATAACTTCCAAAAGTTGAAACCTCTGTCATGCAGCAGATCTCTGAAACATTAGACGGTATATGGAAACTACTATCACAAAAATCCTCTGAAGTTTTACAAGTTATTTTTGGTTTTCTTTTTCATTAACTATTTATAAGTGAGTTCTACAGGATGATAGAATCATTGCATTTCAGAGCTTCAGGCCTCTCAGACATGATTGAGGCTGAGTGCAAGACTCAGGACGAGTAGATGCTCCCTGCCTAACACACAGCTACCTGACAGCCAGGTCTTCATCAAGTAAGTGCTCTGTCTCCACTCAGGTCTGTCTACCCAAAACTACGCATTTCTTCACCTACCTCAATGCCATTATATATCCCAAATGGTAAGTTATGACATTTACATGGTTAGTTTACTAATGCTAATTGGGCAGTATTTATAGGAGAGTTGTATTTATTCTGTTGCATTTGTTATGCCTTTAACAGCTTTAAAAATACAATCTACAGTTTATAAGAACTGACCAGGAATCTCATTTTTATACCGGGTTGGTTTAACCATATTTTGCATAAAAGGAAGTTTTGAAGTATCAGATTATCCATGTGTTAGAAATGCAGAAAGACTGCCTGGATTTAACCGGACTGAATAAAACACAGAATGTCTCTAAAAACATCCTGTAATAAAATTTGAAGTCTTGACAATCTAAAACTGCCTTAGGTCAACTTTAATTTTCACTTGTGAAATTTGTCATTTTTCGTAATTTTTGAAAAAGCTGAATACATAGGCATTCTACATTTTAACCAGTTATAACCATTTTAAAAAANATTTTTATTTTAACTTTAGTTTACTTTACATTACTGTATTGGTTTTGCCAAACATTGACATGAATTCACCACGAGTGTACAAGCGTTTTAAAAAACATAGTAAGTTCCTGCTACTCTTAAAAAGTATATCCACTTCCCTGGAATAATTCCAATGTTCATTTTAAATAGAACTTATAACTTTATAAAATTTCCAGCTGTCTATTACACAATAGACCTGTAAGAAACTTTTGCCTTATCATTTTGAAGCAAAAAGTAAACCAGATGTTTGGTGCTTATATGCAAAATCAAGCTCTCCCTATGAAAACAAATTAAAATGAACTCATGAGTGAGGAAAAGCCCTGATGAAAACAGAAACAAAGACAAAACAAGTAAACAAAGAAAAAACATGCTGTGGATTTTTTGTGGCTTATGGGTCTTAGTCATTTGTCCACTTTTCCTTGCATCTGGGAAATCACACACATCATTTTCCATTCCCAATTGTTTTATCAAATTTATCATATTAATTTGGATTTTATAGAAGAAAAAGACCAAAAAATCCATAACATTTTATCAGGTCACTTAATCAAAAAATCAGTTAATGCCAGCTATTTGCTATGCATTTCTTTAAATGCCTTACATGTATTAATTCTCCTCATTCTCACATGCAAAAACATTGAGAATATTATTGTAGTATTATCACTACTCTACAGAAAGAGTTGAGGTCAACAGAGGTAAACTTGACAAAGGTCTGTCTCTTGGTGCCTGGGATGGAATTCACATTCATAATATCAGTTGAGTCCAGTCACTCAGTCACTCTTTGAGACCCCATGAATGCCAGCACGCAAGGCCTCCCTATCCATCACCAACTCCACTTTACCCAAATTCATGTCCATTGAGTCGGTGATGCCATCCAGCCATCTCATCTTCTGTCATCCCCTTCTCCTCCTGCCCCCAATCCTTCCCAGCATCAAGGTATTTTCCAATGAGTCAACTCTTTGCATGAGGTGGCCAAAGTACTGGAGTTTCAGCTTCAACATCAGTCCTTCCAATGAACACCCAGGACTGATCTCCTTCAGGATTGACTGGTTGGATCTCCTTGCAGTCCAAGGGACTCTCAAGAGTCTTCTTCAACACCACAGTTCAAAAGCATCAATTCTTTGGTGCTCAGCTTTCTTCATAGTCCAACTCTCACATCCATACATGACCACAGGAAAAACCATAGCCTTGACTAGATGGACCATTGTAGGCAAAGTAATGTCTCTGCTTTTGAATATGCTACCTATGTTGGTCATAAGTTTCCTTCCAAGGAGTAAGCGTCTTTTAATTTCATGGCTGCAATCACCATCTGCAGTGATTCTGGAGCCCCCAAAAATAAAGTCTGACACTGTTTCCATTGTTTCCCCATCTATTTCCCATGAAGTGATGGGACCGAATGCCATGATCTTTGTTTTCTGAATGTTGAGCTTTAAGCCAACTTTTTCACTCTCCTCTTTTACTTTGATAGAGATCCTTTAGTTCTTCTTCACTTTCTGCCATAAGGGTGGTGTCATCTGCATATCTGAGGTGATTGATATTTGTCCCGGCAATCTTGATTCCAGCTTGTGTTCTTCCAGTCCAGCGTTTCTCATGATGTACTCTGCATAGAAGTTAAATAAGCAGGGTGACAACATACAGCTTTGACATACTCCTTTTCCTATTTGGAACCAGTCTGTTGTTCCATGTCCAGTTCTAACTGTTGCTTCCTGAACTGCATATACAT
>SJYQ01006055.1:149865-190008 GCA_006410935.1 Redunca redunca | reverse complement strand
GTCTTGTTTTTGCTGACTGTGTATAGCTTCTCCAGCTTTGGCTGCAAAGAATATAATCAATCTGATTTTGGTGTTGACCATCTGATGATATCCCCATGTGCAGAGTCTTCTCTTGTGTTATCGGAAGAGGGTGTTTGCTATGACCAGTGTGTTCTCTTGGCAAAACTCAGACATGGGGTAGTGCCTCTCGGCCGCTGACCCTGACTTCCCACACTCGGAAGAGCTGACTCCAAAGTCTGTTTTCTTTACCAAGGGTCACATGGATCCCACATGACATAGTGGTTCAAAACACTATTTAAAAATAAAGAAAAACCTTTCAACTTAGTCTGGGTAAAGTCTAGAATCAGTTTGATTTGCTGGTTAATTTTCAAACTTTAAATTTCACAACTCTTTAATAGAATCTAATAATATGGATCTCATTCCAGTGTGACAGTCTAATTCAAAAGGAGCCTTTCTCTCTCTCTCTCTCTCTCTCTCACACACACACACACACACTACTCTGAATCAGTGCTGCTTAAGATAACTGTGCTTCTGTCAAAGGATCTTGACTGTGCCAGTGAAGTGACTGGCACAGCTATTACAAAGCTCTGTCCTAGCAGAACTGAGACACTGGAACATCTTCACCTTCATCCCAACTCCATGTCCATTAATATATTTTAAATGTATACTGATGACAATCAAAGTTTCCTCTCTTATCTGAAATCAAATTTTAAAAAATGGGCATAACAATTAAGGAAGAGAAAAGATGAGGTATGTTTTAAAAATACTCAATGTTTATACAAATTCTATAAGGTACTCATTTTAGTACCTTAAGACTTCAAACCTTAATCTCATCTAGAAAGCAGTCATTGGATACAGCAAGAACCAAGAGAAGACATACCTGAAAACTAGGCCAATTAAGCATGAAACTCCTATAGTTGCTTTGTGAAGGGAGATGGGAGTGGTTAGAAAATTTGTCATGAAAAGGAATTAAACCTCCTTCAGTTTTTAGAATTTCCCATTGTAGGAGTGAAGTCTACTCACCTGGTCTAAAACACTGGACAATTTGTTAATAAAACTAGCTGATCTTGTAAGATAAACCATAATTGTCTAGGTTACACAGGTGCTGCCTTTTATACCTTTTGTTAATCTGGCTGTTTGTGTCACAAGTGTTTACTTAATCTTAAATCAAGGAAAAAACAGTTTTCTAGTAACACTGATGACTCGTCATTTTGAAATAGGTATTTTCCTTCCATTCCCAGGGCTATGTCAAGACTAACATTTAAAAATCAGCATTCCTCCCTTTTACCTCTTAAGGGCCTGTAGTTTATAAAGTAAAATAATTAGGTATCAAATATTTGATCCTCCTAAGATTCATCTTCAATGCACATTAAATCCCAGGGAAATGTATTAGGTGTTCGGCAGTTTTGTCTCCTTTATTGACAGACAGCAGAACTTCGGCAATTTTATTTCTTTGACTGACAGGAAGCAGAACTTGGAAGCTTGATGGACAGACAACAGAACTTTATGGTTCCATGAAACAGCTTCCAGTGAACCAATGTATGTGGTTTTCTCTTCATGACATCACATACCAGAAACAAAGTCCACCCTAAATTATGTATTACAAATTCTACTTTTGAAAATAAGATAGGAAAGAGTTCAATTTAATCTACCACTAAATGAGTAGGTAACTGATTGACCCAAACATTTTGGGCAAACTAGGCTTATCTTTGTGGTAGTTATTTGGGCTTGAATTTTCTTGAAGGAATGAAGTCCTGCTAATAGATATAGGAGGGGGAAGTGAGATAAACATTAGCATGCTGGTTGCTCTAAGATCAGTGAACTTGAAGATTTAAACTTGGTCCCAAATTCTTGAATAATAAATTAATTCATGTCTAGAGAAGCCTATAGGTCTTGAACATGAAGAACCTGGCTAACTGTGGTCATGAGACCCCAGAGGCTGAGATAATAGAAATTCAGTTCCTTTTAATGCTCCCAACTTTACAAGTGTAGTTTTCACATTAACAGGCAAAGTGGAGCAACTTCACAGCCATAATAGCAATGGCTCCTCCAGTCACTTCCTTGTTCTAACTTCCTAATACGATGAGATCTGTGTGGGCCACTGCATTTTACCATCCTGTGCTCCTCACAATGCCTGGACCAAAGAACATGCACTGAATAAATCTACACAACACTGCCCTCAACATTCTTATTTAATCCTCACAACAGTCTTGTGAAACAGGAAGAGCAGCATCTCCATTTCACAGGAGATGAAGTTCCCAGACACCATGTCATCATTGTCACTAAGGCCCATTAGGCACTGACCATGTGCTAAGCACTCTGAATGTAATAACTAACTTGGCACAGTGATAAAGAATCTGACTGCCAGTGCAGGAGATGCAAAAGATGCGGGTTTGATCCCTGGGTCAGGAAGATGCCCTGGAGTCAGAAATGGCAACCCACTCCAGTATTCTTGCCTAGAAAATTCCATGGACAGAGGAGCCTGGTGGGCTATAGTCCAGGGGGTCACAAAGAGTTGCACATGACCGAGTGACTGAGCACAACAACAATGCCCGCAACATTAAGATCAGTTAGGTGTGAATAGAATCCTCATTTTACAGATAAGAAAACCAAAAATAGAGAATTCAAGTAACAAACACATATGTATTAACATAATTTTCAATAGTTATTACTATTAGTAACTTGCACCAGTATTGAACCCAGGCAGTTGGCTCCAGAGTCCATACTTTTAAACCAAGGCAGACAACATCCCACCTTGAGATTTGCCTGCCCAATAGTGTCCACCTGCTTTGGCCTACAGTCCTGTGGCTAGTTGATGACTAGGCCAAGGCTACTTCTGTCCGACCTCCAGCCCACCTCCCGTAACAGGTCCTGTCAATTATTACTTGCATAAGCAAAGCCACCCTGGGCCTCACAAAAAATCTAACCAACTAGATAAAGTGGGCATGTACACTGATGAACTAACTACTCAAAGAAACCCAGCATGGAGGCTACCTTCCAAGATAGGATAGGTGAAAGACACAGGGTGGAAACATCGACCACTGGGAAACCTCCAGGGACATGCATATTGAGAAACTTACTACTGAGCATCCACCTGCTATGTACCACAAAGCTTCTTCTTACATGTCACCAAGTAAGGAAGTAAGTAAGTGTTAGTCACCCAATCGTGCCCAACTTTTTGCGACCCCATGGACTGCAGCCCACCAGACTCTTCTGTCCATGATATTTTCCAGGCAAGGATACTGGAGTGGGCTGCCACATATCACCAAAGCCCACTGTAAAACTATAGGGTTAATTTCATTGAAGAGGATATTTACATTTCATTAATCTTCTAATTAATTTATCATTACGATTTTAGGTAAACCTCAAAGTGTCAGCTTATGCCAGAAGCTCTGTGATTCCAGAAATGGATGGGAAATGAAAGAAAGAAACACACCGCTTGTCTCATGGAGAGAGATTCCATAAGAAGGTCCTTCCTAAAGAATAACTTAGCTTGTGGGCTGTGCTTACTCGCTAACCCCTGTCTGACTCTTTGCAACCCCAGGGACTGCAGCCCACTAGGCTCCTCTGTCCATGGGGATTTTCCAGGCAAGAATACTGAAGTGTGTTGCCATGCCCTCCTCCAGGGGATCTTCTCAACTCAGGGATCGAACCCAGGTCTCCCATGGTGCAGGTGGATTCTTTATCATCTGAGCCACTAGGGAAGTTTAACACCACGTTACACAGCCAACATTTTATTTTTTAAATTTTTTAATTAGAGGAAAATTGCTTTACAATGTTGTATTGGTTTCTGACATACAACAATGTGAGCTGGCCATAATTATACATATACCCCCTTCCTCTGGAGCCTCCCTCCCCTCTCCCCATTGCACCCCTCAAGGTTATCACAAAGTGCCAGGCTGGGCTCCTTGTGTTTCATATCAACTTCCCACCAGCTGTCTATTTTACACATGATAGTGTATGTATGTCTGTGCTATTCTCCTTCCCCCGCTGTGCCCAAAAGTCCATTTTCTACATCTGAGTCTCCACTCCTTTTCTGCAAATAGGTTCATCAGTACCATCTTTCTAGATTTCATGTATAAGCATTAATATACAATATTTGTTTTTATCCATCTTTCTTACTTCACTCTGTATTAACAGGCTGTAGGTTCATCCACCTCACTACCACTAACTCAAGTAGTCAACAACATTGAAACACATTTCCATCAAATGTATGGTGTTTTGTATGCCAGGCAACAAATTGGTTCCTAAATTATTCTGCAAAGCGAACATTTATTTTTCCACAAACACAAACTGGAATAAAAGCTTATATGCTTCTATATTCAGATTTTTTCTGGTAGGAGGAAAAATATCAGCTTTGTATAGAAAATGGATCAACATAGGACAGTGGTTTTCTTCCAAGTATCTCTTCCATTTTCAAACATAGGCTATAATAAGACACCAAATGGGTTTGTTAACAACCATTTTTACTGAGAAAACTTGGTGTCTGACTTACCTATTGAGTTTCTATCGAAGAACAATACCAGAGATCTCAAAATGGACTCTACCATTTTGTTGTGCAAAATTTGTGAAGACTGAACAAGGATGTAGAATAACAACAGAGATCTTGCAATGCCGAAAAGGAGGGTAAATACATTTAAACCTGAAATAAAGAAACATCACTCAGCACAAGATGTCTGCTTTTTCTTCAATGATCCTAAAGCAGAGCAAACACTTTATAAGTGCATTATATATTTTATTTTATAATTTATATATAGATTCATATATAATATAAATTTACACATATAACACATTCTATAAGAGTTTAATACAATCACAAATATATTTATAAAGAATATAAAAATCACTGTTTCTCATTAAATAGAAACCACATGGGGAAAACATCAGGTGTAAGCTACAATTTCAGGCTTTCCTAATTCGATTACAAGGTCTAATAAAACTGAGAAGAAAGAAAATTATAAAATGCAGTCATCTTTTTTCTCTGAATATCAAATCTTACTAATTACAGCATGTCCCACAATTTAAAAGTGAGGTATGTTTTGGTACCAAACAAAAGTTGGCTTTAAGGCAATAAATAGTAGTCTGAATAATGCAGAAAATGAATATGTGATGTAAAAGACTGATCACTGAAAATCACCCAATCAGAACAGCAGACAGAAACACAAATGTAAAAAAAAAAAAAAAAAAAGGCAATATAAGAGACCTGTTTGGTAATATAAAGCATGCCAATCTAGTAATAGAAATTCTTGAAGGAGAAGAAAGAGGATAAAAGGATTAAAATGTATTTGAAGAAACTATGGCAGAAAACTTTCCAAATACAAAGAAGGAAACACATATTTTATTACAGAAGCAGAGGGTCCCAAGTGAGATGAGTCTGAACAGACCTAAACTAAGACATATATAATTAAAATGGCAAAAGTTAAAGAGAAGATTCAAAGGCAACAAAAGAAAAACAAAAGTTAATTACAAAGGAATCCCACTCCCACACCTAGCCCACCCTGGGCCAAGGCTATTAGTTGTTATTTCCACAGAAAAGTTGCAGGCAAGAAGGGAAAGGCAAGATATATTCAAAGTCCTGAAAGGGAAAAAAAATCTGCAACCTAGCATACTCTATCCAGCAAGATGAGCACTTAGAAGGAGAGATAAAAGTTCTCAGACAAGCAAACACCAAAACAATACCAAACTGTCCTAAAGAATATACTAAAAGTGAAAATTAAAGTCGCTCAGTCTTGTCCAACTCTTTGTGACTCTGTGGACTACAGTCCATGGAATTCTCCAGGCCAGAATACTGGAATGGGTAGCCTTTCCCTTCTCCAGGGGATCTTCCCAACCTAGGGATTGAACCAAGGTCACAGGCAGATTCTTTACCAGCTGAGTCACAAGGGAAGTACAAGAATACAGGAGTGAGTAGCCTATCCCTTCTCCAGTGAATCTTCCCAACTCAGGAATCAACCCAGGGTCTCCTGCATTGCAGGCAGATTCTTTACCAACTGAGTTATCAGGGAAGACCCCCCACACACCCTACCATATATTATAAGGTCTTCTCTAAATAGAAAAGCAAGAATCCATGGGAAAGAGAATATCATAGTTGGACAGTAAATCACTTAAATAAGCCAATACACAGATTAAACATTTTTTTCTGTGAAATCGATGATAACCACAATGAACAGCAAAAGGATAAGCATAAGATGTATAAGAGACACATCATAAAATGGGACAGGAGAGTAAGAAAATGCAGATTTTTTTTTTTTCAGAATGTGTTTAAGCCTATATGTTGTTAAGTCATGTTTGACTCTTGTGAACCTATGGATTACAGCCCACCAGGCTCCTCTATCCATGGGACTTGCCAGTCAATGTCCGATGCAGGATGCAGGATGCTTGGGACTGGTGCAAGGAGAGGACCCAGAGGGATGGTATGGGGTGGGAGATGGGAGGGGATTCATGTTTGGGAACGCATGTACACTCGTGGTGAATTAATGTCAATGTTTGGCAAAACCAATACAGTAATGTAAAGTAAACCAAAGTAAAAATAAAAATTATTAAAAAAAAAAAGAATACTGGAGTAGGTTACCATTTCCTTCTCCAGGGGATCTTTCCCAACCCTAGAAGCCTTGTCTCCTGAATTGGCAGGTGGATTCTTTACCACTGAGTCACCAGGGAAGCCCGAAGTTTATATAACTACCAGTTTAAAGCAAGCAGATATAGGAATAAGTTAACATAATTGAAAAAGAGGGTAACCATAAATCAAAAATGTACAATAGATTCACAAAGCCAAAAAGGAGAGAGCAGAAGCATAACACAAGAGGAAATCATCAAAACTAGAAAAGAAAAAACAAAAGATAAGGAACAAAGAAGAAATAAAAATCGACAGGAAAACAAAGTTTAAGATGGTGATAAATATATACATATCAAAAATTACCTTAAATGTCAAAGAACTAAACACACAAAAGACACAAAGTGGCATACTGAATAAAAATAATAAGAGCATACAATATGCTGCTTATAAGAGACCTGCTTCAGGGCAAAGGACACACATAGATTGAAAGTGAGGGGATAGACATAGACATTTCATGAAATAACAAGAAAGCGGAGGCAACAATACTCATATCAAACAAAATAGACTTTAAAACAAAGATTATACAGAAAATATAGAAGGACACTAGATAATGATGAAAAGGTCAATATAGGAAGATAGTGCACTTGTCAACATATATGCACCTAATATAGGAGCATCCAAATACATAGAACAAATGCTGACAGACATAAAGGGAGAAATTGATGGGGATGCGATAATAGTAAGAGACTTTAACACCCAACTCACATCAATTGACAAATCTTCTAGACAGAAAATCAAGCAACAGGGATCTTAAATGAAACAATAGAAAAATCAGAGTTGCTAGATATTTTCAGAACATTATGTCCAAATAAACCCCAACATGACTCATTCTTTTCAAGTGCAGATGGACCATTCTCTAGGATGGACCCATACTATGGCATAAAACAAGCCTCAACAAATTTAAGAGGACAGAAATTATTTCAAGCATCTTTTCTGACCACAATTGCATGAAACTAGAAATCAACCACAGGAAAAAAAGGAAAGAAAGATTACATGGAAACTAAACAACATGCTGGATTTTCCAGGTGATGTAGTAATAAAGAATCCGCCTACTGAGGCAAGAGATGTGGGTTCAATCCTTGGGTCACGAAAATTTCCTGGAGTAGGAAATAGCAACCCACTCCAGTATTCTTGTCTGGAAAATCTCATGGACTGAGTAGCCTGGTGGGCTATAGTCCATAGGGTCACAAAGAGTCGACACAGCTGAGTAGTTGAGTGCACAAACAAAAAAAACATGCTACTAAGAAAAAGAAAAAAAATGGATCAATGATTAAATCAAGGAGGAAATTTAAAAATACAAATGACAATAAAAACAGCCATAGAAAATCTATAGAGTGCAGCAAAAGCAGTTCTTAGAGGGAAGGTCATAGTAACATAGGTCTTCTTCAAGAAACGAAAAACCTCAAATAAACAACCTAACCTACCACCTAAAAGAATTAGAAAAAGAAGAACAAAACCTAAAATCAGCAAAAGGATGGACATAATAAATATCAGAGAGGAAATAAATATTTAAAAAATAGAAAAAAATCAATAAAACCAAGAGCTGGTTCTCTGAAAGGGTAAACAAAATTGACAAGCCTCTGGTTAGGCTTACCAAGAATAAAAGGAGAGAACCCAAATAAACAAAATAATAAATGAAAGAGGATAAGTAACAACTGATTCTACAAATACAAAAATAAACCATGAACTGTATTTACTAACAAACTGGACAACCTATGAGAAATGGACAGGTTTCTAGACACATGGTGCTGCTGCTACTGCTGCTAAGTTGCTTCAGTCATGTCTGACTCTGTGCCGTCTCATAGATGGCAGCCCACCAGGCTCCTCTGTCCGTGGGATTCTCCAGGCAAGAATACTGGAGTAGGTTGCCATTTCCTTCTCCATTCTACAGCACACCAAAACTGAACCAAGAAGACATAAATAATTAGAAAAGACTGATCACTAGAAATGAAATAGAATCTGTAATTGAAAAAAAAAAAAAAATCTCTACACACAAAAGTCCAGGACCAGATGGCTTCACAGGTGAACTTTACCCAACAAAAAAGGAAGAGCTTATACCAATCCTTCTCAAATTCTTCCAAAAGATTGAAGCAAAAGGAATATTCCCAAAGACATTCCATAAAGCCACCATCATCCTGATACCAAAACCAGATAAAGATACTACCAAAAATGAAAATCATAGAACAATATCCTTGATGAATATAGATGCAAAAATTCTCAACAAAATATTAGCAAACTGAATCCAACAACACATAAAAAAATCATGCACTATGATCAAGTTGGATTTATCCCAAGGTTACAAGTATGGTTTAACATATACAAATCAATTGATATGATCCATCATATCAATGAAAGAAAACACAAAAGCCACATGATCATCTTAATAAATACAGAAAAAGCATTTGAATAAATTGACCATCCATGCATGATTAAAAAAAAAAAAAAAAACTCTTATGAAAGTAAGTACAGAGGAAATAAATCTCAACAAGATGAAAACTATTTATGACAAAGTGAAAGTATAAGTCTTTCATTCATGTCCAGCTCTGCAACTTCATGGACTGTATACAGACTGCCAGGCTCCTCTGTTCGTGGGTTTTTCCAGGCAAGAAAACTGGAGTGAGTAGCTATTCCCTTCTCCAGGGAATATTCCCAACCCAGGGATCATGCATTGCAGACAGATTCTTTACCATCTGAGCCACCAGGGAAGCCCATTTATGACAAAGCACACGGCCAATATAATACTCAGTGGTGAAAAGCTGAAAGTCTTCCTGTTAAAATTTGGAGAAAGACAAGGATGCCCACTCTCATGACTTCTATGCAACATAGTACTGGAAGTCCTAGCTACAGCCATAAAACAAGAAAAAGAAATCAAAGTTATCCACATTTGGAAGGAAGAGGTAAAACTGTCCCTATATGCAGATAATAATCTGCATGATAATATACAAAACTGTAAAAACTCCACACAAAAACAAATAGAACTGGTAAATGAATTCAGCAAGATTGACACACTGAACCAAGTTATTTTTTTTAAACTCATAATGAAACATTATAAAAGGAATGTAAAAAAAATCAAAATTATATCAAAAAACTTAACATAACCAGGAATAAACATGACCAAGGAGGTGAAATATTTATATGCTTAGAACTATAAAACATTAAAAGAGGAAACTAAACATGATGCAAAGAAATGGAAAGATATCCCATGCTCTTGAATTGGAAGAATTAATACTGTTAATACTGTTAAAATGGCCACACCACACAAAGCAGTCTACAGATTTAATGAGATCCTGATCAAATTACCCATGAAATTTTTCCTGAAACTATAACAAATACAGCTAAAATTTATATGGAACCACAAGAAACCTAGAATTGCCAAAGCAATCCTGAGGAAAAAGAACAAAGCAGGAGTCATAGCCCTCCCAGACATCAGACGAGAGTACAAAGTTATAGTGATCAAAATGGTGTGGTTTAGGCACAAAAATAGACTACGAATAAATGGAACAGAGAGCCAAGAAATAAATGCATATACCTTTAACACCTGTTAATCTTCAACAGAAGAGGCAAGACTATACCATGTATATTATAAAATACAGTATCTTCAGTAAGTAGTTTTGGGAAAGTTGGACAGCTGTATGTAAACCATTGAAGTTAGAATAACTCTCACACCATACACAAAAATAAACTCCAAATGGCTTAAAGCCCTAAATATGACATGATACCATGAAACTCCTAGAAGAGAACACAGGTAAAGCTTTCTCTCACATAAATTGCACCAATGATTTCCTAGATCAGTCTCCCAAGGTGATAAGAAATAAAAGCAAAATAAACAAATGGGACCCAATCAAACTTATAAGCTTCTGCACAGCAAAGGAAACTATAAACAAAATGGAAAGACAACCTACAGACTGAGAGAAAATCTTTGAAAATGATGTAATTGACAAAGGCTTAATTTTCAAAACCAAAAAAAACTTATACAATTCAATGACAAAAAAAATGCGAACAACCTGCTAAAAAAATGGACAGGTGACTTAAATAGATGTTTTTCTAAAGAAGACATACACAGATATATGCCAACAGGTATATACAAAGATACTTATTGCTAGTTATGAAATGAAAAGCAAAACTACAATAAGGTACCACTTAACACCAGTCATAATGACCATCATTGAAAAATACAAATAACAGATGCTAAAGAGGATGTGGAGAAAAGAGAACCCATGCACACTGTTGGTAGGAATGTAAATTGAGGCAAACACTGTGGCAAGCAGTGGAGGGTCCTCAAAAAACTAAAAATAAAGTTGCCATCAGTTCAGTTCAGTTCAGTTGCTCAGTCGTGTCCGACTCTTTGCAACCCCATGGTCTGTAGCACACCAGGCCCCCCTGTCCATCACTGACCCCCAGAGTTGACTCAAACTCATGTCCATTGAGTCAGTGATACCATCCAACCATCTGATCCTCTGTCATCCCTGTCTCTTCCCACCATCAATTGTTCCCAGCATCAGGGTCTTTTCAAATGAGTCAGTTCTTCGCATCAGGTGGCCCAAGTATTGGAGTGTCAGCTTCAGCATCAGTCCTGCCAATGAGTATTCAGGACTGATCTCCTTTAGGATGGATTGGTAGGATCTCCTTGCAATCCAAGGGATCCTCAAGAGTCTTCTCCAACACCACAGTTCAAAAGCATCAATTCTTTGGTGCTCAGCTTTCTCTATAGTCCAACTTTCACATCCATACATGACTACTGGAAAATCCATAGCTTTGACTAGATGCAACTTTGTTGGTGAAGTAATATCTCTGCTTTTTAATATACTGTCTAGGTTGGTCATAACTTTCTTCCAAGGAGCAAGCATCTTTTAATTTCATGGCTACAGGCAACATCTGCAGTGATTTTGAAGCCAAAAAAAATAAAATACAGTCTGTCACTTTTTCCACTGTTTCCCCATCTATTTCCCATGAAGTGATGGGACCAGATGCCATGATCTTATTTTTCTGAATGTTGAGTTTTAAGCCAACTTTTCCACTCTCCTCTTTCACTTTCGTCAAGAGGTTCTTTAGTTCTTCATTTTCTGCCATAAGGGTGTTGTCCTCTACATACCTGAGGTTATTGATATTTCTCCCAGCAATTTTGATTCCAGCTGTGCTTCATGCAGCACAGCGTTTCTCATGATGTGCTCTGCATATAACTTAAATAAGCAGAGTGACAATATACAGCCTTGATGTATTCCTTTCCTGAACTGGAATCAGTCTGTTGTTCCATGCCCAGTTCTAACTGTTGCTTCCTGACCTGCATACAGCTTTCTTAGGAGGCAGGTCAGGCGGTCTGGAATTCCCATCTTTTTAAAAATTTTCTATAGTTTGTTGTGATCCATGCAGTGAACAGCTTTGACATAGTCAATAAAGTAGATGTTTTTTTCTGGAACTGTTTTGCTTTTTTGATGATCCAGTGGATGTTGGCAATCTGATCTCTGGTTCCGTTGCCTTTTATAAATCCAGCTTGGACAACTGGAAGTTCATGGTTCATGTGCTGTTGAAGCCTAGCTTGGAGAATTTTGAGCATTACTTTACTAGCATGTGAGATGAGTGCAATTGCTCGGTAGTTTGAGCATTCTTTGGTATTGCCTTTCTTTGGGACTGGAATGAAAATTGACACTTTCCAGTCCTGTGGCCGCTGCTGAGTTTTCCATATTTGCTGGCATATTGAGTGCAGCACTTTCATAGCATCATCTTTTAGTATTTGAAATAGATCAACTGGAATTCCATCACCTCCACTAGCTTTGTTCATAGTGATGTTTCCTAAGGCCCACTTACCTTTGCATTCCAGGATGTCTGGCTCTAGGTGAGTGATCACACCATTGTGATTATCTGGGTCGTGAAGATCTTTTTTGTACAGTTCTGTGTATTCTTGCCACCTCTTCTTAATATCTTCTGCTTCTGTTAGCTCCATATCATTTCTGTCTTTTATTTTGCCCATCTTTGCATGAAATGTTCCCTTGGTATCTAATTTTCCTGAAGAGATCTCTAGTCTTTCCCATTCTATTGTTTTCCTCTATGTCTTTGCATTGATCACTGAGGAAGGCTTTCTCATCTCTCTTTGCTATTCTTTGGAACTCTGCATTCAGATTGGTGTATCTTTCCTTTTCTCCTTTGCCTTTCACTTCTTTTCTTTTCTCAGCTATTTGTAGGGCCTCCTCAGACAACCATTTTGCCTTTTTGCATTTCTTTTTCTTTTGGATGCTTTTGATCACCGCCTCCTGTACAATGTTACAATCCTCTATCCATAGTTCTTCAGGCAATCTGTCTATCAGATCTAATCCCTTGAATCTATTTCTCACTTCTGCTATATAACTGCAAGGGATTTGATTTAAGTCATACCTGAATGGTCTAGTGGTTTTCCCTATTTTCTTCATTTTAAGTCTGAATATTGCAATAACGGGTTCATGATCTGAGCCACAGTCAGCTCCTAGTCTTGTTTTTGCTGACTGTATAGAACTTCTCCATCTTTGGCTGAAAAGAATAAAATCAATCTGATTTTGGTATTGACCATCTAGTGATGACCATGTGTAAAGTTGCCATATGATCCTGCAATCCCACTCCTGGGCATATATGTGGAGAAAACTAATTTGAAAAGATACATGTACCCTATGTTCACTGCATTACTATTTACAGTAGTCAAGACATAGAAACAATCTGAATGTCCATCAGCAGATAAATGGATAAAGAAGATGTAGTATACACACACACACACACACACACACACACACACATATAATGGGATACTGAAAGTATACACACACACACACACACATATAATGGAATACTGATCAGCCATAAAAAGAATGAAATAATGCAGCATGAAATTTGCAGCAACATGAATGGGCCTAGAGATTATCATACTAAGTGAAGTAAACCAGAAAGAGAAAGACAAACATCATATCACATACATGTAGAATCTAAAATATGATACAAATAAACTTATCTACAAAACAGAAACAGACCTACAGAGAGAACAGATCTGTGGTTGCCAAGGGGAAGGAGGGTGAGGGAGGGGTGGACTGGGAGTCTGGCGTGAGCAGATGCAAACTATTATACATAGAATGGATAAACAACAAGATCCTACTGCATAGCACAGGGAATGATAGTCAATATTCTGTAATAAACCATAATGTTATACAACATGAAAAAGAATATATATATACACACATATATATTCATATATACATATATATCATATATACATATATATACCATATATATGAAACTGAATCACTCTGCTGTACAGTAGAAACCAACATAACTATACTAAATCAAGTATATGTCAATAAAATGAATTTTTAAAAAGTCTTTATTCAATCTCTTTCTTCTAGTCAATTTTAAAAATAATCATTCCAATTAATTCACATAGTAAATGCAACTCAGACTTAATCTGTTAAGACATTACTGAATTACCCCTGGAAGCCCTAGTTGCTCACACAGGATCACTGAAAGCATTTCACACTCCTGTATAATAGAGCAGAAGATTCAACTTTACCTGAATAAACTACTAAGTACCAGTTCAGATTGTTCATCACAGTTTTGGTTCCTTGTCTACTAACATTGACATGGTGTTTATCCACCCTATGGAATAGGGAAGAGAAAAAAAATGCAATAGACAAAATTAGATAAAGACAAAAAAAAAAAAGTTAACCTCAATTTAGGAGACATGTTTTATGCTAGAAAATGATTCCCAGCTCATAGGGCCTGGTGTCCCTCTACCTTATAAAAATCCAACTTGAATCATGAGTTTCAGTTTTCAAAACTGTCTGCGAGGAAGCTGCTGAGGGTCGGACATGGGGAGAGACTATGGGAAAGTCATATTCCACCAACAGGAACTTTTTCTTCATGGAAACTACGTGGGGGTCAGCCCCCCTGACTCTGTGGGAAAGGGGGCTTCCTGTAGAGTTTCAGCACTTTGGGTCAGACCAGGAATCACTCACCAGTCTACAAGCCACCAATCCTGCAGGGTGTAGGCAACCTGGAGCAGGAAACAACAGTCACTCACACACTGACGTCACTGAGCCTCACACCCTGATCACTAGGATGGGGGCAGAAAGGCTCCAGAACATGGAGACGGTCCTTCCGGCTCAGGTCTGCGCCAAGCCCCTCACCCCAGATGACCACAGGTCAGAGGAGGGCATGCTACAGTTTAGTATCTCTAAAAGACATTGTTCTTTCCTAGAAGCTCTCTGTCATGTACACACAACACCAGTAAAGCTCACTTATTTAGCTCCTCACAAAAAATGCTTTTCAATGCAAATCCCGATGGACTGCAAATATAGTAATAATAGCATAAATGTTGGAGTTTTTCAAATGAAAGAAACTTAACAGGTACTGTGATGATTAGTTTTCCATGTCAGCTTGGCCAGGCCAGTCTCCACTGATTCAAACACCGGTCTAGACATTGCCATGAAGGTATTTTGTGAATGTGGTTCACATCCATCATGAGAGTGGAACTAGAAGAGATCACCCTCAACACTGTGGTGGTCTCATCCAGTTGGTCAAAAGCCTGAAGAGCAAAACCCGAGGCTTCTTGGAGGAGGAAGAAATTCTTCCTCAAGACAGCAGGGTAGCTCCTGCCTGAGGTTCCAACCTTCAGGTCTGCCTTCCTGATTTCACATTCACCCAGCTAGATCCCACAACTGCATGAGCCAATTCTTTGAGATAAATCTCTTCATATACCTAGTAAGAATAATGATAACATAAATAAAGTATAAATAATATGTAAATACCAAACTGAGGGCACACCAAAAAAAGGTCTCCTTATTTACCTGAGCTGCAATATTCACTAGAATAAGGAAAATGATGATAAACCAGTGAGCACCGCCTGTGAAGTAATTCTTGTAGGTCTTACAAGCAACTTGTCCCTTTGAGTAGTCCTCCAGGCGTAGTTTAACCAGTATACCCTCAGTCTGTAAGGGAAAAAATGGCAGTGAGAGATAAAACATTAAGTAATCAATCCCTGAATATCAAAAGTTCAACAGTAACTTTCATTGCAAAAAGGGGACACACACAAAACTCTGACAGGAGTGAAAGATAGTCCGGCTTCTAAAGAGAAGAGTGTGGAAATACCTAGACAAACCACATATGCATTTATGCTTGGACCCAGCCATCCCACTCCTAGGAATCCATTAGAAATAAGAAAACGTCACCTGCATCAGGCTATTCACAGTTGGGTAGCTTTGCTTAAAGTCAATCACGACTCTCAATACAAGAACACCATACCCAATTCAAGTATAAATGCAGAAGCTTGTTCAAAATAATACACAAAATGATATGGAACTAGTGTTTAGCTCTTAATCTTTTGTCACTCAATGATGGAAACATAAAACATAACTGAGCCTCTAAATACTAGCCAAATACAGTAAACTGAGCTCGCACAGCAAGTTGGAGTAAGGTGAATCTGGGTAGCACTGGGCAGCACAGGATCAAAACCTATGTGGTTCCTGTATTTCAGAGAGTGATTCCTGAGTGTGAATTGTGAGCAACTAATCTGAACCCTTATAAGAATCATCCAGGCTCGTGGGTTTGGATGTCAAGGAAGAACTGTGTATGTATAACTGGAGCAGACTGAAGGCCCACAAGGCTACCAAAAGCAGAAAGACC
Source organism: Redunca redunca (assembly GCA_006410935.1). NCBI lineage: Eukaryota > Metazoa > Chordata > Mammalia > Artiodactyla > Bovidae > Redunca > Redunca redunca. The sequence continues at coordinate 173,756 of SJYQ01006055.1, read as the reverse complement.
CGGGTATGTTTCAGGATGAGAAACTCACATCATGGTCCTCTGGGGCCGCATCTTTCGCTGACAGTGTGGAGGACTCTTGAGGCTGGTTTGGAGACTTGGAAGATGGTTCAGACTCCTCAGTCTTCTTTGAAAGGGAGCCAAAATCTATTCTGGATTTCAGGAGGAACTCATGGTAAGGCCCCTTTTGCACCATTTCACCCTGAAATTTAAAAAAAAAAAAAAATTGAAAGGCATGTATTTGCATTTGGTAATACTAATCTAATATAAATGGTAATCAAGAGAAGTAAACGCATCTTAAGTTATGAGTTTTGTAAGAAAGTGATCATTAGGTCTGAAATTCTGGTGGACAAATATAGTTCAGTTCAGCTTGACACAGAACTGAGCATTGTGTTCTCTGCCAAACCCTGTGTTAGGTGCTTGGTGATATGAAAGAAATGTGTGCTCATGTGTTAAAGATGGAGACCATTAACATAAGAAATGGCAGGCCACTTCAGTATTCTTGCCTGGGAATCCCATGGACAGAGGAGCTGGATGGGCTACAGTCCATGGGGTTGCAAAGCATCAGACATGACTGAGCAACTAAGCAATAACATGTTTGAGAAATCTGAGCCCCAAATTCCTAGGGGAGTAGAGAATCTACACATGGAACTACTTCTAGGGAGGTAGAGGTTTTGCATTTTAATAATCTTTCCTGGAGTAGAACTTCACTTGACAAGTGAGGGATCTGGCCACAGGCCTATGGAGCAGACAAGGGTTTAGGACACTGTTGCTGAGGCCCAGAGGCAAACAAGCCAAGATTGAAGTATCAACCAACCAGTAAGCCTGAAATATTCTCATTTATCTCCAGTCCACCACCAACCACGCTAGGAGTTGTGGATTGAATGGTGGCCCTCAAAAAGTATGTTCAAGCCCTAAGCATGGCATCTGTGGATATGACACTATTTAGATATATGCTCTTTGCAGATGTAATCAAGTTAAGATGAGGTCAAACTGGAACAGGGTGACCCACATCCAGTAATACTGATGTCCTTATGAGAAGAGACCCAGACAGACACGGGGAAAATGGCCACAGAACATCATAGGCAGAAACCACAGTGCTGCAGCTAGAAGCCAAGGAACACCAAGGGAAGCAGATGAGCACCAGAGGCTGGAGGGAAGGATTCCACCCTGGAGTCTTCAGAGAGAGAACGGCCCTGCCAGCGCCTGGATTTGGGACCTATAGCCTCCAGAACAGGGAAATGACAAACTTCTTTTAAGTCACCCAGTTTGCGGTACTTTGTTGCAGCAGCTCTAGAAACTGATACTCTAGCTTAAGCCCATGCTGCTGTCTCCTCAGCTTTACTAAGACTTGTAACTGCTTCTGCTGTCCCCCCTCCAGTGCATCAGAGGACTCTCTTAACTCCCACATCAGACCACATCCCTCCTCTTCTCTGGACCATCCAAGGGTTCCATCCCACTTCCGGTCCTCTGCCCATTGCTCAGAGACCAGCTCCCTCCCGTCCCCTTGCTCACTCTTCTCAGACATGCTGGTCTTCCTGCTGTTCCTCCAACCTGCCAGGTCAGGTCCTTCCTGAGGACCCCCTGCCTCAGACCCCCTCCCCCAGGTGACTGTGAGGCTTCCACCTTCATGTCACTCAGACCCCATGAGGCAGCAGGTCCTCAGAAAGGCCAGGATGTCACCCTTTCTGTCACATCCATCCCCATAAGAACAGGAGCCCCGTGAAGGCAGGGCCTTGTGCTGCTGCTGCACAGGCTCCCACACGTATCGGGCACATAGAGACCTGGGCAGGGAGACCAGCAACGGGGGACACCAGCAGCGAGGACATCTCTGACCCGGGTACTTAGCTACCCAGCCTCACTTCTGGAGTTAATGGAAGATGCTGTTTAGCAAACTGCGTTTGACTATCACATGGTTACAAACGGGTCTTAGTATCTGTAATTTCCAAATTAGTATACTTTGACTTAAATCCTGGAAGGGGAAAGCAAAATCTTGTACATAAAATAGCATTATTACCCTTAATAAATATCATTAGAACAGTGATGACTCAGTAATTCTACGGTAGCACTTTTATACACTTTAGGGTTTATGTGGCTTAGAGCATAATAGTGACATTTCTATGGTCTTTGAATTCATCCTCAGAGGCACGAGTACCACCAGCTCTGGGAAAAGGGGGCAAAAACTGAGGGAGAAGAGGGCATTTAGCATGAATCCGAGGAGAGTGACCTATTGAGAGGATCTGACCCTCAACACAGTGCTAGCAAGCTCCACAGATTTCTAGAAACTACTTACATTTTCCAATGTCAGAACCTCACTTGCAGCTTTTAGGTACTGCAACTGATGAGTCACTAAAATTGTGATCTTATCTTTCAGTGCTTGGCAAATACACCTACAAATATAAAAGGTATAGCATGCAAAAGCACATTAATGGGGATACTCCAAAGTAAAAGTTTATTTAAAAAATTTAAAAAAAAAGCTACAAAGAGACATCAGAAAAAAAAATAGTGAGACAAAGACAACACAATAGTCAAAGATCTGTAGTTTAAATACCAAATAAATGACAAAATTTAATACAAACATAAATCAATGAATTTGGCAAGGTCTTCAAATTCATCAGCAGCAAACTTGACTCCAGCTCCACTAAAAAAAAAATTCTATGAAACGAGTCACCAACCTAGGTTCAATGCATGATACTGGATGCTTGGGGCTGGTACACTGGGACGACCCAGAGGGATGGTACGGGGAGGGAGGAGGGAGGGGGTGTTCAGGATGGGGAACACGTGTATACCTGTGGTGGATACATGTTGATGTATGGCAAAACCAATACAATATTGTAAATTAATTAACCTCCAATTAAAATAAATAAATTTATTTTTAAAAAATTCTGAAAAGCAGTCCAGTGAAGGAGGTGCCAAGAGCTAAATTCTTTTACCTAAAACTCAGCTTAGCATTTTTATATTTTATAAGGAAAAGCAATTGAGCAACACTGAGATTCTAAAACTCGACTGAACTAAAACACTATGTTATTTCTATGTGAGAATAGGAGAACAGGAATCTATGTCATATAAAAATGGTACAGGATGCTCGGGGCTGGTGCACTGGGATGGTACGGGGAGGGAGGTGGGAGGGGGGTTCAGGATGGGGAACATGTGTACACCCGTGGCAGATTCATGTTGATGTATGGCAAAACCAATACAATATTGTAAAGTAATTAGCCTCCAATTAAAATAAATAAATTTATATTAAAAAAAAAAACAAAATAAAATTATTTAACTCCTTGAAAAAAAATGTGTACATTTTTAGGCAGTTTTCTGTGTGATTATTTATGATTTACAATGTACAGATTAATGACAAAAATGCAGTTTCTTGATAACCCTTGCCAGAGTTTATATTTTAGACCCTTCCCCCCAAATAATATTAGACAGAAAATGAATGCTGGCGTGGCCTCCATCAGTCTCTTCAACATTCTCAGTCCCACTCAGGAAGCAATTCTTCTTTCGTTAGGACTGAACACCTTCCAAACACAGAAATGAAAGAAGGTATCCAAATGGCCCAAATCGGAGTGGAAATCAACCAACAAATCAAAAGACAAACCAATTCTCTTAGCCAAGACCCCTGTGTAGTCAGACCACCCAAGATGGCTTTTCTCTTGTCCTCCCTATCACACCTCCTCACATGACTGACCTTCTGATATGCTTGTCCCAGAGCCCAGAAGATGGCTGTTCCAGCTTTAGATCAGAACCCTCCACTATGCTCATCAAAGGGGCAGGAGGGGAATGACCCTCTGCTGGCTTCCATGGTAACCAATAAGCCAACTGGATGTCAATTCCCCTGAAACTGGTAATTACCTCCTGCCTGTTAAGAGCAACAGCTTCTGCCAAGTTCTGCTGAGGTGTAACCCAACAATCCCCTCACTATCCCTCACTTTATTAAATGTGTCCTTTCACAGTAATCCCTCAATCTGCTCCTCATTTTAAATGCAGACCCCAAGGGACTCAACTCCAGTTTCATCCCACTGGGTCCACAACCCCTCCAGGAAGTTATTGCCTGGGTCCAGGACCCTGGTGACTGGGCAGGGCTCCACAGAGGTAACCTGGGAGCCCAAGCCCCTCGCAGAGCAAATCCCAGGAACCTGGGCCAGAGCTCAGCCTGTGAGTGAGTCAGATGGAGAGTCTGGAGGCAGCAGGCTGCAGCTCAGTCCCTCTCATGAGACTGATGACGTCAGACAAGCTACTAAACCTCAGTTTCTCCATCTCAAACAATGTCAATGACAACTCACCCCCATGTTCTGAGAAATCAAACCACCAATCCGCCTAGTAAAGGTCAGCCCCCTTCCCCACTCCTCCCGGGCTGTTGTGTGCTTTGGACTCAGGACAGAAAAATCCTAAGGGGACACTCTGGACACTGGGTCTGTGATCAGAAGGAAGACTCCAGGATGTAGACACATACACCATTGCTTCATTACCTCCAAAAGGATTCATTTTTACCTTTTGAGATGTCTTAGTTCAATGTTTGTACCTAAGTTTCTTGACTGAGTAAGCCCTCTTCAGTCTTAGTACTAAAGCTTTTAATGTAACTGTTTCTCTTTAATTTATAATTACTTGCCAATTGTCCCTGAAAGTGGTTGTAAATCAAATCTGATGGGCTGCTATGTCCAAGATAGAGCAACCCAAAAGTTGTAAAATGTTTTCTTCCTAATATTCCATCACATATAATGTAATATAAATAATTCCAAAGAGACCAATTAATGGCTTTGAATTTTTTCTAAGTAATACTTTTTATTAAGCATTATTTATTTAACATTATTATTGAGGACTGTGGGAAGACAGAGGGCACAGGCACTCCTTGGAGGAGCAGGAGGCAAAGGCAGGACCCACCTTTCACCTTCCCCCTGTGTCCTGGCGCACTGCTCCCTGGCTCTGGGACAGAGGGACCAGTAGGTACAGACAGATGGGGTGAAAAAGGACCCCACAGAGACAGCATAGCTGGACACCAAGTGAGTAAGGGGACGAGCTGGAAAGGCTGATGGGGGTAGATGGCAAAGAAGCCTGTTCTCTGTTTGAGGACCTGGAGCTGCTTCCTGAATGTGGGGTGGGGGTGGGGGGTGGCCTGTGAAGGGCTAGAGCAGGATGGTGAGCTGTGTAGACAGGAGGGTGAGCTGTATAGACAGGAGGGTGTGCTGTGTAGACAGGAGGGTGAGCTGTGTAGACAGGAGGGTGTGCTGTGTAGACAGGAGGGTGTGTTGTATAGACAGCAGTGTGGCAGTCTGATCAGGACAGACTCGAAGAGCTGATGACCAGGAGGCGAGGGTCTGGTGATGTGGGGCTGAAACACATCGGGATTCATAGCATGGTGAGGCAGCATCAATTCATCTAAGGCCTCTCACCTTATTTAGGTGACAGAACCCACTTAGTGTTCAAGCATAAAGTGGTAAAACTTTAACAGCCTTGGATATAGCCTCATGACTGAAGGAAACTCTTAATGTCAAGTAGAAGTGTGATTCATTAACTTTTAATAAAAGCCTCCAGCTGCCACTTCTGCTTCTATTCAGCACTTACTATCCTGTGTTGAAACTCTCTAAAGCTTGACTCTGCTGACCTTTTCCCAGGCATCTGTCTTAACAAGCTCCACGTAGAGACAGGTTCCTCAGAGGCAGGAATGAGAGCTGGGCATCCTAGTCTCCCTTATTCTGCCCAGTGTGGTCCTTCGCCTGCCCTGGCTCACCATCCTCCTTGTAAACTAAGAGGTTTTATGCAGGGACATCTGTAAGAGCATCCAACTCAGTGCACACAGCAGGGTGTTAATAAGTGCAGCTGGAAGGCTCACTGGCTTTAATAGGGTGAACAGCAAGGGAACTACCTCTGGGGGGAGATGTGGAGGCTGTTTCAGCAAAAGCAAGTTCATGAGGCTTGCAAGGAGGCCAATCTAGATTCCACCAAAGGCCTCAGTCAGTATATGTTAAGACATATACACAGAAAAGCATCATAATTGTTCTACTTCAGCGGTTCTATGGCCAAGCAAGAGCCACTGACACCAAATTCCAGAATCACAAATTGAGAGTCAGGATTTATGAGAGATTCTAGATAACTAGATTCACTCAAGTTAACCCTGTATTGTGGGTCTAAGTATTAATTCCACAAGCATCCATGAAGCGACATTAAATGATTGAAGCCATACTCTGATATCGACTATGGGTCTGATAAGTTACTCCTGAATTCTAGACTCTGCTAAGTATTTTCAAACCCACAGAATAGAAATTAAAAGACGCTTACTCCTTGGAAGAAAAGTTATGACCAATCTAGATAGCATATTCAAAAGCAGAGACATTACTTTGCCGACTAAGGTCCGTCTAGTCAAGGCTGTGGTTTTTCCAGTGCTCATCTATGGATGTGAAAGTTGGACTGTGAAGAAGGCTGAGTGCCGAAGAATTGATGCTTTTGAACTGTGGTGTTGGAGAAGACTCTTGAGAGTCCCTTGGACTGCAAGGACATCCAACCAGTCCATTCTGAAGGAGATCAGCCTTGGGATTTCTTTGGAAGGAATGATGCTAAAGCTAAAACTCCAGTACTTTGGCCACCTCATGCGAAGAGTTGACTCATTGGAAAAGACTCTGATGCTGGGAGGGATTGGGGGCAGGAGAAGGGGACGACAGAGGATGAGATGGCTGGATGGCATCACTGACTCGATGGACAGGGAGGCCTGGCGTGCTGCGATTCATGGGGTCGCAAAGAGTCAGACATGACTGAGCAACTGAACTGAACTGAACAGGGCCTTTCCATGGAAGCTCTATGTCAGTACTGAAAACTTTGTACCTTCTAATGTGCTTTAAATGATGAGGGAATGATGGAGGAAAAGAACTGGCAACCAAGTATCAGATTTCAGAGTTCCACTCTATGATTTAAAAATCGGATATCATCCTTCTAATTCCTGGGGTGTGGATCCGTCCACAGCATCTGGATCCATCAACTGCAAGTCACAGGTTGGAATCTGCCATCTGTCCCTGACTCCCTAAAGCATGGACTCCACTGTGCTCCACACACTGGAAACACCTGCTATGTTTTCCTGTCTTGACCTCATCATGATATAAGATTTCTCTATGATGGATCTTCTGTGGACGGAAGGGAGGACACCAGGGCAGCAGGAGCTAAGTCTCCTGGAGCAAAAATGCTTTCCTGAGCTCCCTTCCCTGATCCCTACAGGGCTCTTGGAAAGAAGAAATGATAGAAAACAGGAGCAAACTCACTGTTCGAACAAGTGCCTGCTGACTTCCACGTCCACTGCGCTGAGCGGATCGTCCAGGAGGTAGATGTCTGCGTCCTGATACACGGCTCTAGAAAATGTAGAGCGACGTAAGGAGAGGACACTTCACACTCCCTGGGTTTTATCTTTGAATCATGATGGTGTCCAACAACTCCAGGTTCTTTCCAGGAGCCCAGGGAAAGGGCCAAGACCCTGCTTCACCCAGGCCCACCCGGTGAGCGGGGTCTGCGTGCTCACGTCCACTAGAAGCCGCCGAGGAGGAGGGGAGGATGGCAACTGAAACCCCATTTACCTGGCGAGGCTGACCCGGGCTTTCTGGCCTTCACTCAGCGGGGTTCCTCCATCTCCTATCACAGTTTGATCTCCTTCCTTCAAATTCTGCAAATTCTATAAGGAGATAGAAAAGGGAAAAAACAAAACGATTTAAAATGTGTTCTGCCATCCTAACCTTTCAGCAGCTGTTCTCCCCGCAAGTGTTTGATCAGTGATAAGGGGCTTATTTCATGGTGAATAACGATCACCTTGAACAGTAAAAAAACAAACCTCTCAGGGTTTTTTTGAATCTTTTTTTCATTCCGTAGTTTTCTACAGCATTTATGCATTTGACCATTTTAACAGATATTTATTGAGGACTGACTACATGCTAGGCATTGTTCTGGGCGCAGTGAATTCAGCCCCCGAGGAAACAAAGCCCCTACAGTTTCTTTCCATGTTGAGTGCAAGAACCAAGGATGAGAAGGAAAAGGAAGTCGAATGGAGAGTGAAGGAGGGAAGTGAGTCCACACTGCGGTGTGAGGGCTCTGCTCAGAGGGGGTGTGAGCAGATCTGGGGAGGGGGTTCAGGCAGACCTGGAGAGGCTGCTCCTCACAGAGGGAGGGAGGGTGCAGGGGCCACGGGGCGATGCCCAAGGGGTTCAGGACAAAGAGGCAGGAGAGCAGAGCCAAGTAACAATGAGGGGAGTGAGGGCAGGGCCAGAGCAGGAGGAGCCTGGGGTCACTCCAGTGAAGGAGGAAGGGGAGGATGTCTTGGGTTTTTAAGGATTCACTCCTGTGCTTTGCAAAAAACAGGCAGTAAGTGGGGAAGGGGAAGAGTGAATATAAGTAAGGAGGCTACAGGAAAAATATAGGTGAGAGATGACCGTAGTCAGGACCAGAGTGGGAGCAGTGAGAATGGGGAGATGAGGTCCCACCCCAGACACATTTGGAAAGTGTCGGTGTTCCAACCATGCAGACTAGGAAAGCAGTTCGTGTTTATAATGGTCGCATTGTATACAGAAGAATCGCTGTGCAGCCTGGTCCTGCAGGGCCCCTTCCCACCAGACTCTGCCTCATGCACACCTACGGGTGGGGGAGGCCCCAGAACACTGCCCACATTACTGGTCCAATCAGCCCACATGGCTACGGCAAAGCATTGACCCCCAGGGAAAAAGCTGAATATCAGCCGCTGTCCCAGCTCTTCTGTAGAGATGCTCAAATGTAGGGAGAAAGAAGGGCTGAGCTTTACCAGTAAGGCAAGGTCATGAAAGAAACACCCCACCCTGGCCTGGGTCTCTGGAGTCTGATCTGGGCATCAGGGGCTGGACATGACTAAAGTAAAGAGGAAATGCCTGAGATCTGTTTACTCCACACCCCACCTTACACCTTCATCTATCACCTACTCTTTAAAACATTCTTCCTTATACACTTCCTCAACTAAGAGGCAGCACAGCATGGAGGACAAGCAGGGAGTCTAGAGTCATGCAGAAAGGGATCTGAACTTGAGCTGAGATGAGCTGCTTGATCCCCCAAGCCTTGGTTTTACCAACTATAAAATGAGGATGTTAATGCTGAAGATACTGATAAAGAATCAATAACTCATATACCCTCTTACACGTGTGCACACACAGGAGTGAAAGACAGAAAAAGGATCTGCAAGTGGGCTCTGAATAAACAGGAGCTACTGTTCTCACTGTTGTACACGTGCTTCCCTCTTTTCTTATACAGTCTCTACACCATTTAATACAATCTAGCGCATTCCTGCTAACTTGACATTGTTTCTGCAAACACAATCTCCCATTAATAAGAACCCAAGAGAAAGAAACTGAAGCCCATTAAAGAGGCAATTCTGTTTTAACCACATTATTGCAAAATGCTACTCACGTGATACAATCTATGATGTTCAAGCTGTGGTTCAAGCAAAATTACTGTTTTCTATTTCCTCAGGAAGAAGGTTTTGGAGTCTTAACTCCTCACCTCTGAAAGTCAGTCCTGGGCTCTTTCTCACAGTATAGAAGATTCTCAGATGTCCAGACTGGACTCAACAGACTCAAGGGGAGCCCTTTAACACTACTGTTCACTATTTTTATAACCCAGGAGAGTAACATACTGTTTAATCAGTATTTACATTGTTCTTCCTTTTTGCCAAATTACATTCCCCTCTCAAGTAAGTTCAGTTTTCATCATTCATTCACTAATTTCATCTAAATCCCAAGCTAGGGTTAAATGCTTCATTTTGTCATTTTCTGTGAAACTCAATGCCATTTCTGAAAACAATCTCTCCCCCAAAGAAAAGATGCAGTATTAAGAAGAAATGTTAAAGCATTCTATTTTCTTTAAATAGAAATGCAAGTCAAAACCAAGTGGAGAGGGAAACCTAGGGACTGAAAAGGGCTGAGGAGGCATGAGCCAAGGGTCAGCAGGGAGACCTTATGTGCAGGCTGCCTCCAGCAGTGCTGAAGGAGATTCCTCAGTGAGATGACTAAGGACGTGTAAACAGAGACTAGCAGGTCGATGACATTCAGGAATCTGGGTTATTTTTCAGGTGAAATAATGTGATTTTTCCCCAAAGGCTTTCCTATCTTTCAGAGAAAACTAATAATACATTTGCAGATGAACTAATCTGAGGTCTAGGATCTTCTCCAGAATAATCTGTGGTGTGGGTGGGACTGGCAGAGGTAGAGGTGCAGTGAGACTAGCCACCAGCTGCTCCTGGCTGAAGCTGGGGGTGGGTACATGAGGGTTCATTATACCATGCTCTCTATTTTTACAAAGTTTTGCAATTGTCCATTAAAAAAAGAAATTAAAAGTGAGCGAGAGAATTCCCTGGTGGTCCAGTGGTTGGGACTCTGCTCTCACTGCCAAGGGACCGAGTTCCATCTGTAGTCAGGGAACTAAGATTGTGCAAGGCGTGTGGCACAGCCCTCCATACCAAAAACAATGAATGAAATTTCACAAAATGAAACAACCACACCGCCCCCCACCAAAGTTATTCTGTGAGTATTGTTATCACATCAGGATTAAAACAGCAACATATATGCCTGCATATTTACCCAGAAGACCAGCAAATATTTTAAGCAACAATCAAAGACCTTTCAAATTAAAAAGAAATTTCAACTAACTTTAGAGTTTAAACCAACATTATCACTATTTGAAATGTAAGTATATGCAGTTCAAAAGTCATTATTCACCTTTTCCAAAGCACATGCCTTTTTTACTTCTTTATATCTGTCTTCATCATATTTCTTCCCAAATAAAATGTTACTCCTCACAGTTCCTGGAAACACCCAGGACTGCTGAGAAACATATGCGATCCTCCCGCGGATGTTGACATTCCCCTGGATCAAGGGCATCTCCCCCAGCAAAGCGCTTAACAGTGACGACTGAAACAGACGGCAACATACAAATGAACAGGCAGTACTCAGGATGGAACACGCCCACAGCACAGCTGACCCCACCCTGGCACTTGATACACCATGGAAACCTTTCCTTCAAAATGGGATAAAGTACTGCTCTGGTGATTGTGATAAAAATAAAACTAATGCCATTGGTCAAGGTAAACCAAAGGTTGATAAGGAATTTGAATAGTGTAACAATCTACGCTGCCTGAATTTCCCCCAAAAGAAGTGCTCTACTTAGCAAAGACTAATTAAGAATATTTAACATCTTTCTCTAGTAGAGCAGCCCCACAGGATGTGTAGTTCATATATCTGATGTTGTTCCTACATCTGGGATATCCTTTATTTGACAAATACTTGTTCTTAAAAAGCTATGTGTAGGGAATTCCCTGGTGGTCCAGAGGCTGGGACTCTGAGCTCCCTGTGCAGGGGCTGGGGTTCAATCCCTGGTCAGGGAACTAGGCCTCACATGCTGCAACTAAGATCTCATGCAGTCAAATAAATAAATATTTTTTTAAAGTTAGGTGTAAAGAATATATCCAAAGACGATGAACTAAAAGAACTATGAAGTGAGTTGTGTCTGCAGAGCAAAAGTCCATAATAAAGGAAATCATCACCCTTTTGTGTACAATCCCACATTTAGGTTTCTGTATGTTGTTGTACAAAACACATGAGACTAAGTCAACGTGCAAATTTCAAATGTTTTACAACACATAGACGTGTTGTGTCTGTGTCCACACATCAGAGTGCTCATTGCCCTGGGCTGAAATAACCTGCCTATGTATCTGTCTCACCCCGGAACCTGGTTGCTCTGGAGCAGAGGCACCGAGCCCTGGCTCATATCTGTACCTTTAGCTCCAGCACGTGGCCACGCATTCACTACACGTGCACTGATAGGACCAAGTCAAGTCACGTGAGGAAATGCTCAGAGCTTCCTGGAAGAACCTGCACCACCTCCAGACTTACTGGAGGCGACACTGTGACGAAAAGAAATCCCCATTGTCTCCATGCATTCTGAACAGCTGTCACATCAATAATTTCCTTTACTGAGATGTTCAGTGCTTGACAAGTGGTTCCCAACTGGGCAATGTGAAGCACCAAGAAGGAGAATGCAGTGTGCATTTATTCAGATTTGCCACGAAACCTTTTCGCAAAGTGAATGCTCCATAGAACACACCTAGAGAAGCACTGTTCTAGACACATTGAATTCAAACTGAGTCACACTCAACTCTGGGCTCCACTCTGAGAATATAACAGGGGCTGTTATCAGGCTGCCAAAAGGCATCAGAACGTACCTTTCCTGCGCCCACAGGTCCAATCACAACTAACAGTCCACCGGGTCTGACAGTAAAGGAAAGGCCTTGTAGGGCTGGGGTTCCTGATTCCTGCAAATGAAAGTTACAAAAATGTACCCATTTCAATAAAGTAACACAAATTACTTCAAATACTAGGGAAAATACCATAAGAGTTATTGAAATGCTAACATAGCCCACATTTTCTCGTTTTAAGACATCGTGTTTTACAGGTCTTTCATTCACTCCTATCTTTTGGGGAGTTGAAACAGCTTTAGTTGCCTTAGGAAGGCTTCTTTTACCAGATTTCCATATGGACTCAGGTGTAGACACCCACAGAATTTAAGGAGTTTCAATGACAAGGAACCTGCTTCAAATGCAAACTGAATGATGTACATAAGCTTATTAAAATAATGTACTTACTAGAGTATTCAGCGTGGGAGGTTTTTACCACTTACCCTTTCATAGCCCCTCTAGTATCCTTGCCTGGAAATTCCATGGACAGAGGAGCCTGGCAGGCTACAGTCCATGGGTTTACAAAGAGTCTGACACAGCGACTGAACACGCAAGCAATGATCTTTGGTTTTAAATATAAGGTGGCAGCAGAAGAACATAGCGTGCCTGGTCCTATACTAATAAACACTATAATTTGAAATCTCCATTAATATCTCCATTTGCATTTGATAAAGAAAAAAATCTCAGTAACACTCAGCCAGAAGGGGACACTTTACATAATAAAATCACTCTTGATAAATTAACTCTTGTAAATAACAGTCTAATTTCACAAGAGCTCTAATTTAACACTAATAACACCCCAAAAAAAATGGGAATAAGGAAATTTATGACATTGTGAGTCAGAGGAATAAAGCCTCAATTTTATACATGTTACATGCATTACCTGTCCTGGCTAAACAGGACGATAAAGTACCTCTACTGTAAGGAAAACAAAAACATGGAAATGCAGTTGATAGCACACAATCCAGTATGACGAAGAAGGACAATGTACTCATCATGCCAATCACAGGTCACATTCCTGGGAGACTTGAGGGTATGTGTACTCCCTTACATATCCTAAGTGTTAAGAAAATTGTCAGTAACTGTTATGTTTAAAAACACATATACAGTGGTTACATGTAACTAAGTAAAACGCCCAAAAGACTAAAAGCATAGAGTCTGTATAAAAAAGTCTAGATAATCTTCAAAATGAAAGATTTCTTTGTAAACAGCTGAACTGATAATAAGGCAATCATACACTAAAAATAATAATTAATTTTCATCACCAAAACAAAGTTTTAGATTTTAGGAATGAAAAATCAGTAAGAAGCTAATTTTAATATACGAGAAGCATTTGTTTAAACTTCTCCACTCCTTTCTTCGTGTTGACACTTAGGGTTCCTATTTTACTACTTTTCACTCAGGTGTGACAACAAAACAATGAACCACATACAATCATCATCCCTGTCACCTCCTCTCATAGTTTGCCAGGACAGGACATTGAGTTCCCTCCCTGTTCAGGCTTCAGGCAGGCACTACTGTGCCACGACCAGAAGGGGCAGCACTTCTCAGTTCAGAGGCACTGGGTCCCCTCCCGTCCTGGTTACCCAGAATCAGGGGACACTCACTCAACAAGGATCATCAGCTGAGCCCTGACTCTGTGCAGACAGTTGGAAACCCCTGTCCCATGAGATCCGGCAGCTCACACAGGACCATATATTTTAGAGCTTAAAGACAGATCAAGTCCCACCATTTCATGAATGAGAACTGGGTCCCTGAGACCTCCCCCCATCTGCCCACCTGGCTGTCTGGGGGAGCAGGTTACAGAGTCTCCTGCCTCCCAACCCAACAGGGGCTTCATTCAGACTCAGCTTCTCTCCAAAACCCCAATGTCTGTGCCCTTCTCCCTCCCGAGGGCTCCCTCACCCATGACCTAACCTACCCTCCTGTGGTGTGGGTTCAGTTTCCCTGACTAACCCACACTGACATGGGAGGGTGTGCACAGAGGACCATGGAACCAAGTTGCAGGAAAGCATTTCAATTGTTGATAAAGGGGATGCACCGGGGGTGCAAAACTTGAGAGCAAATTCTTCTGTTTTTCCTGAATATTATAAATAAACCAAGTGTTGGAACATCGCCAGTTCTCCATGTCAGCTTCCATATAGTGAAAACTCTAAACAGAATCATTGGGGCTCACAATGACCACCTGCTGTCTCCTCCTGTCCATGGCTGCCACCAAAGTAGCCAGAAGCTTCCAGAAGTTTAGGATGGGAGAACCCCCACCCTACCCCACAGCCAAGATCCAGATCAAAGCCTCACTCCGTGTAGTAAGATGGCCTGTGAAGACCAGTATACAGAAAATGTACATTGATTCCCCAAAGGCTGTTGTCTCTAACAACTGGTTGTGTATTTGTTAGTTAACCCACATCATATTGCATTTTGTATGTCCAATCCTGTTAATTCTAACATTACCAATGTATGTAATTTAAGTTCAAGATGTGCTAATACTTTAAAGCTCTGTTGAAAATGAGAGAGAGAACAACCTGTCAGATGTCTTAGGCTGATTTTATGCTTAATCTCCAGTAGTTGCAAACCTTATCCCTGATTTTGAAAAGTTTTATAACATACTTTCAGTATACGAGTAAGTCACATTTTACACCATGTGTGAAACCTCAAAATTTTCTTATAAATATATGTCACAGTTGTCTTATTAGCAGTCATGATCCTGAGGTGGAGGACTTGTTACCTTATCCCAAAAAGCAGTTAAATCTTGCACATCCACAATTGTTTCACCATCTGATGGCAGCAGCTGATGGTCATGCGGTGCTATCTCTTCGAGTAACAGAAAGTCCTACAGAGAAAGGAAAAACAGACAGTTTAGTTTGCAGGATGAAAGCACAAACAAACATAACTGCTTTCCTGGAATTTATAACAAACTTCATATAGCCTACATATCATTTTTCCAACTGTACTTAAAGTGTTGGTTCACATCAGAACACACTAAATAATATATAGAATATATCATATGTACAGCAATATAGTGAATACAGGATACACAGAGTATTTTATATATATATATATATGTTTGTGTGTGTGTGCAATATATGTGTGTGTGTGTGTATATACATATATATACACACACATATATATATATACATATATATATATATACACACACATATATATATATACATATATATATATATATACACACACATATATATATAAAATATGAAGAGTTTCAGGCCATGAGGAAAGTTGTAAGTTTCTCAATAAGTGGACTAGTTTTCCCTCAAGGAGAAAGTCTCACTCCAAACTCCAGCACATTTAGAACCTGCAGCCAGAGGGAACTCTGAGATGATAAAAAAATCTTAATGTTACCTGTAGGGACTTACATAGTCCCCTGATCAGGCCTCTAGCACTCCATACTCTGCAGGCTCAACATTTTTGGTTCCTTAAATGCATGAATCCCCTTCTCATGCACTAAAAGCCTTTATCATATCACCTTCCCCAGGAAAATGAGAAGCATCAGCCTCCCGCCTCCTCCAGCCCTACACACGGAATTCTCCAGGTAATTTCTTCAGCCTTCCCAGGAAACACGACCTCCAAAATTACACCAGTGACTCTGCCAAAGCACTTCATGGCACCTCAGACTTTTCCTTCCAAGGATTAATGACACACAAATGTGCATCCACCATGAGTTTCACTATTTGTTTCTATTTTAACCCCTCACTTGATAAAATATGCATTCCAAGCAGGAAGGACTTCTCTGAATGTGCTTACCTGCCACTGTACATACTCATCTAGCCTGCTACAGACTTCAGGTAGGTAGTATTCAATTATTTTGTGAAGTGATGAAATAGGTGGATAAATTTCAGATTTACTCCCCCGCACCCCACCAAAATTCTAGTGTAAATTAAGATAGGGTTTTCCTCTCAAATTATTTTAAGCTCAACAACATCCTGTCATATTTTATATTTGCTAAACTACCTGGTGACTTTGCGTGTTTCTTTCTACAACTAGGGCAACGTTTCCCAGGTTTGGCTTGTTTTCAGATGCATGGCACACTGACTAAAGACACAGATACTTTGGGGCCCAGCAAAAACCTAGCAAATCAGAAACACCAAGGTGTGATTTTTAAAGGCATTCAGGGTATTCTGATGAGCTAGAGAAATAAAATTTTTTTAAGCATTGAAGAAATTATATGGGCTGAATAAGAGTCTAATATGTAAAAGGAAAAAAAAATAGTTCAACAATTATTTCCACTCACCTCGGAACAATTTGTCATGCTAACACCAACCTTCTCACCATGCTTATTCTCAGCCATTGGCCCCGCCTTTACTGAAAACAACTATTGCCTAAAAGATCTCTAAATTCCTAGACCATCATCCCACCAGAAAATGTATGAACATGAGAGAAAACCTAGGTTTCTTTCTCATATCAATGATGTTTAATCAGGACACAAAGCATCCTGACAAAGCCCCAGGAAAATTCAAAGTTCTCAGCACATTATAATTTTAATGTTACCACACACATCTACATGGAAAGGAATTTTAAGCCTCAGACACTGTTCAGGTACATTTTGGTGGGAAAGAAATAAAAAATCCTACTCAAATATTTTTGAGCACAATACTCCGAAAAACTCTGCAGGTCCCCTTTAATGCATCCCCTTTAAGTGCGTCACATAATTGATTTGAGAATCAGAGTTACCACTGTCTCCACTACAACCGTGCTTAATAGTTAGGCATCTGCAGAAGCCTAGACTTGATGGAGCTGGAAGGTCATTTCAGTTGCACAATTTTCTGAGCATCAGCTATTTGTGAGGAGTACAAAAATGAACAAGGCACTGTAGCTGCCTTTTAGATAAGTCTGGAGTTCAGGGAAGGAGAGAAATCCACAAAGACGTGGCTTAGTCAGGACAAAGTCACATCCAGGAGCTCAAAGAAAGAGACAAAGGGCCACAGATGATGAAAGCCAAGCTTAATGAGAGATTCCACACACCAGAATATACTAACAAGGCAATGCAAGAAACCAGGCTTTGGGCAGAATACTAGTTCTGTCACTTACGAGAGATGAAAAGATGCGTGAACTATTTCATCTGTTATAGGACCTGTTTCCTTACCTGTAAAATGGGAACACTTATGCTTAGCCCATTCAATCGCTGTCAGGATTCTATTTCTGTTGTTATTTTATCACAGTAAATTAAAGGTACATCATTGGTAACAATAGAAACAACACTGTACAGGAGATAATCCAAAATATATTCATCTTTCTTACCTGAAATTTTATGCCTATTGATCAGTAACTCCCTATTTCTTCTTTAGCTTTGATTCTGATTCTATGAATTTGATTATTTTTGATACCTCTTACGTAAGTAGAATCATACAGCATGTGTCCTTACATGACTAGCTTATGTCACTCATCATGTCTTCTGGTTTCACCCATGTTGTTGCTATTGCAGAGTTTCCTATTTTCCTAACACTAAATAATATTCTGCTTTATGTACACACTTACTTTATACTCATTCACCCACCAGTGAACATTCAGGTAGTTTCCATATCTTGGCTATTATGAGTAGCATTGCAATGAACATGGGAGTACAGATATCTTTTGAAAAGATATCTCTTATTTAATTTTATTTGGGAAGATACCTAGAAGTGGAATTGTTGGATCATATGGTAGTCTTTCAGAGAAGGCAATGGCACCCTGCTCCAGTACTCTTGCCTGGAAAATCCATGGATGGAGGAGCTTGGTAGGCTGCAGCCCAGCGGGTCGTGAAGAGTTGGACACGACAGAGTGACTTCACTTTCACTTTCTACTTTCATGCATTGGAGAAGAAAATGGCAACCCACTCCAGTGTTCTTGCCTGGAGAATCCCAGGGACGGGGGAGCCTGGTGGGCTGCCATCTATGGGGTCGCACAGAGTCAGACACGACTGAAGCGACTTAGCAGCAGCAGCAGCAGCATGGTAGTTCTTTGGGCTTTCCAGGTGGCTCTAGTGGTAAAGAACCAGTCTGCCAATGAAAGAGACAAAAGAGAAGCAGGTTCCATAGATCTTAATGATCTGGATAACTGCAATGGTGTGATCACTCACCTCGAGCCAAACATCCTACAGTGTGAAGTCAAGTGAGCCTTGGAAGCATTACTAAGAACAAAGCTAGTGGAGGTGATGGAATTCCAGCTGAGTCACTTCAAATCCTAAAAGATGATGCTGGTAAAGTGCTGCACTCAATATGCCAGCAAATTTGGAAAACTCAGCAATGGCCACAGGACTGGAAAAGATCAGTTTTCATTCTGATTCCAAAGAAGTGAAAGTCTCTCAGTCAAGTCTGACTCTTTGCAACTCCATGGACTGTACAGTACATGGAATTCTCTAGAATACTAGAATGGGTAGCCTTTCCCTTCTTTAGGGGATCTTTCCAACCAAGGGATCAAACCCAGGTCTCCTGCATTGCAGGCAGATTCTTTACCAGCTGAGCCACCAGGGAAGCCCAATCCCAAAGAAAGGCAAGGTCAAAGAATGTTCAAACTACTGTATAATTGTGCTCATTCCACATGCTAGCAAAGTAATATTCAAAATCCTTCAAGCTTCAGAAGTGAACTGAGAAATTCCAGATGTACAAACTGGATTTAGAAAAGGTAGAGGAACCAGAGGTAAATTGCCAATATCTGTTGGATCACAGAAAGAGCAAGAGAATTCCNCCAGATGTACAAACTGGATTTAGAAAAGGTAGAGGAACCAGAGGTAAATTGCCAATATCTGTTGGATCACAGAAAGAGCAAGAGAATTCCAGAAAAACATCGACTTCTGCTTCACTGACTACTCTAAAGCGTTTGACTGTGTGGATCACAACAAACTGAAAAATTCTTAAAGAGATGGGACCAAACCACCTTACCTGCCTCCTGACACACCTATATGCAAGTCAAGAAGCAACAGTTAAAACCAGACATGGAGCAACGAACTAATTCAAAGTTTGGAAAGGAGTATGTCAAGGCCGTATATTGTCACCTTGCTTAAATTATATGCAATACATTACGTGAAATGCTGGGCTGGATGAAGAACAAGCTGGAATCAAGATTGCCAGGAGAAATATCAATAACCTCAGATAGGCAGATGACATCACCCTAATAGAAGAAAGTGAAGAGGAATTAAGAGCCTCTGGATGAAAGTGAAAAAGGAGAGTGAAAAAGTTGGCTTAAAACTCAACATTCATTGTCGGGGAGTGTTTAACAGGAGGATTCCTACATGCTGCTACTGCTGCTGCTAAGTCGCTTCAGTAGTGTCTGACTCTCTGCAACCCCATAGACGGCAGCCCACCAGGCTCCTCCATCCCTGAGATTCTCCAGGCAAAAACACTGGAGTGGGTTGCCATTTCCTTCTCCAATGCATGAAACTGAAAAGTGAAAGTGAAGTCGCTTAGTCATGCCCAACTCCTAGTGACCCCATGGACTACAGCCTACCAGGCTCCTCCATCCATGGGATTTTCCAGGCAAGAGTACTGGAGTGGGGTGCCACTGCTGTTTCTCATAAATCTTCTGTTCCTTATCAGCTTCTGCTAGAGGTGAGTAAAACTGCATGCAGCTTTCAGGACTGAGGTCATTGTGTGAGACAGGCTTGGGTCTCCTTTAGTAAACATTCTCTTTACAACAAAACTGCTTAGTCTCACCCCCCTGTTCCTTGAGATATGGATTGTCTCTTGACCTTGTGACCATTATTATCCCTTGTTCCCTTGGTAATGGTTGCTGTACATTTGATTTTCTGATCTTTATCATTGTTGAAAGAAATTTCTTCTACTACAGCCTATATATGCTCACAGAAAAATCATTAAAGCACCTTTGCTCCATCAGAGTTTGGGTCCCCTTGTCTTTCTTTCTTTCTTTTCTCTCTCTCTCTTTCTCTCTCTCTCTCCCTCCTTCCCTCCAGCTCTCTCTTTCACTTTCTTATCATTGACTCCAGACCACTAGGTCCCAGTCCATTAAAGGACCCCAACAATTCAGAAAACTAAGATCATGTCATTCAGTCCCATCACTTCATGGCAAATAGATGGGGAAACATGCAAACAGTGAGAGGCTTTACTTTGGGGGCTCCAAAATCACTGCAGATATGAAATTAAAAGATGCTTGCTCCTTGGAAGAAAAGCTATGACCAACCTAAACAGCTTATTAAAAAGCAGAGGCATCACTTTGCTGACAAAGGTCCATATAGTCAAAGCTATGGTTTTTCCAGTAGTCATGCACAGATGAGGGTTGGGCCATAAAGAAGGCTGAGCACCGAAGAACTGATGCTTTTGAACTGTGGTGTGTGAAGACACTTGAAAGTCCCTTGGACAGCAGAGATCAAACCAGTCAATCCTAAAGGAAGTGTACCCTTTGAATTGAATGAATATTCAATATTCAGTCAATTGAATATTCAATATTCATTCAACTGAATAGTCAATATTTGGTCAATTGAATATTCAATATTCAATACTGAATATTCATTGGAAGGATTGATGCTGAAGCTCCAATACTTTGGCCACGTGATGCAAAGAGCTGACTCACTGGAAAAGACCCTGATGCTGGGAAAGATTGAGGGCAGGAGGAGAAGGGGGCAACAAAGGATGAAATGGCTGGATGGCATCACCAACTCAGTGGACATGAATTTGAGCCTACTCTGGGAGAATGATAAACTCAGGTGACCAGAACTGAACCCGCATGATTGATCTGTTTTATGGGTAATAGTTTTTTATAGTAGAGAAAACTAATGACAAAAAAAAATTGGCTTTGATAACAAGACCCAAAAATAAAATATAATCACACCCAGAGTGATCTAACTTCACTAAAGAGCTATTACCAGCCCATCTATCACTGTAAGAAAGTAAGGACAAAACAAATCAGATTTTTTGTAAAGCCCAGACACTCAAACTCATGCCCAGGCCGGGCACAGTGCCAATTCATCCTCATTTTAGACCTACTCATAAAGACATGAATAATTGAGCACCTACGGTGTGCCAAATCTTTGTCTTGATGATGTAAATTATTTTCCCTTGGAAATTTACAGACTCTTAGGAAAAGAAGACAGTGGGTACAATAAGAATCACAAATTTGAAAGGAAGAGGGCAGCTAGAGATAGGATTTTCCCTTTCTGCTTAGAAAGGGAAAATGGAACAGGGATGAAAAGGCAGATCCAAAAGGCAAGCTCAGCAATCAAGAAGAAAAGCATCTATGGAGGAAATAACACATTTTTAAACACAGAGAACTGAGTGAATCTGTGGCTACTCTTCTTGCCCAGGGAATAAGGACCTCTCAGCAATCTCCTCCCCTCCCGGCTCAGAGAGGAATCCTGTTCACACCCGGAATGTGCAGTCTCTACCTCGTCGTTCCAGTCAGTGTAGGAGATGCAATCTGTTTGCTGCTCCTGCTTTTAGATATTTCAATCACCCTGCAGTCATCACTGCACATCAAGAGCCTGTGCCCCTGCTACTGCTGCCCATAAACCAGCAGGGATCTTATGATATTTGTAATGCACTCTATATAAGAAGAGAGGGGAGTATGTATGACAATTTGGAAAGACTGCCAGCTTTGGCAATGAGAGTTAAATGTCACCAAACTGGCACACAGTGACACCAAATAAGACATTGTTCATAAAGTTCACCTACAACTAAAAAAAAATTGCTTTTCATCAAACCTTGATTCTGTTGATGCTGACAACAGCCTCTGACACCTTCTCGATGGCCATAGGGAAGTAGAGGGTGCCTGTAAACCTCACAGTCTCGAACAGCATCACCACCAGAAACACTCGGCTGGCTGTGATCTGGTTGTCAAGGACCACAGCAATGATGAAGGTGATAAAAATCATGATTTTGCTGGCAGCAAAAAAAATTGCCAAATTCATTCCTCTAAGGTAGGAACTTTTCAGAATCTTGGAAATTTCATCCCTGGAAAAGAGTAGGAAATAGGTTTTAAAAGGAACACCAACATCAACCCATGAATTTAGTGCCCTGTGTGAGTGGCCCCTTTCTAGGCAGTGGACACAGATTAAGATAAACCATCCCTCACGTCATGGATGCGCTACACAGTGCATACACGGGGGTCTGCCCTGACACCAGGACCACACACTGCATTGCCACTTCACTCTTCCAACTAAATATGGCCTTAATGTCACACTTTTAAACATTTTGGGTCAATCAGATTGGATTTTAATATTCAACAAGCATTTGTAATCACAAGTCCTGGGCCAGGTACCTTGAGAATGTCTAAGACAAAGCCCATCCCCGCAGGAGCTCATGAACTTGTTGGGGAAGAGAATTGTGATGCTGTACTGATTGACATGGGTTAAGGGTGTGGTAAGAAAATTAGAGATACCAAGGGAACATTTCATGCAAAGATGGGCTCGATAGAGGACAGAAACGGTATGGACCTAACAGAAGCAGAAGATATTAAAAAGAGGTGACAAGAATACACAGAAGAACTGTACAAAAAAGATCTTCATGACCCAGATAATCACAATGGTGCGATCACTCACCTAGAGCCAGACATCCTGGAATGTGAAGTCAAGTGGGCCTTAGGAAGCATCACTACGAACAAAGCTAGTGGAGGTGATGGAATTCCAGTTGAGCTATTTCAAATCCTGAAAGATGATGCTGTGAAAGTGCTGCACTCAATATGCCCCCAAATTTGGAAAACTCAGCAGTGGCCACAGGACTGGAAAAGGTCAGTTTTCATTCCAATTCCAAAGAAAGGCAATGCCAAAGAATGCTCAAACTACTGCACAATTGCACTCATCTCACACGCTAGTAAAGTAATGCTCAAAATTCTCCAAGCCAGGCTTCAGCAATATGTGCACTGTGAACTTCCAGATGGTCAAGCTGATTTTAGAAAAGGCAGAGGAACCAGAGATCAAATTGCCAACATCTGCTGGATCATCGAAAAAGCAAGAGAGTTCCAGAAAAGCATCTATTTCTGCTTTATTGACTATGCCAAAGCCTTTGACTGTGTGGATCACAATAAACTGTGGAGAATTCTAAAAGAGATGGGAATACCAGACCACCTGACCTGCCTCTTGAGAAATATGTATGTAGATCAGGAAGCAACACTTAGAACTGGACATGGAACAACAGACTGGTTCAAATTAGGAAAAGGAGTATGTCAAGGCTGCATATTGTCACCCTGCTTATTTAACTTATATGCAGAGTACATCATGAGAAACGCTGGACTGGAAGAAGCACAAGCTGGAATCAAGATTGCCAGGAGGAATATCAATAACCTCAGATATGCAGATGACACCACCCTTATGGCAGAAAGTGAAGAGAAACTCAAAAGCCTCTTGATGAAAGTAAAAGAGGAGAGTGAAAAAGTTGGCTTAAAGCTCAACATTCAGAAAACGAAGATCACGGCATCTAGTCCCATCACTTCATGGCAAATAGGTGGGGAAACAGTGGAAACAGCGTCAGACTTTATACTTCTGGGCTCCAAAATCACTGCAGATGGTGACTGCAGCCATGAAATTAAAAGACGCTTACTCTTTGGAAGAAAAGTTATGACCAACCTAGATAGCATATTGAAAAGCAGAGACATTACTTTGCCAACAAAGGTCTGTCTAGTCAAAGCTATGGTTTTTCTAGTGGTCATGTATAGATGTGAGAGTTGGACTGTGAAGAAAGCTGAGCACTGAAGAATTGATGCTTTTGAACTGTGGTGTTGGAGAAGACTCTTG
>SJYQ01006055.1:128591-144200 GCA_006410935.1 Redunca redunca | reverse complement strand
GGAGACCACTTTCTCCCCTACAAATTCATCAAAAGATCATTTGAATTCACCACAAAACAACTTCTAAATTCTGGTGGAGGATAACAGGCACCCAGAAAGGCAGCCCAATCTCTTTGAATGGAGTCTTGAGGCTACTGTAAGAGGAGGACCAACACCCAGAGGCAGAAGACTCAACTCCAAAACTTTAGAACATCAGAGAACTCCTGACTGCAAGGAACATTAGTAGACAAGAGCCCACCCAAAAGTCTCCATACCTACACTGAAACAAAGCTTCACCCAAGAACTAACAAGTTCCAGTGTAAGACACACCACACTAATTCTCCAGCAAAACAGGAACACAACACAGGCTGCCCAAAGCTATAACAAACTATTAGACACCCCAAAACTCACTACTGGACACTTCATTGCATTCCAGAGAGAAGAGATCCAGCTCCACCTACCAGAACACAGACACAAGTTCCCACAACCAGGATACCTTGACAAGCCACTGGTACAACCCCATCCTCAGGGAGAAGATGCCACAATTAAGAGGAACCATGAACTTTCAACCTGCAGGAAGGGCACCTCAAACAGCAATCTAAACAAGATGAAAAGGAAGAGAAATATTCAGCAGGGTAAGGAACATGATAAAAACCTACCAAATGAAACAAAAGAGAAGGAGATAGGGAGTCTACCTGAAAAAGAATTCAGAATAATGATAGTAAAGATGATCCAAAATCTTGAAAGCAAAGTAGAGTTACAGACAAATATACTTGAGACAAAGACTGAGAAGATGCAACAAATGTTTAACAAGAACCTCAAAGAAATAAAGAAGAGTCAATCAATAATGAACAATGAAATAACTGAGATTAAAAACACTCTGGAGGGAACTAACAGAATAACTAAGGTAGAAGAGAGGATAAGTGAGGTAGAAGATAGAATGGTGTAATAAATAAAGCATAGAGGAAAAAAGAATAAAAAGAAATGAGGACAACCTTAGAGACCTCTGGGACAATGTTAAATGCCCCAACATTTGAATCATAGGAGTCCCAGAGAAGATGAAAAGAAAGGGCATGAGAACATACTTGAGGAGATAATAGTAAAAAACTTTCCTAAAATGAGGAAGGAAATAGCCACCCAAGTCCAAGAAACCCAGAGAGTCCCAACAGGATATACCCAAGATGAAACAACCCAAGACACATATTAATCAAGCTAACTAAAATTAAACAAAAAGAGCAAATATTAAAAGCAGTAAGGAAAAAGCAACAAATTACAGACAAGAGGATCCCCATAAGGGTAACAGCTGATCTTTCAATAGAAACTCTTCAGGCCAGAAGGGAAAAGCAGGACATACTTAAAGTGATGAAAGAGAAAAACCCACAACCAAGATTACTCTACCCAGCAAAGATCTTATTCAGATATGAAGGAGAAATCAAAAGATTTACAGGCAAGCAAAAGCTGAGAGAATTCAGCACCACCAAACCAGCTCTTCAACAAATGCCAAAGGAGATTTTCTAGACAGGAAACACAAAAAAGGTTTACAAAAGAACCCCAGAAAACAAAGTAAATGGTAATGGGATCCTAACTTATCAATAATTACCTTAGATGTAAATGGGTTAAATGCTCCAACCAAAAGACAAAGACTGGCCAAATGGACACAAACACAAAACCCATGTATATGCTGTCTACAAGAGACCTATCTCAAACTTAGGGACACATACAGACAAAAGTGAGGGGATGGAAAAAGATGTTTCATGCAAATAGAGACCAAAAGAAAGCAGGAGTAGCAATACTCGTATCAGATAATATAACTTTGAAATAAAGACTGTATTAAGAGACAAAGAAGGACACTACATAATGTCCTTATAACTACATAACTGTCCAAGGGATCAATTCAAGAAGAAGATATTACAATTACAAATATATATGCACCCAACATAGAAGCACCTCAATACATAAGGCAAACGCTAACAAGTATGAGAGGGAAAATTAACAGTAACACAATTAATTGTGGGGGAGACTTTAACACCCTATTCACACCTATGGATATATGAACCAAACAGAAAGTTAGCAAGGAAACACAAGTTTTTCAATGATACAATGGGCTAGTTAGACCTAAGTGGTATCTACAGGGCATTTCACCCCAAAACAGTGAATTTCACCTTTTTCTGAAGTGCACATGGAACATTCTCCAGGACAGATCACATCCTGGGCCACAAATCTAGCCTTGATAAATTAAAAAAAAAAATCATTTCAAACATCTTTTCTGATTACAATGTGGTAAGATTAGATATTAACTATAGGAAAAATAAATAAAACTATAAAAAACACATATGGAGGCTAAACAACATGCTTCTGAATAGCCAACAAATCATGGAGGAAATAAAAAAGGAAATCAAAATATGCATAGAAACAAAAAAAAAAAAAGGAAACAGAACAACCCCCAACCTATCGGATTCAGTCAAATCAGTACTAAGAGGAAGGTTCATAGCAATACAAGCCTACCTCAAGAAACAAGAGAAACTTAAACAACCTAACTTTACACCTAAAGCAACTAGAAAAAGAAGAAAAGAAAAATCCCAAAGTTAATAGAAGGAAAGAAATCATAATAATCAGAGCAGAAATAAATGAAAAAGACATGAAGCAGACTATAGAAAAGATCAAGAAAACTAAAAGCTGGTTCTTCTTTGAGAAGATAAATAAAATAGACAAACTGTTATCCAGACTAATCAAGGAGAAAGAGGAGAATCAAATCAATAAAATTAGAAATGAAAATGGAGAAATCACAATAGACAGCACAGAAATACAAACGATCATTAAGAAACCACTATGAGCAACTGCATGCCAATAAAATGGACAACTTGGAAGAAATGGACAAATACTTAGAAAAGTACAACTTTCCAAAAGTGAGCCAGGAAGAAATAGAAAATCTTAATAGACCCATCACAAGCATGGAAATCAAAACTGTAATAAAAAAATCTTTGAACAAACAAAAGCCCAGGACCAGATCGCTTCACAGGTGAATTCTACTAAAAATTTAAAGAAGTGCTAACACCTAACCTACTCAAACTCTTCCAAAAAATTGCAGAGGAAGGAAAACCCCCACACTCATTCTATGAGGCCACCATCACACTGATACCAAAACCAGACACAGATGCCACAAACAAACAAACAAACTATAGGCCAATATCACTGATGAACAGAGATGCAAAAACCAACAAAATTCTAGCAAACAGAATCCAACAACATATTAAAAAGATCATACATCATGACCAAGTGGGATTTATCCCAGGGATGCAAGGGTTCTTCAACATTTGCAAATCAATCAATGTGATACACCATATTAACAAGTTGATAGATAAAAAACTTATGATTATATCAATAGATACAGGGAAAGCTTTTGACAAAATTCAACACTAATTTATGATAAAAACTCTCCAGAAAGGAGGCATAGAAGGAACATACCTCAACATAATAAAAGCCATATTCAACAAACTCACAGCAAACATTATCCTCAGTGGCCAAAAAAAAAAAAAAGAAAGAAATTCCTCTAAAATCAGGAACAAGGTAAGGGTGCCCACTCTCACCACTACTATTCAACATAATTTTGGAAGTCCTAGCCACAGCAATCAGAGAAGAAAAAGGAATCAAGATTGGAAAAGAAGTAAAACTCTCACTGTTTGCAGATGACATGATCCTCTACATAGAAAACCCTAAAGACATCACCAGAAAATTATTAGAACCAGTCAATGAATATAGCGAAGTTGCAGGATATAAAATTAATACACAGAAATCCTTTGCATTCCTATACACTAACAATGAAAAACTAGAAAGTGAAATTAAGGAAACAATCCCATTCACCATTGCAATGAAAAGAATAAAATACTTAGGGATAATTTTACCTAAAGAAACAAAAAATGTATCTATAGAAAAATATAACACACTGATGAAAGAAATCTAAGATGGCACAAATAGATGGAGAAATATACCATGTTCATGAATTGGAAGAATCAGTATATTGAAAATGAGTATATTATGCAAAGCAATCTATAAATTCAATGCAATCCCTATCAAGCAACCAATGGTATTTTTCACAGAACTATAACATAATTTTACAATTTGTATGGAAACACAAAAAAAACTCAAATAGACTAAGCAATAATGGGAAAGAAGAATGGAACTGGAGGAATCAACCTTTCTGGCTTCAGACTATACTCCAAAGCTACAGTCATCAAGACAGTATGGTACTGGCACACACACACACACACACACACACACACACACACACACACACACACACAAATATATAGCAATGGAACAAAATAGAAAGCCCAGAGAGAGATAAATCCACACACCCATGGACACCTTATCTTTGACAAAGGAGGCAAAGTATACAGTAGAGAAAAAACAATCTTTTTAACAAGTGGTGCTGGGAAAACTGGTCAACCATATGTAAAAGAATGAAACTAGAACACTAACACCATACACAAAAATAAACTCAAAATGGATTAAAGATCTAAATGTAAGGCCAAAAACTATAAAACTCTTAGAGGAAAATATATGCAGAACACTCTGACATAAATCACAGCAAGATCCTCTATGAACCACCTCCCAGATTAATGAAAATAAACAAATGGGACCTAATTAAACGTAAAAGCTTTTGCACAATGAAGAAAACTATAAGCAAGGTGAAAAGGTGGCCATAAGAAAAGGAGAAAATAATAGCAAATGAAACAACTGACAAAGAATTAATCCAAAATACATAAGCAGCTCACATAGCTCAATACCAGAAAAATGAACAACTCAATCAAAAAGTGGGCCAAAGAACTAAACAGGCATTTTTCCAAAGAAGACATACAGATGTCTAATAAACACATGAAAAGAAAATATGCTCATCATCATTCATTATTACAGAAATACAAATCAAAACCACAGTGAGGTGTGGAGATTCCTTAAAAAACTGGAAATAGAACTATCATACGACCCAGCAATCCCACTGCTGGGCATACACACCGAGGAAACTGGAATTGCAAGAGTGCCTAGTGTTCATTGCAGCATTGTTTATAATAGCTAGGACATGGAAACAACCTAGATGTCCATTGGCAGATGAGTGGGTAAGAAAGTTGTGGTACATATACACAATGGGATATTACTCAGCTATAAAAACGAATGTATTTGAGTCAGCTCTAATGAAGTGGATGAAACGTAAGCCTATTATATGGAGTGAGGTAAGTTGGAAAGAGAAACACCATACAATATTAACAATATTATTAACAATACCAACATTAACACGTATATATGGAATTTAGAAAGATAGTAATGATGATCCTATATGCAAGACAGCAAAAGAGACAGAGATGTAAAGAACAGACTTTTGGACTATGTGGTAGAAGGTGAGGGTAGGATGATTTGAGAGAACAGCATTGAAACATGTATATTGCCATATGTAAAATAGATGACAAACATTGTATGATTCCACTTCTATGAGGCATCTAGAATAGTCAGACTCATAGAGAGAAGTAGAATGGTGATGGCTGTGAGGGGGAGTAATCTGGGGAGTTAGTGTTTAATGGTTGCAGAAGTTAATTTGGGAAGATGAAAGTTCTAGAGATGAATAGTGGTGATGTTTCCACAACCAGGTGAGTGTATCTAATGTCACTAAATGGTGCACTTAAAATGACTTAAATGGTAAATTTTATGTTGTATATATTTTATCATAGTTTTTAAAAATCAATGATTAAAAGTAAATTTTACAGAAGCTGTGGAAATGTAAATAAATGGCAAGTCATTTTACATATGATCCCTCCCACAAGACCAAATTGCAGCTGAAAAGAGCATAAAAATGCTGAATGGACCATTTTAGGAGAGGCAGATGTGCAGCCTTAGAGATCTCCTTGAGATGTGCCCAAGGCTGGAATCCACAGTGTAGATAAAGTACAACTATGAGCTGAGCAGCCATTCCATTTTTAATACCTTAATCTGATTCCTCCCCACGACCAAGGATCAGGAGATGGGGCCTGAGTATGAACCACAAACATTTAGAGGGCCCTTTCAGAGCCACTTGGCAGCACCAGCTTTGCCCTAAGGAATCAGCCCACCTGTAACCTGCAAAGAAGAAGTCTTATTTCTGTACCCAAGCAGAACTCTAGATGCAAGGCTATGCATGAAGAATCTTTCCCGTGTTTCTGGAACTACTTTAGGTTATGTTCATAGTTTAATCCCAATAATTCTTGATTTGATACAGGGGCAATCAAGCTGGCAAATAAACACCTTGAGAGATGTTTACATTCACACATGCATATGTGCCAAGTCAGATTGGATTTTCCAAAAGCAATTTGGAAAAAATTGTCAGTGGGAAGAGGAAGAAAAACAGGTGAACAATGGCTCACCTGTGCAGCAAACAGCCAGCTTTGACTGAACCATTACCTCAAGCCTAACAAGGTTTTCACTGTACTGTGTTGGTGAAATTTCCTCTTTATGGGCACTAAGCATGATCCAGAAAGATAAATATCTAGCTAATTTATGAGGAAATCTGGGTATTTGTCTCCTAACAGTTGATGCAACAGAATAAAAAAAGATGATGAATGACAAACCAGATCTCTGACTAGAGTGTTCAGTCACTGTTGCCCTTTCCACATTACCCAGGAGGAAACTGGCTTAGATGCTGTCGCTAAACACAGACAGTGAGATGCCAGGGCTCCGAGTTCACACAGACCTGAGGTTAACAACACTTTGCTCAAGGGAAGGTGAGGAGAAGTCACCCTGCATTTTGCCAGGACAAGTACTCCTAAGAAACAGAAGCTCTAGGGAAGGAGCAACCAAGTAAAAGTGGTGATAATTTCAATTTAAGTGTTTTGTTTTTAGCTTTCAATGAGGGTTTTTAAAAATAAAAACTATATGTTTATGGTGTACAACATGATGTTTCGATATAAATATACATTGGGAAATGATTACTGTAGTAAAACCAATTAACATATCCATTACCACATTTTGTGTGTGTGTGTGGAACACTTAAAGATCTAATTTCAAGAATACGACACAGTTAAATATGGATTTTTTTTTAAAGCAAATAGCCCAGGGCAAAGAGGTATCCAGAATCAAGTTTACAAAGGGCCCTTCAATTACTGACAGTATATCTGTGTTAATTCTTCTGTAAAGACACCTGAAATCCTTACTCCTTTTATATCATTTAAGATCAGAGTAAACTGTGGAATAATGTTATGGCATTTCTCAATATAAAGTCACTGAACACATCAACGTAGGTCTTATGAGAAGTGCTATAATGCAGGGAAGCCCCTGGTGGTTCAGTGGTTAGGACTCAGTGCTTTTACTGCCTTGGGCCTGTGTTCAGTCCCTGGTTGGTGAACAGATTCCACACTCCATTCAGTGCAGAAAAAAAAAAAAGTACTATAATCTTTATTAAAGAAAAAAAGGAAATATTGTTTTAAGAAAGTAACTTGAATGAACAGCAACAAATGCTCTCCAAAATTACTAAAACCAATAGAAAATTTCAAGCTTTGTTCTGAACATCCAACTATTTTCCCTAATACCATTAAAAGTAATCTTAACTATAGAACACAGTGAATCTGTTTTTGGCATAGATTCCATATATATATATATATGTATGTATATATTTGAAAGTGAAAGTGTTAGTCACTTAGTTGTGTCCAACTCTTTGTGACTCCATGGGCTGTAGCCCACCAAACTCCTCCATCCATGGGATTTTCCAGGTAAGAATATTGGAGTGGGTTGCCATTTCCTTCTCCAGGGGATCTTCCTAACTCAGCGATTAAACCCAGGTCTGCTGCATTGCAGGTAGACTCTTTTACCATTTGAGCCACCAGGGGAGCCCATATATATATTTAGTTAAAACAATCATATTGAATATAATTAAATGGGTAATTCAAAAATACAATCATAAACTTTCTCAAATACATTCTTGTTTCCTAGATTTAATTTTATAGATCCAATCACTAAAACTCATTTTAAACATAAATTTGATATAAATGAAGGTTTTAATGATCAACAATAACAAAATTTCCATAAATACCATTGAGATTTAGGCAGGGAAAACACTGAAAATCAACTAGATACTTTTCATACTTATTTTTTAATTAGGTTTCATTATAAATTTAGTGGATATTATGCAACAGCCTGGAGATAAAATTTATGAAGGGTGGCCTTGACTTGCTCTCAAAAACTTTTTGTTATATATTAGTAAAGTTTGCTTTAATGACAACAAACTTGACTTGATGCAAATAGCAAGCTTCTCTAGTAAAGCATCAATGATACCAGTTTCAAAACACTTCTGATGCTTCAGCAGAGGTACACAGTGCGGTACCAAGTGACACTTACCTTGCGGTAGATCATATGGGATGTAGCCACTCTAAGCCTCATCCCTGTACGCTGAAAATGATCTAAGTACAAGTGGTGCAGAATGGCCCACAGGAGCACACAGGCACTCAGCACTGCAGCGCAGATATAGGCATCATACAAAGCATCAGAAACTTTGGGGTTTTCAAAGTAACTAATCATTTTTCCCAAAAGTAAGGGCAGAACTACTCTGGTGCATTCCTGAAAGAAAAAAGTCTCCATTAGAAATTCAAGTCATACCCATTTTTCTTAACACAAGCTTAACTTTTAATTTTTGTTCATTAAAAAGCATTTTAACAAAATGCTACATCCATGGCTCATCTAAAAGAAAAATGTACAGATCCACTATCTTCTATAAGACAAGCAGTTTTAACCTTATGCAAGAATTTCATGTTGAAAGACAATAAAGCCTTAGCATATTGTACTTAGTACACTGTGGATACTCAATAAATATCACAATTAGTGCCTTAGAATGCATTTGGCAAGATGCCAAGTGACTCTTTGCCTAAGATGAACAAAGAAAAAGGTGGCACAGAAGGGTAAGAAATTTGTTTCTCTATGAACAAGCCCTGCTCACAGCTGGTCCTTGTTCCCATTCTCTCATCATCCCAGCCCAATAGAAAATAAAGATGGTTTATGTACAGGAAGCATGCTCTTGCCATCACCTTCTGCTTTAAGAGCCTTTTTGAACTGAAACATTGGCACAAGAGCTTCTTATGAAAGTTGCTCAGTTGTGTCTGACTCTTTGTGGTCCCATGAATTATACAGTCCATGGAATTCTCCAGGCCAGAATACTGGGGTGGGTAGCCTTTCCCTTCTCCAGGGGGTCTTCTCAACCTAGGGATCGAACCCAGGTCTCCCACCTTGCAGGCGGATTCTTTACCAGCTGAGCCACAAGGGAAGCCCAAAAATACTGGAGTGGGTAGCCTGTCCATTCTCCAGTGGATCTTCCCAATCCAGGAATCAAATCAGGGTCTCCTGCATTGCAGGTGGATTCTTTACCAACTGAGCTATATGGGAAGCCCAAGACATTGGCACAAACACATCCAATCTTTTCCACCCTAAACTGTACATGTCCAGAGATTAACAGAATGGAGCCCAGCTTCAGTTGGAGGATCACAAGGAAACCAGGCTGGGGAGGTTCCTAGGCTCTCAGCCCCAGGGAACACCCTCTAGAAGCTGGGATGTTCCTTGGAGTCAAAAATTAAACATGGCAAAAGCCAAGCTAAAAAAAAAAAAAAAATGCCATCCATGGTTCTCCATCTAACAAACACTGCAGGTGCTGCTTTGGAAGAAATATTACAAAGCATCTCTTTCCCAAGGCAAAAGTCAAATCTTAAACCAGTGAGTTGGGAGGCATTGAGGCTTAATTCCTGAGTAAGACTTAGGGAAAGCAATTTTCTTTCTCAAAACTAAACAAACACTTGCCCATCCTGCCAAACAGTCACTCCATCCCACACCCTACCTCTTCCCTCTAGTCACCCCCTAAAACTTCCCTTCTCCTCTATTAAGGAAAATCAAACCCTCAACATGAATCCAAGTCACCAAAAGTAAACACCTCCATCCTCAACATCATTTCTTCCACAGACTTCTCAAAAGACAAAATGCCAAAAGTCTGAAAATCTTTCAGGAACTTGACTTTCAATAAAGATTTTCCTTTTAAGCAATACTTTTTAAATTTAATGCAGAAAGTCAAGGTGGCTCATGTACAGGAGAGAAAGCTGGGCCATTTCTAACAGTCAGGAGAATAGGACATAACACCCGCCACTCCTCACCTCTCAGGGGAGGGGACTGGGCAAACTCACACTGGCTCTTTGAGGTCACCCCACTTACACACCAGCATGTGGAAGATTTCTCTCTAAGAGGGAATCCCTGATGACCTGGGGATGTCTGTGGGTCCCCATGGAGGTGTATGCAGGGGCCAGTCATGCTGGGGACTTGCTGGATGTTCTGTTTTAATTATTGGTTTTTCAAGAGTTCCACATCAACATCAGCCTGCCACTTGTTTTTCTGAGCATCATAATTCATTCTCTCATAGGACAGAGATTTTCATACTTCAAAATCCTAACTCCAAAAGCCTCACCTTGGACTGACATTGCCTGTCTCTTCCTTCTGGTGCTGCCAGGAATGCCTGCACTGTGGGTGGTCACAGCACATGGCTTGGGAATCATGGATGATCTACAAGGTGTTCTGTGCACCAGAGGAATTAAAAGAAGGCTGGAGGTCATAAAGAAAATGTATTTGCATTTCAGAGCTTCCCAGGTGGCCCTAGTGATAAAGAACTCGCCTGCCAATGCAGGAGATGTAAGAGTTGCTGGTTCAATTCCTGGGTCGGGAAGATCCCCTGGAGGAGGGCATGGCAACCCACTCTGGTATTCTTGCCTGAGAATCCCATGGCCAGAGGAGCCTGGTGGGCTAAGGTCCATAGGGTCTGAAAGAGTCAGACACGACTAAAGTTATTTAGCAGGCAGCACATTTGCATTTTAGAGAATCCTGGGCTGAGTTTAGATCTTCTACCATCTCAAACATAATGACTAACAAGCAGCATAGACAGAAGATCACAAAATGAGACATTGCTTCATAAAATCAGTTACTTAACTAACACTCATTCCAACCAACTTAGTAACTAGCTTTAATCATCCCAAATTCAAAACAGCACCTGAAAAAGATCTTTAAAATGTTTAAAAAAAAAGAAAGAAAGAAAAGAAAAAGCTAAATCATTATTAGCTTTGTCATGAGAAATCATTTTTTTGTAACTTCTCTGAACAGTAGATTGTCAACAGCCAAGATTAGGCAAACAGGAGTATTTGTGTTGTATTTCAGGCTTCTTTTAGTGGACAGGAAAAGAAACAAAACAAAACTATAAGGTTCACTTCTCCTTAAGTTTTAATGGCCCTCAACTTCTGGAATATCACTGCATTAGAATGAAGAGTTCTGCCAGTTATTACCCTAATGCCACAAAGTTAGAAGGAGTTTCATATGCCAGTCAGCATCCTTACCTGGGGAATCAAGGCCACTGCCTAGTTTTACACTGTAAACCACCAAGACATTGGCTTAAACAGCATGAACAAGCAAGCTCCCTCCTGAGAGAAAGTCCAGTCCTGGCACTTAACAGCTGATTTATCTGCTATCCACCCAGGGATGGTCTGGCCCCACCCAACTCTCACCCTAAGACCTAGGTCTGGAGTATACCCTCTGTGTGGGGAAGTGTATTTGGAAAACAGGAGAACTGCTGTACACCCTAGTAACTGACGGGGTTCTCATTCTTGCTCAGCAAATGCACTCCCAGAATCACACATGTACTGGGTCTCAGCAAGCAACCAGGAGCTCTTAGTAACAACATAGAGGACTCAACCTCTGCCCAGATCATCAGTCCCAACATAGTCACCATCCAAGACCCAACGTCTTCTCACTGGTCCATGCAGGGAGCCCATCTGGAGCAATGTCTTAAGAGTATGGATAGATTTAGAGTTAGCTCTCCAGGGCAGCCATAAACTCATCCATTGGGAAAGTAATTAGGGCAAGGTGGCTTACTAAAGGGCTCCTGATCCATCTGAACTCAACATGACATGCTGCCAGTGTCAGAGTCCTAGTCGCTTCCAGTATTGGGGGGAGATGTGGTCCAGTCTGGACTCCACCCTCATTTATGATCCTTAATCTGACATCCTGTTCCAGGGAGTTCTTAGTATCCCATTTCTCATCCTTAGGCCAAGTTCAGGACACATGTGTCTGAGATCATGAAGACAAAGCTCTCCAGACAAGCCTTCCTGATCATGGACAAACTTCCAGTCATCGAGATGATTGAGCTCATAAGTCAGAGCGCCTGAGAGGGAACCTCAGTCTGTCCTTGACTCTTCATATGATCGCTGCTGCTGCTAAGTCACTTCAGTCGTGTCCGACTCTGTGTGACCCCATAGATGGCAGCCCACCAGGCTCCCCCATCCTTGGGATTCTCCTGGCAAGAACACTGGAGTGGGTTGCCATTTCCTTCTCCAATGCAGGAAAGTGAAAAGTGAAAGTGAAGTCGCTCAGTCGTGTCTGACTCTTAGCGACCCCAAGAACTGCAGCCTACCAGGCTCCTCCATCATGGAATTTTCCAGGCAAGAGTACTGGAGTGGGGTGCCATTGTCTTCTCCATCATATGACCACAGACACAACTATTTGAGCAGAGTGCCTCTCTTCTAAAATGGAAGTAACATAATATCTATGACTTAATTGAATTAGCTAAAGGATTTGGTGATATCACATGCAAAGTGCTTATAGCATTTTTGATACATAATGTTTTGGGAGTACTTACTATTGTACTGCTACACTATTAATAGTATTGCTGCCCTTGCCACCACCACTACTACTGAGTATGATCCTCTGTTACTGCCACTAGTACTTCTAGTACTACAGAGGATGAGCCCCCACATTTACCAGGTCCTCGACTCCCCACTTCTCTGCCATGACCACCCAACAACCAGCCTCCTGAAAGAGGGGCCAGGGCTCTGCCAGTTGCACCTTATGCAGCCCCAGGCCTGGCCTTCCTGGATCCTTAGCAGGAAGCATGACTGGGGCTGGGAAACTGTGGAATCAACACTGCACCCTGCCACATGGCACTGCAATATCTGGGTGGTCAGAGCCCTCTTAAAGGTAGCACTCTCCCCCATATACCTGTCCCCAGCCTCTGGCACAACGGCTAATCCACCCATGTCATTAATGAGAATTCAACCTGCCAGGACCATCCAGTCACCAGTGAATTGACAGATTTTCTAGTTTCTTCAGTTGTGCAGGGTGGACTTCACCTACCCATCTGCCTGCATGCTCTTCAGAAGAAAACCACCTTTAAATAAGAGCCACACCTTCCACCTGTAAACCACCTGTCAATCACCTCACCCCCAATACAATGGAATGATGACAACTCACCACCTTCTCCACCTAAAACACCCCTTTCTCAGCAACTCTATCTTCTATCCCTCCTGCTCCCATGCACTCACAGGCCACCTGTGTCCCTAAGGCAGCACTGAGGGACCACGAAGAGCATGAGCCACCCATGGGGGTCTGCAGCAGACCTCCAGCAGGCTCAGCCAGAACAGGAGAGCTGATGGCACTGTGTCCCCAAGTGAACTGTCTCACTGTGGGACCTTGACCCAGGTTCTTCAGGGTCATGGAGGTCACTGAGCTCATGGCTTTCTACTCTGGTTTTCCTTGCACACCCCTTTCTCCACACACTGCCAATCCCAGCTACCAAGACTTCCCCTTTAACCAGAAAGCCACCCCTACAGCCAGGACAGAAACCAGCATGGAGGGTCAATGAATTCATGGTGAAGCTGGAGCTCCTCCACATGGAGGTTTTGGCTCACAGTGCCAGCTCTTGGGGAAGTGGGAAGCCCAGGGAAGGATGTGCTCTTGGGAGTTCTGGGCAGCTGCAGCCTAGATTCAGGGTCCCGGGTTCTGTTCCCCTGGAAGGGGAGAGGTGATGACCCTATCTTAGGAAATCATTTATCACATGTGACCTGGTCAAATTAATTATTATTTGCTGAGTACCTGTAATGAACTCCTTATTGCAAAATTCAGACTTAAATTGAAGAAAGATGGGAAAACCACTAGACCATTCAGGTACAACTTAAATCAAATCCCTTATGATTATACAGTGGAAGTAACAAATGGATTCAAGGGATTAGATCTGATAGACAAAGTACCTGAAGAAATATGGACAGAAGTTTGTGACACTGTACAGCAGGCAGGGATCAAGACCATCCCCAAGAAAAAGAAATGCAAAAGGGCAGAATGGTTGTCTGAGGAGGCCTTACAAATAGCTAAAAAAAGAAGAGAAGCTAAAGTCAAAGGAGAAAAGGAAAGATATACCCATCTGAATGCAGAGTTCCAAAGAATAGCAAGGAGAGATAAGAAAGCCTTCCTTATCGATCAATGCAGAGAAAGAGAGGAAAACAATAGAATGGAAAAGTCTAGAGATTTCTTCAAGAAAATTAGAGATACCAAGAGAATTTCATGCAAAGATGGGTACAACAAAGGACAGAAACCATAAGGACTTAAGAGAAGCAGAAGATATTAAGAAGAGGTTGAAAGAATACACAGAAGAACTATACAAAAAAGATCTTCATAAGCCAGATAGTCATGATGGTGTGATCACTCACCTATAGCCAGACATCCTGGCGTGCAAAGTAAAGTGAGCCTTGGAGGAAGCATTACCATGAACAAAGCTAGTGGAGGTGATGGAATTCCAGTTGAGCTATTTCAAGTCCTAAGTGATGATTCTGTGATTTGCTGCACTCAATGTGCCAGCAAAATTTGAAAACTCAGCAGAGGCCATGGGACTGGAAAAGGTGAGCTTTCATTCCAGTCCCCAAAAAGACAATGCCAAAGAATGTTCAAACTACCGCACAATAGCATTCATCTTGCTCTCTAGCAAAGCAATGCTCAAAATTCTCCAAGTGTGGCTTCAACAGTGTGTGAATGGAGAATTTCCAGAAGTTCAAGCTGGATTTAGAAAAGGCAGAGGAACCAGAGATCAAATTGCCAACATCCATCAGATCGTAGAAAAAGCAATAGAATTCCAGAAAAACATCTACTTCTGCTTTATTGACTATGCCAAAGTCTTTGACTGTGTGGATCACAGCAAACTGCGGAAAATTCTTAAAGAGATGGGAATACACCAGACCACCTTATATGCCTCCTAAGAAATCAATATGTAGGTCAGGAAAAAACAATTAGAGCCAGACATGGAACAACAGACTGGTTCCAAATTGGGAAAGGAGTTACATCAAGGCTGTATATTGTCACTCTGCTTATTTAATTTATATGCAGAGTACATCATGCTAAATGCCCAGATGGATGAAGCACAAGCTGGAATCAAGATTGCCAGGAGAAATAGCAATAACCTCAGATATCCAGATGACACCACCCTTATGGCAGAAAGTAAAGAGGAACTGAAGAGCGTCTCAATGAAAATGAAAGAGGAGAGTGAAAAAGCTGGCTTAAGGCTCAACATTCAAAAAATGAATATCATTGCATCTGGTCACATCACTTCACGTCAAATAGATGGGGAAACAGTGGAAACAGTGAGAGATTATACTTTCTGGGGCTCCAAAACCACTGCATATGTTGACTGCAGCCATGAAATTATTATTATTATTTTTTTTACTTTACAATATTTTATTGGTTTTGCCATACATCAACATGAATCCACCACGGGTGTACATGTGTTCCCAATCCTGAACCCCCCTCCCACCTCCTTCCCCATACCATCCCTCA